>WOAB01000276.1:1200000-1800000 GCA_027886185.1 Rheum nobile | reverse complement strand
ATACTATAGTTATATCATATAGTTATATACTATGATTATATCTTATAGTTATATCCAATTTGGTTATATCATATAGTTATATACTATGATTATATCTTATGGTTATATTATATTGTTATATACTATGGTTATATCCTATATTCTATTCTATTGTTATATACTATGGTTATATCCTTATTGTTATATCCAATTTGATTATATCTTTATAGTTATATCCAATTTGATTATATATACTATGGTTATATCATGTATTATATTCTATAGTTTGATACTATGGTTATATCCAATTAGGTTGTATCATATCGTTATATCCCATAGTTATATACTATGGTTATCTACTATATTATATTATATAGTTATATACTATGGTTATACCATATATTTATATACTATGATTATATAGTATAGTTATATCCAATTTGATTATATTCTTATAGTTATATCTAGGGGTGTTCATCCGGTCCGGACCGGACCGGATTTTTTCAAAAGTCTGGACCGGAGACCGGACCGGACCTATTCAGTCCGGTCCGATTCCGGTCCGGTCTAGGACCGGTCCTTATTAAAAAAAATAATTAAATTCTTATTTAAAATCTGTAAAAAATATCCAAAAAACATTTATACTCCTACCTTATTAAATTAAGAAAAATATCTATAAAAAAACATATAAATTAAGTTTTTTTTTTTTTAAATCCGGTCCACCGGTCTGGACCGGTTTTTTTCCGGGTTTGGACCGGACTGGACCGGACCCGGATTAAGGGGAAAACCTGGACCGGAGACCGGACCGTAATTTCACCGATCCGGTCTTTTCCGGTCCGGTCTCATTTTGAACAGCCCTAGTTATATCCAATTTGGTTATATCATATAGTTGTACTGTTAATGTTAATATTTTTTTTTGTGCGTTAACATTAGCAGTGGTGTACTGCTAATGTTAACACACGTCATGTACTGTAATTGGGCCGCGTTACAGGCCCAACTGCTACTTTTGTATTGCAAACCTTAACGCACAACTACAATGCACGAACTGCTAATTTAAACACACATCTGCTAGGCTTTTTTCTATTTTTTACCGCTTTTGCCCCTTGTACGGCTAAACTAAACGCACATCTGCTAGGCTTTTTTCTATTTTTTACCGCTTTTAATGGCATTGTTCTACAAACAGAAGCTTATGTGGCCCTCTATGACATTCGTAAATCGCTTGATTTAAATATAAAAAAAATAGTTATAAAATGAGATAATTTATTTCTTATCAATTCCATCAAAGTTATTTGGAAGATTTCATGGGAGATTCATATTACTATTATAGATATTACCTATTTGCTATATTTTTTTGATTTAGTATAGGTGCATCATTGTTTCCGATAAGTGAATCACACGACAAATTTTCTAACTACTCATGACATCAATCTGATTGCAGTTATGAGAATGCAATGGCTTCTTACATCTATAAAATTTTCTAGTCAAGACATGTCTACAACTAGATATGAGTTAATCAATTTCAACTCCATATATGATAACTTTTGTAAACATTTTATAATGATCATCCATTGCGATGATTCGTGATTGCATTTATGTTGAGAAGGGTCCAAGTGTTTATCATGTATAAAAAAACAAATAATAGATAAGTGATTATGTGTGAATTTCGAAGGTTTTCTTGGAAACGTACTAACGGTATAAACAATGCACATTTATGTATAATGTGGCATATAACTGGCATTACAATATAAGTGATGTACAAGTGATACAATTTATGTGTATTGTAGTGCATAAATGTTCATTATAATGAATCGGTCAACAATTGACTGACCAATTTGATTGCTTTTCAACATTTACCCATCGGTCTTTGATACTGATCGACCGTTAATCGACGTTGATTAATAGTTGACTTGCTAGTGCATCACAAAATGTGCATTGCTATGTAAGAGTATGTGCGTACGTTGCGATTGAAAAATGCATAGAGTATTAGAGTCTAATGAAATATGCGTAAGTGTGTAAGAGTACGAATACACATTAAAGTTACAAATAAATATGCATTAGTGTTTAAAAGTATGTGCATGAACACCCCTCCCCATTGTAACAACATAAGTGTCTTCTACGAAACAAAAAAATCGTGTGCATAAGTATAGGTGTGCTTTATTGTAATACATAAATGTGCATCAATGTTTGCGGGTTCACAGAGGAAGGTGCATACCCACCTAAAGAACCTCAATTTTTTTTTTTAATTAAGACAAACATTAAGACCCTCAAAAAAATGATTATTCTAAATCATCTGAATAGATGATTTTTATAAAATGAGTACTAAAACTATTAAAAGTAGAGTTCAATCTTATAAACCCATATCTACTATTAAGAAGTCGATCAACAATAGTGACAGAACTACAAGGGGAGAGAAGTTGTTGGAATTTATGAAGAGCAGTAGGCAGGATGAAATGTATAGCACGGAAATCAACAGTACGATTAGCTTTACGAAAGCAGTGTATGTGTTGTACTTATCCTATTATAGGGTTTTTTTCTTCAAAATATATGTATCCGTCTTAAACGTGTTCGGACCTAACTTTAAAACAAGCCTTATTATGAATTGGGTCGTATTATTAGAACATATGATACGTCAAATAATATAATATTTTTCTTATTGGAAATCGTTTTGACCTAAATATAAGTTCTTTTAAGATGTAAATTTGAATCTAAATGTAATCGTTTTAAATTTATATTTTAGGAATTAATTACCTTTGGGTAAGGACAAGTATTATTGAATTTATATTTTAGGAATTAATTACCTTTGGGTAAGGACAAATATTATTGAAACTTTTTCCTCTTTTGTCATGATATTTGTTGTATTTTTTGTTTTCCAAACAATTCATTGTTTTTTTTTTCGCCCTATTGGATCAGTATGAGTCACTTTATGTCCGAACCAGTTACTGTATGAGTTTTTTGATGGGGGCAATTCGAATCTCTAAGCAAATGCTTAAGAAAACTTGGCGTTTTATCTCGTTAGATCAACTGATGATTGATAAGGAAATATGTTTATAATGTTTGGCTTTGGAGGTTTAAAGGCTAGGGATTGCACTATTTTAACATATTTTATTTCTTTTAACTTATATTTTTTTTAATTGTGTCCATGGACGCATATTGAGAGCATAAATTTAAATTTTATTTTTAAAATATTTTCTAAAGTAAAAATGATAATCCCATAGAGGAAAATAGTTAAACTAGTAACTAAAAAGACTAAAAATTATTATTGCTAAATATAAAAATTTTATTGTATGTCCATGAACACCTTAAGAGAACACACGAGAAGTATGTGTAACTTATGCTATTGAAAATGTTGTATTTCATGATCCGATGAACATTTGAGTTGATTTCAAGAAAATTCAAGTACTTGTATTTATAAGAGATTTGATTTGTATGCGGAGAAAGTTAAGTATCCGAAAGGAATGAATTCTTCCGTTTTTCAATTATTATTATTAATATATTTTAGACTACTATCTAGATAAATAATTTTTTAAAAAGAGTCGTGCACATTTTATAGATGTTAGGTTTTATAATAATTATAAATATTATAGTTCACTTAATTATTTCCTAAAATATTGTGCTAAGAGTTAAATTTAGAGTGTTTGACAATGCGAAAAAATAGCATTTGAGATAATTTTTAACGTTTTAAACAAAATAAGGCAGATTCTATATACACGCAGTTTTTTATATTTTCGCACGCACTTTGGTGCACCTAAAAGAAGCGTATAGGCAAAGGGGTACTTTTTGGCAACAAAATTGGTAAAGTGGCACGCCAAATTTTAGCGCACCAATTTAAAAAGGTCCATTTGCACACTATATTGAGGCGTGCGGATTGAAATAGGCCTTTTGACGCGGCCCAGCCCATACGTGATGCGTCGTTTGTTGGCGCATGGCTAGTGCGCCCCGCTTTGGCGTACCAGCGGTAGGTTAAATGCGTCGCGAATTGCACAAGGGGTTGAGATTCGCACCGTTGCACAAAAAAAATCCCTTGAACGCCACATGTTATTATTATTTTTTTAACTGATTTTTTTTAAAATATTGAACCGGTTCAACACTTGGGCGCTACATAGTTATATCATATAGTAGCGCCCAAAAAAGTTACCATTATAATGTAATCTACATAATATAACCATGTGATATAACTATATGATATAATCATAGTATATGGCTATAGAATATAACCATAAGATATAACTATAGGATATAATCATAGTATATAACTATAGAATATAACCATATGATATAACTATAGGATGTAATCATAGTATATAACTATACAATACAACCATAGTATATAACCATATGATATAACTATAGGATATAATCATAGTATATATAACTATAGAATATAACCATATCATATAACTATAGAATATAACCATATCATATAAATATAGAATATAATCATAGTATATAACTATAGAATATAATCATAGGATATAACCAAATTTGATATAACTATAGGATAAAATCATAGTATATAACTATAGAATATAACCATAAGATATAATCATATAATATAACTATAGAATATAACCATATCATATAAATATAGAATATAATCATACTATATAACTATAGAATATAACCATAGTATATAACCATAGTATATAACTATAGAATATAACCATAAGATACAATCATATAATATAACTATAGAATAAAATCATAGGATATAACTATAGAATATAACCATATGATATCCTATAGTATATAACTATAGTATATAACCATATGATATAACTATAGGATATAATCATAGTATATAACTATAGAATATAACCATAGGATATAACTATATAATAAAACCATAGGATATAACTATAGAATATAACCATATGATATAACTATATAATAAAACCATACGATATAACTATAGAATATAACCATATGATATAATCATAGTATATAACCATATGATATCCTATAGTATATAACTATATGATATAACTATAGAATATAATCATAGTATATAACTATACGATATAATCATGTGATATCATATAGTAGATAACTATAGTATATAACCATATGATATAACTATAAGATATCGCCATCTGATATAACTATAGTATATCATCATAGTATATAACTATAGAATATAATCATAGAATATAACCAAATTGGATATAACTATATGATATAATCATAGTATATAACTATAGAATATAACCATAGGATATAACCATATGATATAACTATATGATGTACGTACACATTGAAATACCCCAAATAAGTTGATAATGACATTTTGGTAAATTTAATTATGAGATTTGTTAAAAAGGGGAAAAATGGGAATTTGGGGGATTAAATCCCTAACTCCCTAATTCGGTCTCTTCCTCCCGATTTTTTTCTCCTGTGCACTGTAGCACGTTCTTCTTCCTCCCGAAATCAGCCAGTTCCTCCGGCATTCGAACCGGTCTTCTCCGTGCCCGGTCGAGCAGCTCCTTCCTCCTGCGAGCCCGCGTGTTGTGCTGGTTCGTTGTCTGTTGTCCGCGTTCGAGCTGTTGAGGAGCTCGTTGCTGCAGTCCGTGGTTGAGCTGCCCGTGCTGTGCTTCTGCAGTCCGGCGTGTAGCTATTTCGGTGGCGAGAGGTGGTGTTCCCGGGGCTGAGATTGCGGTCGCCGACGAGGTAAGAAAGGGGGTGTTGGTCTGTTAAATTTCAGACTTCAAGTTTGCTGAATTTTTGGTGGTTCATTCGGGTTGACTGGAGATCTCTGAGGTCGTGGTTGTCAAGCTTGAGGCAAGAGGATCCTTGCAAACTTATATATTTTATAAATTGATTTATGCTTAGTTTTATTTCATAAATTGTTTTACCATTGCTTGAGCTATTTTATTGGTTTGATTGACTATATAATTGCTCGGGTGATAATGTGTGATGATGTGTGATGTGTGTGTGAGGATATGTGATAATGTGAGATGATGTGTGTGTGATGGTATGTGATGATGTGTGTGTGATGATATGTGATAATGTGTGATGGTGTGTGATAAGGTGTGGTTATGTGATTTTGACTATCGTTGTGTTGGTTGATTGGTGTCGGTATGGTGTGGATAGTGGGTTTTGGAGGTTGTGAATTGTCTCACCTTGGTGATGTTGTAACACCCCGGGCCAGAGGTGCTACAGTGCCATAGTCCCGAAGGACTATAAGGCGGGTGAAATAAAAATTTGCGAAACATAACCCATAGCACAGCGGAAAACCTGTACAACCTGTAAAACCTGTCAGAGTTTGAAACCACAATCAAACTTAACCTACAGAAAATACAACACTTTACAAACCAAAAACCAATACAACAAGTTCGACCCATACAAGGTCCAAAACCAAAACGACACGCACAACCAAGTCAAAGTCCAAACCAAAAGAGTAAAGCCTTCGACTCCAAACCGACAGTGATCAGGATCCTCCTTGCTGGCGCTAAATCTGCAAAGCCTGATTGACTGGGGGACCCGATACCCCAGCCAACCGCGGCACGTAAACCGCAGTTGGTCAGTCTTTTGAAAGACTATGGCAAGACTAGCCGAGCCAAAACAGTTTCAAAACCATAGAGTTATCACGACAATCAAACAATACCAAACAACAACAGATCATACAATATATACATACAATATATACCATATCAACCGACCAATCAACATAAAATACACGCCTAAACACAAACACACTCTATCACATAATCATCCAATACTCAATCTTATCCAATTCTACACGATACTAATCTCTTCCATCCAACCTCAACTCATCACAAGCATAAATGAAAAGAACGATCCAATCCAACTTCCTCTCCATTACTAATACCTCAAACAACAACTCTATGCACATACACATCTTACGACTGACTTACAACCACAGCTAATCAATTAGACTGAACTCACTACTGCACTACACAACAAATTCAATTAACCTTCACAATCCACCAGTTACCAACAACAACCATACCAACAGAATTTACCACCTTGACCAGTTACAACCAACAACTATAACACACGAAACTCACAATCACAACCACTATTCAACACACAACCAATATACACACACTCACACACACTCAATCCAACACCCACACACGATCCAACACACACACACATACACATTCAAGCCAACACACACACACGATCCAACACACACACACACACACGTGTCAACATACACTAATCACCTTTAGTCATATTTGACTACCATGTCAACATTTAATCAGATACGCTACAAGACAATTCATATCACACGCACATACCCATTTCATCATCATAACATTCAATCAATACAACAATAATCAATATATATTAGTCATCACCATATCCGACCAAGCAACCAAGAAAGATAACTCAACTCATATTCAACCAATCACAAACAATTAAAATATACATATATATCACTTCAAACAACCACTTAATTAGGTACGCAAGCAACCCTTTCACACAATTACCACTTCACAACATCTCCGTCTCCACCCCCACATCACCAAGGTGAGACAATTCACAACATCCCCGTCTCCACCCCCACATCACCAAGGTGAGACAATTCACAACATCCCCGTCTCCACCCCACATCACCAAGGTGAGACAATTCACAACATCCCCGTCTCCACCCCCACATCACCAAGGTGAGACAATTCACAACATCCCCGTCTCCACCCCCACATCACCAAGGTGAGACAATTCACAACATCCCCGTCTCCACTCCCACATCACCAAGGTGAGACAATTCACAACATCCCCGTCTCCACCCCCACATCACCAAGGTGAGACAATCAACACACACTTTCCGGATGGGACTTTCATCATCCAACAACATTCCACCACTACCCGACACCAATTAAAACACTTCATACGACAACCAATCAAATATCACATAATCACATACACACACACAATCCAACACACACACACATTCAATCCAACACACACACACACACACATTCAATCCAACACACGCACACACACGATCCAACACACACACACACATTCAATCCAACACACACACACGATCCAACACACACACACACACACACACATTCAACACACACACCCATTCAATCCAACATACACACACACACATTCAACACACACACCCATTTAATCCAACAACACTATTTACAACAATCAATCATATTTAGTCACAATTGACTACCGCGTCCACATTTAATCAATCACGATACCAGACAATTACTATCACGCACACTTACCCATTTTCAACCAAGCAACGGTAAACTTAATTATGAAATAAATTAAGCATAAATCAATTTATAAAAAATATATAAGTTAGCAAGGATCCTCTTGCCTCAAGTCGAACCGCAACGACCCCAGAGGTCTCCAAACCACTCGAACGAACCTGCAAAATCAATCCGAGCAAAACCCTGGCGTTAATTAACTCATACCAATCCACAACCAATAAAACCCCCAAATTCAAACCCTAAATTCATAATACCTCCAAATCTCCAATGTTAGCAAAATCCCACACAAATCAACTCAAACCTTCAGCAGATCGCTGCACTTGCACAAGGACCACGAAATCAGTCCATAACAGACTCCAATCTGCTGAACACCAGCCCAATTTCAACAAAAATCTGTTACCCAAAAATCATCAATACCGAACCCTAAAATTTCAAATCAAAACCCCTAAGCTTACCTTGTTGATAACCAAACGGAAGCCACCGGGAAGGGCTCTTCATCACAGGAATTCCAGCCACCAGCTACAGCACTTCAGCAGCAGTGGATGCACAGAAGCAGCTCGGCTCACGCACAGCAGAACTTCAGCAACTAACACAGTCTCCGACTTGTACAATTTCGTTCTCCCTGCTCAGGACTCCGAATGCGATGATTCCAACTCGAGGAGTTAGATATACGAGTCTAGTTTACCTACTCAAAATTTCAGACCAAAAGAATAAGTGAGCAAAACGTTCTTACAATTATACTGAAGTGTCGCAGACAGGACAACAGCACACCAGCGGACAGCAGAGGAGAGGAGCGGCGATTGGGTTCTGGTTCGTCGGAGGAAGAGACTCAGCTGGGCAGAGGAGGCGAAAGGAGCACAGCTGCTCAGCGGGAGCTTCACGAAGGAGATGGAACGAAGGGGATAAAACGAAGGGGATGAATTCCCTTTTGCACAGTGCACACCCCTTGTTCTCATTTTAAACCAAATCCCAAATTTGATCTTTATCCCATAAATTTTCATTTCTCCCTTTTTAAGTAAATCCCTAATTAATTTACCATTATGCCATTATCAACTTATTTGGGGTATTTCAGATGTGGGGGTGGAGACGGAGATGTTGTGAATTGTCTCACCTTGGTGATGTGGGGGTGGAGACGGAGATGTTGTGAATTGTCTCACCTTGGTGATGTGGGGGTGGAGACGGAGATGTTGTGAATTGTCTCACCTTGGTGATGTGGGGGTGGAGACGGAGATGTTGTGAATTGTCTCACCTAGGTGATGTGGGGGTGGAGACAGAGATGTTGTGAAGTGGTAATTGTGTGAAAGGGTTGCTTGCGTATCTGATTAAGTGGTTGTTTGAAGTGATATATATGTATATTTTAATTATTTGTGATTGGTTGAATATGAGTTGAGTTATCTTTCTTGGTTGCTTTGGTCGGATATGATGATGACTAGTATATATTGATTATTGTTTGTATTGATTGAATGTTATGATGATGAAATGGGTATGTGCGTGTGATATGAATTGTCTTATAGCGTATCTGATTAAATGTTGACGTGGTAGTCAAATATGACTAAATGTGATTAGTGTCTGTTGACACGTGTGTGTGTGTTGGATCGTGTGTGTGTGTTGGATCGTGTGTGTGTGTTGGCTTGAATGTGTATGTGTGTGTGTTGGATCGTGTGTGTGTGTTGGATTGAGTGTGTGTGAGTGTGTGTATATTGGTTGTGTGTTGAATAGTGGTTGTGATTGTGAGTTTCGTGTGTTATAGTTGTTGGTTGTAACTGGTCAAGGTGGTAAATTCTGTTGGTATGGTTGTTGTTGGTAACTGGTGGATTATGAAGGTTGGTTGCATTGTTTGACTGTATAGATTGGTTTCCCATCTTGAGGGTGTGTGCCAATGCGAGTTGAGTTTGAGGTATGAGTTGCAGTTGAGGTTGACGAATTGGCGGCACCAGAAGGGTGGCTGGCCTGGATCGTTATTTTGGTTGATTGTATTATGTAATGATTATATCGTTGATGCTTATGTGTTTGTTGTTGTGAAGGTTAATTGAATTTGTTGTGTAGTGCAGTAGTGAGTTCAGTCTAATTGATTAGCTGTGGTTGTAAGTCAGTCGTAAGATGTGTATGTGCATAGAGTTGTTGTTTGAGGTATTAGTAATGGAGAGGAAGTTGGATTGGATCGTTCTTTTCATTTATGCTTGTGATGAGTTTGAGGTTGGATGGAAGATGTTAGTATCGTGTAGAATTGGATAAGAATGGGTAATTGATCGGTTGTGATAGTGTGTGTTTATGTTTGCGTTTTGACGTATGGTTGGTTAATTGGTTGGTGTGATGATAGTCAAGTGTATTTATGATATATAAGTATATATATATATGATGATCGGTTGTTGTTTGGTATTGTTACTTGCCGTGATAATTCTATGGTTTTGAAACTGTTTTGGCTCGGCTAGTCTTGCCATAGTCTTCTTTGGAGACTGACCAACCTCGGTTTATGTGCCGCGGTTGGCTGGGGTATCGGGTCCCCCAGTCAATCAGGCTTTGCAGATTTAGCGCCAGCAAGGAGGATTCTGATCACCGTCGGTTTTGGAGTCGAGAACTCTACTCTTTTGGTTTGGACTTGACTTGTTGCACGTGTCGTTTTGGTTTCGGACTTTGAATGAGTTGTATTTGTTGTATTGGTTTTGGTTGTTGGTTTTTGGTTTGTAAATGGTTGTATTTCAGTATGTTAAGTTGTTGGTGGTTTCAAACTTTGGACAGGTTTTACAGGTTTTCCGTTGTGTTGCTTTTGATATTATATATATGGGTTATGTTTTGTATTTTTTCTTTTCACCCGCCTTATAATCCTTCCGGATTATGGCACTGTAGCACCACTGGCCTGGGGGTGTTACACACATAGTATATAACTATATAATATAACCATATGATATAACTATACGATATAATCATAGTATATAACTATAGAATATAACCATAGGATATAACTATAGAATATAACCATATGATATAACCAAATTGGATATAACTATAGGATATAATCATAGTATATAACTATAGAATATAAACATAGGATATAACCATATGATATAATTATAGGATGTAATCATAGTATATAACTATAGAATATAATCATAGAATATAACCATAGGATATAATCATATATCTATAGAATATAACCATAGGATATCCTATAGTATATAACCATATGATATAACTATAGGATATAACCATATGAAATAACTATAGGATATAACCATATGATATAACTATAGGATATAACCATATGATATAACTATAGAATATAATCATAATATATAACTATAGAATATAACCATAGGATATAACCATATAATATAACTGTAGAATATAACCCCTAATTGTATTTCTTCCCCATGCCATAATCCCAAATCAAATAACGAATCTTAGACTTTGTACTATAATGTACGAAAAACCCAAACCCTAAAATCTTAAAAAATCCTGAAACAAAATTCCACCCAAACCTTTTGGGCGCCACTAGGTAGCGCCCAAGAAGTAAATTTTTGGGGGATTTGTTTTAGGGGTTAGGATTTATGGTTTGAAATTTGTTTGGGCCTTTTTTTTTCAAAAAAAAATTCACTTCTTGGGCGCTTCCTCGTGGCGCCCAAGAAGGCAAGAAGTGACCCGATTTTTTAGATCAATTTTGGTTTTTAAAAATTTACTCCATGTTTTTTTTTTAAATTTACCTAGCGCCCAAGCCAAGAAGTATTTTTTTTTAAAAAAAAAAAGTTGCAAAGGAAACTTTTTTTTGTGTGTGCGACAATGAGAAAATTGTCTTTGGCGCGCCTAAATATGGCGCACCAGTCCAACGGTATACTTTGGCATGCCGTAATATGGCTCACCAGTACGCCTTGCTTAGGCTTGCAGATTTAACACGCCAGTTTATGGCGCACCATCTCTAGGGGTATTTTCCCCATTTCTTACTGTTTTACCCCCACCACGCCTCCTTTTGGCGCACCACACCGCACACTATTGTTTAGCGTACCGAAGTGCGTGCGAAAGGATAAAAAACTACGTGTATATAACGCCCTCGCAAAATAAGAGTGTTTGGTAACTAGCGGTAAAAGTAATTTCTATTATTTTGTAGCGTTTGAAACACTATTTTTTTCAACGCTACTCTCATTAGCGTTTCAATTTAAGTTAATTTCAACTGCTCATTCCACCGCTTATCCGCTACCGCTACCACTAAAACAACCACCTACCTAACATACCAAACAAGCCTAAACATTTTCGAACTGGAGGGCCGGGGAGTCAGGGACTATTGTGTTTAGAATATAGTCTGTTTGGACTTTGGAGTTTGGACCGGTACGTACTCTATTTTGTGCATTTTTATATTCGGATCCGGTTAGACCCGTTCGGATCCAACTTTGAAACGATGCTTGTTTTACTAGTGTACTAGATATTCATGCTCGACTTTTTTATATTGATATAATGTATAATATATAATTTTTATTTTGTTTATTTTAAAATTTTAAAATTAATTTAAGAATTATTAATGTTAATGTAGCATAGAAATAATCTTTAAACTTACAAAATATCCAAAATAGATAAGGGAAAGAACGTTGAATTTTTAAGTTTTATATTAAAGGATGTTTGTTTTTAATATATATGAATTTAACATGGAAAAACTAAAATTGAGATTTATATCTAACATTTTTTTCCTTTAAAAATAATACAAAATTTTATAGCTTGAAGGATGTTGAGATGGAAGTATGGAGATTTTTTTCGAAAGACGTCGTTATAAATAATTATTAGCAATTATCTCGTGTATATTTTGACAATATTAAAAATTATAATATGTTTTTATTTCCATTTTTTGGTGTAATAGAGTTCCTTGAGACCTTATAATGAAAGTAAAATCGGTTTTTTCGCCTGGTAACCCCGAGGTATGATAAATTTCGCGAGGTACCCCACTTTTTAGCATATTTCGCCAGGTAACCCCGATGTTTTTTTTTCGCGAAATGCTCTGGCGTTATTTTGCTAACGGCTCCGCTTGCTTTTTTTTTATATAAAAAAAAAAACAAAAATCCAAGAACCAAAAAACTCACCTCGACCTGTTTTCTTTTCTTTTGCTCCCTTCACCATCTCTTTGTCGTCAAAACCGAGAACACATCAACTCGACTGGCTCCTGGTTCCCGACTCTGGCGAGCAAGGTGGCGCGACGAGCAAGACGGCACGGTGAGCAAGGTGGTGGGCGTTCAAGCTTGCTATTGAATTGTGTAACTTTAACAGTCGATGGGACTCTGGCGAGCAAGACGGCACGGTGAGCAAGGTGGTGGGGCTCGTCGGCTTTAGTCTCATTCCTGGTGGCTCTTTGACTCGTCGGTTTTCAACAGTCGATGGGGCTCCAAACTAAAGGTGTGTAATATATTTCAGATCGATGGATTTAGAGGGTTAGGGTTATTTTGGAATTTGGGGATTTAGGGATTTTGGAATTTAGGGTTTTATTGGTTCGTTCAAGCTTGCTATTGAATTGTGTAACTTTAATCAGAAATTTTAATGCGGTGCAATGACTACATTAAAACATAAATATAATTAAAGTTCATAGAACCCATAAGCAAAATCAGAAGACATTCGAACTGGGTTAATGTAAAATGTCATTTAGTTAGCGACTGGCTTGTTCACCCTGGTTCTATATGGTCTACAAATATGATATTTGAAGTTATACGTCGATGGAGTGACTATATGCAGAGTTGCTCGCTTAAAGAAAAAGCTTGCAATAAATGTGCTAATCACCAATTACTTGCCAGTTTTGTAGTGGATTAAAAATCACATACTCTCCATTGTAAAATGGCAATGTTTTTGTTGTTAACTGAGTCAAAAACATAGTCTGCTTCCTATGCACCCGAAGTTGCTCCTCTATTGAGTGAAGGATAGCACATAGTTTTTTTACCATAGCAGCACAATCATCTTGTATTTGTTTTCCCTTGGCCAATGTTTGATCCATTGCTTTTAGTTTTTCATAGGCGCTGCATTTGTAAATAGAGTATAAGAATTTGCAACTAAATGGTGTGATTAATGAGATGACCTGAACAAGTAATGGGTGACCTAAACAATTGATGCTACGTTTCTTAAGTTACATGATATTGTTTTATGAATGCACTAAATTACATCTATGGCTTGTTGATACTGAAAAGTTTATATTTGTTTCTCTCTTGTAGAATGGAAGATAAAATATTACTGAGATTGCGGTGCATTCATGTGGACAACGTGATGTGCTCAGCCCCATGGATTCCGGGGAGTCAATAGAGACTAATTTGCTAGATGTGTGAAGAGTATTCCACTTTTGTAGAGTAATGGCGTAGAACCTTGTCTATTAGGACTCCTAATGTTAGTAGGTTACATGCTTAGTATGTTGCTCTTTAATGTGACTTGATTTGATGTATAACCTCAAATATCATATTTGTAGACCATATAGAACAAGGGTGAACAAGCCTATCGCTAACTAAATGACATTTTAGATTAACCCAATTCGAATGTCTTCTGATTTTGCTTATGGGTCTTATGAACTTCAATTATGTTTATGTTTTAATGCAGTCATTGCACCACATTAAATTTTTTGATTAAAGTTACACAATTCAATAGCAAGCTTGAACGAACCAATAAAACCCTAAATTCCAAAATCCCCAAATTCCCAAATAACCCTAACCCTCTAAATCCATCGATCTGAAATATATTACACACCTTTAGTTTGGAGCCCCACTGATTGTTGAAAATCGACGAGCCACCGGGAACGAGACTAAAGCCGACAAGCCCCACTCTCGCTGACGCCCACCGCCTTGCTCACTACGCCGCCTTGATCACCGCGCCGTCTTGCTCGCCGGAGTCAGGAACCAAGAGCATGTCGAGTTGATGTGTTCTCGGTTTGGACAACAGAGAGATGGTGAAGGGAGCAAAAGAGAAGAGAACATGTCGAGGTGAGTTTTTTGGTTCTCGTTTTTTTTTTTTTAAATCAGACGGAGTCGTTAGCAAAATAACGCCAAGGCATTTCCCGAAAAAAAAACACCAAACCTCGGGATTACCTGGCGAAATATGCTAAAAAGTGGGGTACCTCACAAAATTTACCATACCTCGGGGTTACCAGGCGAAATACCGAAGTAAAATTAGTCATTAGGAGCTACACTAATTAACAATTGATATTGGACATTATATCATTATTTACGTTCATAATAATTTTATTTTTGATTCTATAAATGACCACAATTCACAATGCAACATAAATAGTAAGTTTGCACTTTCGAACATTATATAACATGATTCTGCAAAACATATAAATCACTAAATTCGGGTTAACTTTTAACATAAGCGTGTACATTAATTTTGCAATTTAGATAATTGACCGATGTAACTTCTCCATAAGTTTTAAACTTATTCCATTGTAATCTTGTAAACTTCTTATGTCTTTATTAATTTTTTTTATCATGATTTTTTTTGTTTGAATTGAATGTTGGGCTATTAAATCTCTTTTTATATTCACATTTGTTATTATTTTTGCATTTTTTTCCTTATTGACAAAGAAACTTAATACATAATTGATGTGGAATGACAAAATAGTCGGACAAAGTGGTTAAACACGCATGGTCACTTACATTCAAATTCTAGAAATTAAAAAAACCAGGACCTAAATATTTTTAATGCAAAATAACTTTCTAAATCGGTGTACCTAATTTTCATTTCAACTAAATAACTAAACTTTATATAAAGTAATCTTAAAAAGTTTATAAATTTGTCAAAAGGTAAAAATACTAATTGAAGCAACATATACATCATAACAAATTTGAGCATGTAATATTATATATCGTAAATAGCCACTTTAACTATTGATTCTAAATCTTTAAAAAAGCTATTGATTATAAATAGGATAAAAGTAAAAAAAAAATAAACATAGATTTTATATCTATATTTTTATACAACCTAACATTATTAGTAGAAAATGATATGTCTTTAGATAAAAATAGAATTTTAAAATATTTTGAAAAAGGAATTTATTCCATATGTATATCAGTATATGTATTAAGTCTTAACACATACATGGGGTCAAATCATCAAAGTAAATAATAATACAAAAGAAAATAACATGATCCTATTTGATATTTCTTCTGCAATGTTATTTTTATGTTAAAAAAATCAAAATATTTAATAGTTATCTGGTATATTATTTCAATTTTTAATTGTTTTTTATTTTTGGTTTATGTTTACTAATTTTAAAATTTATATTTAATGATCTTTTTCTAATGAAACATTAATAAAAATACATGAGCTAAAAATCATTTTATTACTCTTATGTAAAACTTTACTATGCTTTGTACTATAAAGAATAGAATACTTTAATATACTTCAGTATTGAAATTGCAATCCGGTGTTATAATAAAATGAAGTTTGTACCCATTTTATTCTACATTTAATATTTCTAAATCATTTTGAGTAAATCATTTCCATTTCATTGTCAAATTTAGAGGTTTTAACATGGTGTGAATTCAAAAATTATACATTCATGATATCATTTTTTATTTATTCGAATATTAACATAATTTATTAGGCACTATATATATAACAAAGTATTTATTAGTTACATGTTTGCACAATTAAGTAGCATATATATGCTAATTCAATGTTTTTTAGTTATTTTTCCACAATTTAATGTACGTTAGATTTTTTAATTTTATTAATAGGTTGACATGTTAATGTTATTTTTATATTTGATGAAATCAAAATAATTATAAAACATCCGATAATTGTATAATGTTATTGTGTACCTACTCTCAATGTGTTTGTTGGTTTTATTAAAGAATTAATAACTTTCTTATCAGGTTTTTACATTTATATTGTTTTTTCTTTTACATTTCTAGTAATTACTAACTTTTATGAGTAAGAAAATTGAGGTATTTGGCATCTGGTTGGCCTTATGATTATTTATATCAATATAATAAGGACTTCGATGATACGTTCATAGAATTCAGACAATTTTTTCATATGTTTATAGTATCAAAAAATAATAGTTTTTTATTTTTTTTAAGAAAAAGGGAGAATGAAAGTTTCCAATGTTAAAATGATCAATGATCTTTTGGATAAAATGAGAATAAAGATGAACAAAAAAGACTATGGGTTCTTTTTTTAAATTTAATTTTGTAGTCAATTTTACTATTTTATATTGTGATATTGTAAGCTAAAATGTATTATATCAATCAAAAGAAATATTTTTAAAATGCAAGTCTTAAAATATATACTTATAAAGCAAATAAAAGAATATAAGCATTGTTTTTTTTGCATAGCAATGCGTATAATAATGTGAGAAAAACATAACAAAAAGTATAGATAAAGAGATTGAGGACATTAAAATTAAAATACCTCATATTTTGGTGATCTGTTGCACAAAGTAAATGTCAAATGGGACTGTAATTTCACTTGGATACTAATTGATGATGATAATAGTAATAGAAAGTTGATTGTGATTACCATGTAATACCAATTATATAGATAAGTGTTATGTTCATAATATTAATAGACGTTTGATTTAGAATAGTTTTGGAATATGAATGGGTATGTATTGTGATTGAAATTAAAATATGACCGGTAAAATAAGTAACGTAAAAAAATAGTAACGTAATTTGAGTATTAATTGGTAATCAAAATTGAGTTTAAACAAAATATAATTGGATTAAAGGCCCAGCAATCAAGCATACAACCATTTGAGATTAGATGGAAACAATTTTAAGTGTCAAAATTGATGGAAGGTAAAAGGTGAGAGACAATTAAGATTGAAGGTTAAAAAAAATGAGTATTGATTGTTCAAAAAGTCTTCTTTATACGTTTATAGATAGATATAGATTGATTGTGTACATTAGAATTTGAAAGATTTAAGAGATGGATTGTAATTGAGAAATTTTATAATTTGAAGACTAAATAATGAGTTTTTAATTGGACAATAACTTTTATACGGCTAAGTTTTTTGATTGATCGTGCACATTAGAGTTTGAAAGATTTAACAAATGAATTGTAATTGAAAATTTATTTTATTTAGAGGCTAAATTAATGAGTCATTAATTGGACAAAAATTCTATTTTATATGTAGAAGATAGATAGATAAATAGAAAGATATAAATATTTGAGTAACTAATTAATATAAATAAATAAAATAATGAAAAATAAAATAGTAAAACAAAGTTATTAAGAAGGGGGATTGAATTTCAGACCTCTTGTATTATGAGAGTATCTTTAACCATTAAACTATATTAAAAGACATAGTTTTTAATGAAAGATCAACAAAAAAATAAGAAATAATTTCTCATATTTATTGGACATTAATTACACCATTAGTCTACTTTATATATTTATAGATAGATAAATTGCTATTATGGCGTATAATATGGCCTGCCTCTTCATGTTCTGATATGGGCTTTCTTTTACCGAATAAACACATAACCGAGCAATATGGGCTTTATGGTCCAATACCCTCTATAATGGGACAGTAGGACCTGTAGCCAGCAAGGCCTTATTGAGTCAAACCAAAATACAACTCGGAACTACCATATGTTTACGTGTCTTACACGAGTTTAGATAAATACTAGCACGTGTCCCCGTGCGTCCCCGTGCCTTATACGTGTATGACTATATATTTTAAGAATAAATATGAATTTATTTATAGTATGTAAAATATAAAAGAGAATTATATAGAAAAATTAACATGATGTATCGGAAAGATAATTTCTTGATTGGAATAATTTATAAGGTGTATTGTATAATGAAAATTGAAGGTAGATGTGTGAATTTATATTAATAGAAGAAAATATAAATTAGGAATAATATATATATTAAAAGTAAAACTACACTAAAATAAAAATACATATTGTATTTTTTATAATGGAGTTTACGAACAATCTATTCATCCTTATTAAATCATGAACACTAATTAAGTATGATAATAATGTTTTTGGTAAGTGCATAATTATATGTATGTTGATGGATGAACCGTATAACGTTAACTTTTTACGGATCATCTATCTATATACATATCTTTATAATGGAGTTTACGGACCATTACATACATATTATATTATGAACACTAATTAAGTATGATAATAATATTTTTGGTAAGTGCAGAATTATCATGTACAATGAGAAATATTTTGGGGTGGTAATTTAGGAAATTTGTATAAATAAAAGAAAAAATAAATTGTAAATAGAATAAGGGTGTATAGGTAATTGTACATAATTATTTGATGACGTGGCAATGTGGCATACTTAGATGAACGACACGTAGGAGAGATAATTGCGGCTTTAGTAGTAGTATATAGATAAATTATATATTTAAAAATAATTTTTTCATTATATAATTTATTATTGACTAATATTAATATAATATTATAAAAATTAAGTGTTTTAAGATACTAAAAATATGAAAAGAACTAGACTACTTAAAAATTAAAATAATATATATTTATTAAAGTAAGTAATATTTTGTTAATTAAGTTTTATGGTACAAATAACAAAGATTTATTCCATATAAAGTTTTGGTAGCATATAAAATATTGATATTGTTATTGTAAAAGAATATATTCCTAAGCATCTAAAATCAAATCTCTGAAAATATATTATACATCTGATAAAGATACTTTGGATGAATAATGTGAAAAAAATTATAATAAATAAGGTCAAGTGATATACAATAAATTTGGAGGGTGAAATGTGATAGCAACATGCATGTGAGAGTTAATCAAAAGTTTCCAAGGAAGAGGATCAAGCAAATGATGAAGTCTTGTACAAGTTTAGAATAGTTACTATCGATTTGGTTCTGGACAGTCTTCGGTAAAACGGCCATAACTATGGCTAGAAAATTGATCTCGTGATGATTCAAGATGCGTTGGAAAGCTGATTCAAAGATCTACAACTTCATGGTTTACGTCGGATCAAGATTCCAACAAGAAGATGGTCAAAACCGAGTTTTACTGAGAGCTGTGCCAAGAACTCGACCCAAAACTCGGCCGAGTTCTGGGCCGAGTTGTCATCCCCAGCCGAGTCTTTGCAACAGTCAGGAACTCAGCCGAGTTCTGGACCGAGTTGTTGTCCGCGTCAGTGAGTCTTCGCAACTGAGAAGAACTCGGCCCAGAACTCGGCCGAGTTCGCTTCGTCCCGTTTGCTGAACAATTTTATTATTAATTTAATTATATTATTTCCTTGACACTATTTAAGACTTGAAACCCTAGTTTGTAACTTTTCACGTTGAATTTGAGTAGTAAAGTTGAGTACGCTCATTTCCTTGAATTCTAACGTCAACTCTCGATCCCCGGATCATCTATCCCGTAGCTCGTCGCTTCGAGCAATTGTCGATCATCACGTTGATCCCTTTCGTTCATCACGTTAAACAAGTTTGAAGGCTAACTCTTTAGCCCTAGGAAAGCCATCACGTTGGCTACAGAAGAGAAGAATCGAATCCAAGCTTGAGAAATCCAAGATCCTGCGTTACAGACAACACTTCAGGGGTTGTTCGCATCAAATGGTCAATATTGGAATAATCGTGATGCAGATTTGTACATAACAACACACGTGGAGTGTACATCATACTAAATGTGCATATATCACACCACACATGAATGTGTTTCACTATACATGTGAATGAGTGTCGCCGTGTGTGATGTGCATCGTTCGCACTGTTCGTATGGAAGAGTGGTTCGCATTTGATTTATTCACTATATATATACCATCTTCTCAAAGAGTCACGACAAAATATCAAATTTGATATAATAAAAACTATAAATGATAAATATATTTTATAAGATATATTAAAAAAATATAGATATGGTTCTCTCTATTAATTATTAGATCGACAAAAATCTACATATGCAACTTAATTTAATTAATATGAAATTTGTAAGTCATAAGCGTAAATTATAAAATATTAATTTTTGTTTAAAATTTGTAGTTTTGTATAAATTACTTTTTTTATATTAGTTTCATCTTGGAGTTCTTCTTTCTATTAAATTTTATTTTTCTCCTAATTTGTGTATATACAATACTAAATCAAATTAGTTTGTCCTATGCATCCATTTAGCTATATCACCGTATCACGTAAGCATTTTGATGCGAACAACCCCTGAAGTGTTGTCTGCAACGCATGATCTTGGATTTCTCAAGCTTGGATTCGATTCTTCTCTTCTGTAGCCAACGTGATGGCTTTCCTAGGGCTAAAGAGTTAGCCTTCAAACTCGTTCAATGTGATGAACGAAAGGGATCAACGTGATGATTGACAATTGCTCGAAGCGACGAGCTACGGGATAGATGATCCGGGGATCGAGAGTTGACGTTAGAATTCAAGGAAAGGAGCGTACTCAACTTTACTACTCAAATTCAACGTGAAAAGTTATAAACTAGGGTTTCAAGTCTTAAATAGTGTCAAAGAAATAATATAAATTAATAATAAAATTGTTCAGCAAACGGGACGAAGCGAACTCGGCCGAGTTCTTCTCAGTTGCGAAGACTCACTGACGCGGACAACAACTCGGTCCAGAACTCGGCCGAGTTCTGGGCCGAGTTCCTGACTGTTGCAAAGACTCGACTGGGGATGACAACTCGGCCCAGAACTCGGCCGAGTTCTGGGTCGAGTTCTTGGCACAACTCTCAGTAAAACTCGGTTTTGACCATCTTCTTGTTGAAATCTTGATCCGACGTAAACCATGAAGTTGTAGATATTTGAATCAGCTTTCCAACGCATCTTGAATCATCACTAGATCAATTTTCTAGCCATAGTTATGACCGTTTTATCGAAGACTGTCCAGAACCAAATCGACAGTAACTATTCCAAACTTACACAAGACTTCATCATTTGCTTGAGCCTCTTCCTTGGAGGCCTTTGATTAACTCTCCCATGCATGTTGCTATCACCATTGGTCTTCGACGTTGACCATTCGACGATTGATGTTCACCAATGTTGATCGATCACATGGGTACTGTAGCGATGTGCATCGTAGCACAGACAATTGTGCATTGTAGCGATATATATGCATTGTAGTGATGTGCATTGTAGCAATCTGCATCACTGTACAAACCAATGTTCATCGCAGTATAGACAAATGTGCATCACATCATGAATGTGGATTGACATACATTAGAAAATGCACCAGTCCGCATGAAAAAACACTATTCACACATGAACAATACCCTATATATAATTAAAGTAAGTTGTATAAGTAAAAAAATTAGAAAGTCTAAAAAAAGAGTGTATGTAAATACTAAAAATATATGAGTGAAAGAGTATTTGGGTAAAAAAATTGCCTATGTAACATAGCTACTTGGGCGACACGTAAAAATGGAAATTAAGCTTTAATGTGTATTTATATAGATAATCCGACAAAACGGGAAAAACATATTAATAAGGCTCTTATTCAGGTAACAACGAAGGTTTATATGCGAACGCGAAATATATACACATAATATAAAATAAATGCACACAATCGAAAAATAATATTGCACACATAATACAAAACTGATGTACTCATCATACAAAATAGAATCTCAAATATATATTACAAAAGATCGAAACGAATACACCTCTACAAAAGATCGAATGAACACACCTCTGCAAAAGATCGAAATGAACAAAACTTACCATTGTAGTATGTGTACATATTTTCAAGTTTACATATAGGCGTCTATTATCATATAATTCCCTGTATGTTAATAATCACTCCCCAACTTTCTTCTTTGGAGTGATCGAAGTCCGACCGAACAATGAAGACAAGCGACTCGATCCAAAGTCGATATACGACGACGTTTTATACACTATATATTACGCATCTAGTCCCGGCCGGGTTATATATGAACATGAGAGATGAGACTCCTCCAATACTATAATAGAAAGCATAGACACCGGCGCTATTTATACACGAACGGTTCAAAAAGAACTGGACATCGACAGTAAATTTTGTCCAAAAAATGCAAGGCATAAACGATGCAGCCCAATAAAAAATGTCTTTTCTCATATGTGCGTTTCATAGACAAACCTCACTCAAGTATAACACCAAGTGCCGTCTTCTCAATTTACCTTTTTATAAAATCTCTTCATTTACATAATTCACTTGGGTGTAAAACCTTAGGACTAACTCACGCATTCTAAATTGATGTGTCCACTATCATACAGGAAGTTATAAATAAATTTGATATGTTTTTTTTTTGAAGAAAATAAATTAAGCATTATAATGGTTCTACTATTGGGATGCTTGAGATTTGAGAATATAATCGACCATAAATGAGACAATTTTTGAGATCCATATCACTTAATTATTTGATATTATAAGTATGTTGGCTAAATCACATCAATTATATATTAGCTATATGATCAATATATACATACCAAACACCCCCATATCCAACCGTTCCTAAATTATCACAATCCAACTATATAATTGTTTTGGGGCGAAAAGATCAAACCGACCTGGATCGCCTTAAGAAGGGACAACTAGATAATAATAAAATTAAATATATCTAGATAATCCAAATCAACTTAATAATGGAATAAATGAGATTAATAGAGTATAAAACGAGCTTATCTCCCAAGGAAGAGAGAGCAATCGAATACAGAGATTCAGTCGACGGTCGCTTCAATACTGAAATGGAGAACTGAGCTAGAGAATCACCGTAGAAAAGAACAAGAGAGTTGCAAATGGTAGCTTGTATTCTGTAGTAATGATAATAGAACAATGATAAAAAGCTGCTTGAGTTGAGTAAGAAAGACCATGTCATGGTTACAAGATAGTTTTCTCTATATTTATACTAGTTTTAGGTTTGAATCGGTTGACAGATCTACCCGAAATTCATGAAAGACGTTATCTTGCACGTGAGTCGGTTAAAATCGTCTGAGATCTGCGAGAGTCGTCAAGGTGTGTACTGGTCGCTCCGAAATCCGCGGAGGTCGTCGCTCTGACCACTGATCGTCCCGAGATCTCTGGAGACTATAACTGACCGGACCAAGATTTCTAAATGTTATTTCTGACCGGATCTTCTAAAAGACAACTTTGATTCAAGCTATTGGACCGATCTAATGGGCCGAAAAATCGAGACCCAACAATAATAAAATATTTGCGTTGGGAAATAATTTAATCGGGGATCAAATTGGGACAGGTCGCAATTAAAGAGATTAGTGGTAGTGGTTAGCATCTTCCAAACCATACAAATGGCAAATATGAAATATATATCTACTATAGACTATAGTAGTTGATTAGGATATAAAAATAGGTCGGGGGTAGGAAAATTAGCGATGAAAAGACACGAGAAAGACAAACGATCCACCAACACTCGATCGGGAGAGTACGTACAGGTAATCCACTTCAAACAGTTTTTCAGATTTATAATTAACCCCCCACCTACCAAGTTAATTAGACCACCTTCATCATTTTATTATTGTTTTATATATAATCCTTTCAAATCATAACCAACTAGCTCGCTTACTTCGTCGTCGTACGTAGATTGAATTGGTATCACGTACTGGCGTCACAATCTCTTATATATTGCATATAATTATGGTGTGTACACGTACGTTTGAGTGAAATGATATATATTATAATCTCTTCTATAGTATTATATGTGACCACCTACCCCAAAACTATGCATTTGAATCCGACACTATAAATTTTAATTCAGTATAATCACTCAAAAATATGTATTGGCAATCATTCTTACTTTTCTTATTTTTATTCGTTTTTCCGCATCCGTAATAACATTATATAATGATTATTACCACAAAAAAAAGTTATATGATGACAAATATAAATTGACACCTTGTAGATCTATTAGGTAAGTTATAGGTCCATAACGCGTGAAAAAGGTTGGCAATTCCATATTTGTTGATTTATGACTGTATATTTTAAAACTTTATATATTAAATACCTCATCGTTATACACACTTTTGCATGCGAGTCGGTGACCTCAAAGAAATTGCATACATTTTATCTTAACTTACACATGAAAATAAGTGTAAATTTTTGAAGGTTTAACCAACTCTGGTTTGGCTTGCACTACCGATAGATTACAAATTAATTATGCAAGTGATTATTTCCGCGTATTTAAGCTATTGAAATACAAATCTATCATAATATCAACTATTTAGATAATGCGTTTTTCCAAAGAATAAAGATAAAGATTATGACAAACTTTTTATTATTATTGTTGGGCCTGAGAAATTGGTAGAAGCCCAATTGTATCTAGCCCACGGACGCGATCAGCAGGAAGATCGAATCAGTTCGTTGGAGCGACGCGTGATGGGTTGAGCACACAAACACACTCCGCTAAGATCTTGGAGAGAATCCAACTGATCTCCCATGAAATCCGATAGTGCCAGATTAGGTTCCAACGTTATTATTTGCATTGTATAAATGTATAGAAAAGAAGAAATTATGGACACACATTCTGAATCAATACGAACTACTACTATCATTTCCTCTCAATCTTGCTCTCGAATTCGGTTCTCGTAATCAGAAGTATTCTAGATTCACTCAAGCGACCGACATCTAAAATCTCACTCGATAGATCATCAATTCGAGGGAGATAAGCTCTTCAATCGCTCGTTCAGTTTCAATTTCATCTATTCTATTGATTTGATTTGGATTTATTAGATATATTCGTCTAACAAATTGTCTAGTTGCCCTCTCAAAGGCAATTAGGATCGGTAAGGTCTTTTCGCCCCAAAACAATTTGGCGCCCACCGTGGGGCATCTAGCCAATCAAGGATCCAATTCAATCATGGACGCCGCCGGAAACCCCGCAATCACCACTGAAGAGCAAAATCAGGTCGACCCCATGGTCGAAGCCCTGACCGAGAACGCCAACGCTCAACCAACTGGAAATCCTCAAATCCAGGAACTCGCAAAAGCCATAGAAATCCTTCAAGAGGAATTGGTCCAACAACGCACCAGGACCGAAAAGCTAAGTACTCAATCTGAATCTGAAATTACTCGACTAACCCGTGAGAACGAAATGCTGAAATCTCAGGTACAATCGGTTGCATCAAACCCTAGGGGATCCAGACGTGTAGTCAATACTGAAGGACTACCCACCAGACTCGATATGGACGGAGCAGACATGACTCCTATCGCACCAACCCAGGCTTCTATGCCCGCTGGAATGTTTCAGACACCCCAAATCTCTGCTGGTATAACTAACAATCTCATAGCCGGACTCCCATAAGTCCGAGCAACCACTCCACAGGTACCGGCTCCAACCGATATCCAAGCTCTTATCCAACAAGCTATCGGGGAGCACCTCAAGGCCCTGGACGATCGTATCGTGCGAATCCCGGGGGTTCCTCAACCGATCGAGAAAGAAGCGGTCGATGGATACGAAGACTCGCCCTTCACGGAAGCGATTGCACGCGTGGAAATTCCCAAGAAATTCCATGTCCCCAACATGCCCAACTACGACGGGACCGGGGATCCAGATGACCACGTTTCAATTTATAAGCAAAAATTAATGACTATTTCGATCCCTAGGGGGAACCGTGAGGCCGTCATGTGCAAAAGCTTCGGCACGACCCTCACGGGACCTGCACTAACCTGTCTTATGCACTTACCGCAGGGATCCGTCGCCTCTTTCGCTGACCTGATCAACTCATTCAAAATCCAATTCACCAGCAGCCGGATGCTGGAAAAGCAATCAAGAGATTTGTATCGAATCGTGCAAAGGTATGACGAACCCTTAAGAGATTATCTTAACAGGTACAACAAGGAAAAAGGTCGCTATCCCGCATTGCGACATTCCCACGTCAATCGAGGCATTCCACCGGGGTCTGGTCAGGGGCAGCGAGCTTTACCGCGAACTGACCAAATAACCGTGCAGAAGCTTCGAAGACGTGAAAAAGGTCGCTATCCCGCATTGCGACATTCCCACGTCAATCGAGGCATTCCGCCGGGGTCTGGTCAGGGGCAGCGAGCTTTACCGCGAACTGACCAAATAACCGTGCAGAAGCTTCGAAGACGTATGTGGAAACACGTACTCCGCCGCAAAAAGGCATGCCCGAGAAAGTCGCGGCGACATACCTACTCCATCAGGGGCGAAGCGATCGCAGAGTCCAAACGATCCAGGCATTACATTCGACGACTCAGAAGCCCAAGATCTGGGCGATCATCACGATGGTTTGGTAATCTCTTTATCAATTAGCAATTGTTTGATTCGTCGTGTACTAATCGACACAGGAAGCTCCACCAACTTGTTAACACTCGACGCCCTAAAAGGCATGGGTTTAAGCGAGGACGACCTAACCCGAAATTCGACCCCTCTGGTCGGGTTCAGCGGAGAGGTTAAATACACCTCGGGCGAAGTCGTGTTAACAACGTATGTGTAACACCCCCAAATTTAACCCTATTTGAAAGCGTTACTGTCGATGACTCCGGACGTAAACCCCGAAGTCACCCCAGGCTTTTCCAACGACATAACTGTCTTAAACATAGTTACAATACTAAAATCATAACTTTTATTAAACCAAATGGTCGCGGAATTACATGATTCCAAAAACGACCCAATAATCAGAAATGCAACAGCGGAAATCTTTTAAATACAAGACGACAAAACAAGTTGTCGAAAACAAAACACCGTCCATCCTCATAGTCGCTTCTTGCCTCCTCGGATCTGCATGTGCCGAAACGGACGGACGACACCCCCATGACGTTACAGGAATATAAAAATACAAGAGTTAGTCTAATGAATAGACTAAGCAAGGGCTTCACCAATAATTCACACAAACACATCACAAGCAGTTCCACATATCACAAATCACATCACAATCTCAAGTGCTAACTCAAACGGTTCAACACATCAACGAATCATATCAAAATCTCAAGCCACATGATTACAACATATCTCTTATATTAGCGTTGATTCTAGCAGAAATACAACCTAATATAATATCAGATTTTAATTATTTCAAATTAATTCACAACCACTTGCCTGGAATAGACGAGCTCAAACAAAGCTTAAGAACGGGTCCCTGAGTCCAAAACGGGGACAGATCTGGAATAAAAATCCCTAGGAAACGACCCATAACAAGATCCTAACTTAGATCAATACACTTATATATGAATCTAAAAGAATACAAGAATAAATCAAAGGAAACGAGCAAAGCCCAAAGCCAAACCAACAAGACACACAACTCGGACGCCCTCACCGCGATCGCGGCGAGTCGCGGTATTCGTGTGGCATGACAGTGGCGAAGCTCGACAGCTCCCATGGAGTTTTTCTTACCCCAAACCGATTTGTTTGCCTTCGATTTGTCTATGGTTCGATCTCCCAACACCTCAAAGCTTTAGTCAAACACTTGGGCAACCTTCTCCAACTCGTGAGCCTTCTCGAATCGAGCTTAAACAGCCCCGAAAATGGTGATTTCAGAGGGGAGAAAAACAGAGAAAATGAAGAGAAAAGAAGGAAGAAGAAGAGAGAAAGAAGGCATCGGTTCGAGCCCTTTTATAGCACAAATCTGAGCCACCAAAGGGGGAATAAACCGGGGACAAGGGGACAAGCCAAAGCCAAGTGGATCGAGCCACTTGCCTGCCCCAAAAACAGAGAAAAAATAGAGTGCTACAGTGGCCGCCTTCACGAGGAAGACGACACGGCCTGACATTGGCATTACCGCGAGCGCGGCGAGTCGCGGTAGGTCGCTGCAGATCGCGGCAAGTCGCGTCAAGTCGCGGTTTAAAGGCCGACTTCGTTAATTCTTATCCGAACTTGGTTTGGATTAAATTTCTTAACTCCGGGTTAAATATATTCGTACATTAACGATACATTAACCCCGAAAACACCTCAACTGTATTATATAATGCTCGGAAAATTTTACAGAGCTCAGACCCTTTTTCAGAAGGTCCGAGACTCACTGAATTAAATCCGTCTAGCAAAACGGGCATAAGAAAAATTTAAAAATAATTCAAAATACCCTTAAAAATTACGGGGTGTTACATTACTACCCCCTTATTTTAAGTTTCGACCCCGAAACTTGCATTATCAAGGCCGACAACAAGTAGGGAAAGTATCTAAGCATACCCGCATCAGTCTCCCAAGTAACCTCTTCGGTTTCTAACTTGGAGCACAAAACTCGTACCAAAGGTACCACCTTACTGCACAACTGCACAAAGCCAAAGAGGAACCTTGCCTCAGCACAAAACTTACCACCTGAACTCAACATCCTTAATCACTTCATCCTCTAGATTACTACTAGAGAGATTAGTCGATTTTCCTCAGTGTCTTCCCTCGGCTCCACCTCAGGAACCTTGGTCTTATCAGACACTTAACACTACTGACTCAGGGAGTACAGTCTTCACCTCTTAGGTAAACTACTAGGTCCTACAACCTCAAATCACGACAAACAAACTGAGAACTCAAGTCTAACTGGAGATGGCGAAACCACCTCGACTTCTTCCGAGTCCTTCAGAACATAGCAGAATGCACCCCTAACTACGGGTGACAAACAGAGAGTCTTAGTCTTCCTAGACACAGAAGCAAACTTCCGTATCAGACTGTAGAAGGCACGACTATGAACGGCTTTTTATTTGAAAAATTCAAAGCCTTTTGAAAACAAAACGAGTAAATAATTCATAAAATCCCAAATCCGTTTAAAAACGTTTGGCTCTGATACCATTTCTGTAACACCCCCAAATTTAACCCTATTTGAAAGCGTTACTGCCGATGACTCCGGACGTAAACCCCGAAGTCACCCCAGGCTTTTCCAACGACATAACTGTCTTAAACATAGTTACAATACTAATATCATAACTTTTATTAAACCACATGGTCGCAGAATTACACGATTCCAAAAACGACCCAATAATCAGAAATGCAACAGCGGAAATCTTTTAAATACAAAACGACAAAACAAGTTGTCGAAAACAAAACACCGTCCATCCTCATAGTCGCTTCTTGCCTCCTCGGATCTGCATGTGCCGAAACGGACGGACGACACCCCCGTGACGTTACAGGAATATAAAAATACAAGAGTTAGTCTAATGAATAGACTAAGCAAGGGCTTCACCAATAATTCACACAAACACATCACAAGCAGTTCCACATATCACAAATCACATCACAATCTCAAGTGCTAACTCAAACGGTTCAACACATCAACGAATCATATCAAAATCTCAAGCCACATGATTACAGCATATCTCTTATATTAGCGTTGATTCTAGCAGAAATACAACCTAATATAATATCAGATTTTAATTATTTCAAATTAATTCACAACCACTTGCCTGGAATAGACGAGCTCAAACAAAGCTTAAGAACGGGTCCCTGAGTCCAAAACGGGGACATATCTGGAATAAAAATCCCTAGGAAACGACTCATAACAAGATCCTAACTTAGATCAATACACTTATATATGAATCTAAAAGAATACAAGAATAAATCAAAGGAAACGAGCAAAGCCCAAAGCCAAACCAACAAGACACACAACTCGGACGCCCTCACCGCGATCGCGGCGAGTCGCGGCGAGTCGCGGTATTCGTGTGGCATGACAGTGGCGAAGCTCGACAGCTCCCATGGAGTTTTTCTTACCCCAAACCGATTTGTTTGCCTTCGATTTGTCTATGGTTCGATCTCCCAACACCTCAAAGCTTTAGTCAAACACTTGGGCAACCTTCTCCAACTCGTGAGCCTTCTCGAATCGAGCTTAAACAGCCCCGAAAATGGTGATTTCAGAGGGGAGAAAAACAGAGAAAATGAAGAGAAAAGAAGGAAGAAGAAGAGAGAAAGAAGGCATCGGTTCGAGCCCTTTTATAGCACAAATCTGAGCCACCAAAGGGGGAATAAACCGGGGACAAGGGGACAAGCCAAAGCCAAGTGGATCGAGCCACTTGCCTGCCCCAAAAACAGAGAAAAAACAGAGTGCTACAATGGCCGCCTTCACGAGGAAGACGACACGGCCTGGCATTGGCATTACCGCGAGCGCGGCGAGTCGCTGCAGATCGCGACAAGTCGCGTCAAGTCGCGGTTTAAAGGCCGACTTCGTTAATTCTTATCCGAACTTGGTTTGGATTAAATTTCTTAACTCCGGGTTAAATATATTCGTACATTAACGATACATTAACCCCGAAAACACCTCAACTGTATTATATAATGCTCGGAAAATTTTACAGAGCTCATACCCTTTTTCAGAAGGTCCGAGACTCACTGAATTAAATCCGTCTAGCAAAACAAGCATAAGAAAAATTTAAAAATAATTCAAAATATCCTTAAAAATTACGGGGTGTTACAGTATGCGGGTGGAGTAAACCAACATGTAAAGTTTTTAATTCTCGACTGCCCGTCCCCATACAATGCGATCCTTGGCAGACCTTGGATCCACGCCATGAAAGCTGTACCTTCCACTTATCACCAAACGATAAAATTCCCGACCAAGTGGGGGGTACAGGAAATCAAAGGCGACCAAAGGGCTGCCAAGGAATGCTACGTGACCTCAATGAAAAGGGCAGTCGATAGAACTACAGCGTAGCAATTACAACACGGCGAAGGGACCATTCGATACGTCGATCCAGAAATGGAGTCGCTCGACGAAGTCGCATTGGATCCTTCTAAGCCGACGCAAACAGTAAGAGTCGGATCGGACCTAAACGATCCCACCAGGGCAGACTTAATTTCCTTTTTACGTACTCACGCTAATTGCTCTGCTTGGTCCCATGAAGATATGATAGGAATTTCCCCAGACATTATCACTCATAAGCTGAACGTAGATCCATCACATCCTCCCGTCAAGCAGAAAAGGAGAAAGTTCGCGCCAGAACGCAATAAAATTATAGACGACGAGGTAAAGAATTTACTTGAAACAGGTAAGATCAGAGAAGTCAAGTACCCAGACTGGTTGGCAAACGTGGTGGTGGTACAAAAGAAGAACGGAAAATGGAGAGTATGCATTGACTTCACAGACCTAAACAAGGCATGTCCAAATGACTCTTTCCCTCTACCACACATCGATGCCATGGTCGACGCGACCGCAGGGCACGAAATGCTAACATTCATGGACACGTTCAGTGGCTACAACCAGATCCTCATGGATCCAAGCGACCAAGAAAAAACAGCCTTCATAACAAGCCAAAGTACGTACTGTTATAAAGTGATGCCCTTCGGGCTAAAAAATGCAGGAGCCACGTACCAGAGATTGGTAAACAAGATGTTCAAAGATCAAATAGGCGACACGATGGAAGTCTATATCGACGATATGCTCGTCAAGTCCAAGAAAGCAACCGACCACATCGAGCACCTGAAAGAAGCCTTCGAAATACTTGAGAGGTACGATATGAAATTGAATCCAACTAAATGCTCTTTCGGAGTGTCTTCAGGGAAGTTCCTGGGATACATGGTCACTCAAAGGGGGATCGAAGCCAGCCCCGATCAAATAAAAGCAATCGTCGATCTCATATCTCCTCGGTGCGTCAAAGAAGTCCAAAAACTGACAGGACGGATAGCCGCATTAAACCGATTTATATCCAAGTCGTCCGACAAGTGCAAACTCTTCTACGAGACGCTTAAGAAAAATAAGTCATTCGACTGGACAGCCACACACGAGCAAGCTTTCCAAGACTTAAAGGCATACCTATCGAGTCCACTATTGTTACCGCTATACCTAGCAGTCTCCGAGTCGTCCGTCAACGCAGTCCTTACCAGGGAAGAAGACGGCAAGCAATCACCCGTTTACTACGTAAGTTGATCCTTACTTCCAGCAGAAACAAGGTACACGTTGCTTGAAAAATTAGTTTTAGCATTAGTCATGGCATCTAATAAACTGTGACCTTACTTTGAATCGCATACTATTATTGTGAGAACTAACCACCCCATGAAAGCCATCATGAGGAAGCCAGAATTTACAGGACGAATGGCCAAATGGGCCATACACCTAAGCGGGTTTGACATTGAATACGAGCCCCGGACAACGATCAAATCTCAGGCTTTAGCCAACTTTGTGGTTGATTTTAGTCCGACGCTAGAACAAGAAGCCGCAAAGGAAGCGGAACACCTGAAAACAGAAGACGACAGGGGCACGTGGCAATTACACACAGACGGTGCTTCGAATGTAAGAGGAATCGGCCTAGGCGTCGTGCTAAAATCACCATAGGGGGATCACATAGCCCAAGCCGTGAGATGCGAGTGGGACGCGACCAACAACGAAGCGGAATACGAATCCCTCGTGTTCGGACTTACCCTAGCGCTCGACCTCGAAATATCAAACATAGAGGTAACATGTGATTCACTCCTAATCGTCAACCAAGTGCAGGGATCCTACGCCGCAAAAGACGATAGAATGATGACATATCTGGACGTTGTCAAGAGGCTAGCAAAAAAATTCCAAAGCTTCACTATCCGACAAGTTCCACGCGACCTCAACACACAAGCTGACGCTTTGGCAAACCTCGGATCAAACCTACACCCTTGCGACTTCCGCAGTATTCCCCTGGCACACATCACCACTCCAGCAGTGCCCAGAACTCTCAAAACGGCTAATCCAAGCGACATTCAAGTCATAGCCGACCTGACCCCAGAAGATAACGTCCACCCATCAGAGGATTGGACTACTCCCTACATCAAGTGGCTCAAAGACGGAATACTTCCTCCAGACAGAGCAGAAGACAAAAGACTCAAGGTACAAGCGAGTCAAGCGACAACCTTCGATTTAAAAGATAATGTACTATTTAAGCGATATGTCACAGGCCTACTACTGCGCTGCCTTGAAACGTCGGAAGTCCCCCGAATTTTACAATCTTTACACGACGGTGAATGTGGAAACCACACCGGGGGACGCAGCCTGTCCGGCAAAGCCCACATGGCAGGTTACTATTGGCCCACAATGAACAGAGACGCGGCGGAATACGCCAAGAAGTGCGACGCTTGTCAGCGACACGCACCCGTCCCCCACCAGCCATCCGAGCTACTCCATCCAACCTTGGCACCATGGCCCTTCATGCGATGGGGGATGGACATAGTCGGGAAATTACCTCTTGCGTCGAGACAACGTGTTTTCTTCTTGGCCATGACCGATTACTTCTCCAAATGGATAGAAGCCGAAGCGTACCGTGAGGTAAAAGAAAAACACGTCGTCTCGTTTATAAAACGTAACATCTTATGCAGGTTTGGCGTCCCATCAGAAATCGTATGCGACAATGGCTCCCAATTCATCGGTAAACAGACGCGATCCTTCTACAAACAATGGAACATCTCACTGATCACATCTACACCGAGATATCCACAGTCGAACGGACAAGCGGAGTCAAGCAACAAGATCATCATCAATAACCTGAAGAAACGCCTCACTAGGGCAAAAGGAAAATGGGCCGACGAGCTTCCTTTGATCTTATGGTCTGACAGGACGACGCCCAAAAATGCCACAGGACAAAGTCCCTTCTCGCTCGTATACGGGTCTGAAGCAGTCATTCCCGCCGAGATACTTATTCCGACTGCTCGATACGGATTCCAAACACCGGAACAAAACGACATCGAGTTAGCCCACAATCTCGACACCGTCGACGAAGCAAGGGAAAAGGCTCGAGCCCGAATGGTCCGATACCAATAGCAAGTCGCTCGAAGCTACAACAAGAATGTCAGAATCAAAGTCTTCAAGGTAGGGGATTGGGTCTTGAGGAAAACATTTCAAAATACCAGAGACCCAGCCAACGGGAAACTTGCACCTCAATGGGAAGGGCCTTACCTTATCAAAAAAATAGTTGGGCAATGAGCATATCAACTAGAAACCAAAGACGGAGAACCCATCCCCCGAAGCTGGAATGCGACTCATCTAAAGTTGTATCATTTCTAAACCCTTACTTACATATCTTTTTATATCTTTTTGCATTCTTTTATCTACATGAAGACTACTAACTTAAGCATCGGAGGGCCGTTGGGTCTCCCCCCCAACGGTTGTTTCAAAGCTTATCTCCTTTTAAAGACATGTTTCGAAAACAGGAAAACAAGAAGCCTCAGGACGAGATCTGCAAAGGATATCCACAACAACTACACAAAAGCGCTTACACAAATACAAACACGATCGATCTACACACAGGGAGACGAACAACAAAAGGCACTTCGGCACACCGCATGCCTTATTACAAAATAAGGTATACAACGCCTTATACACATTACGCAAAATACATTTGCTTATCTCCCTACAATACAACTGTCATGACTAACATCTAACACGACATACATGCCTCCCCCTAAAAAGACGTGATCACGCAAACAAGTCCACAACATGATCGTTGCCCGACCAATGACGAACCACCTGCAAAAGCAAATTCACAACAAAAACGAAGCAAGGTACGAAACATAAAAACTTCCTACGATTAATACGCGACCCGTGATGATAGACGGGTCGCCAAAAGAACTACGTTGTCCATCCCGTCTCCACGACGGGGCACACACTGTCATCCACACACAGAAGTCTTAAACAAAAAAAAGATAAAAAAAATAAACCCGGTGTTCACATAAAAGTCACTCCTAAATGCTCTAAGATTCACCGGATTTTTCCGTAGGAACGACCTCCCTGCCAGAAATTGCTTCTTGGTCGACTTGGGGCGTGCCTTCGACGGCCTCGACACCATCTTGGTCGACCTCCTCCTTGTCATCCTCGACGCCCAAACCTACCAGTTTGAAAAGCTCGGCCCCTGGGTTGCCATCAGGATACATCATTTCCATGTCCGCCTTCGCATCATCAACCTTCCAGTCGACATGGGAGCCAGCAGCAAATTCCTCCATCATTTCGATGCGAGACTTCAAGCAATAATACGCCCCAACATCTCCAGCAGTACGGGCATCGTCCTCACGAAGTCTCTCAGCCTTAGCCTGCACCTCCGCCTTCACTCCTTCCATACGAGCATCATAGTTTCGCTTGGTTGAAGACAATTCGCGATCCGAAGCCTTCAAGCGATCTTCGGCCATCTTCAATTGCTCCTCCAGGTGAGTCACTTTTCTGTCGGCTTGATCACTCAGTTCTTGAACGGTTGTAGACGCCACAAGTGAATACTGAAAAATCTGCAGAAAAAGCATACACGATAGCAATGTAAAAAAAAAAGAAAACAGAGAAATAAGACATGCTCGAATAAAAGAAGAGTTTTATCGAACCTTCCAAGCACCCACTACAGCTTCGTTTATACAATCTATAGGATGGAGGTCACCAATCTCCTTCTTGGCCTCAGCATCGCCGAAACTGAGCAGATCCTCAATCGATCTTTCCTTCAACATTCCAGCGGAGAAACTCGGAGCAGTTATTGCCTTCCTCTTGACACCTGACACTTTCGACGGTGGCGAATCTAGGGAGATAACCCCAACAGAGGGCCCAACCTTGCTTGGACCTCTAGCGGAAGAAGACGCCATAGCCGCCGATCGATTTTGATCCAAGAGGCTCTTCCCAGACAAGCGAGCGCTGGACCTTCCGCCCTTAGATGCTGATAACATAACACAGCAACATAAGCACAGGAAAACCACGAAAACCAGCCAGATGCATACATGGAGGAACGAACATGTGCCTTTAGTTACTGAGGCAGCAGGAGTCGACATCTCTTTGATTTCTGAGAGGAGAAAGTTGGTATTTTTGAATGATCTTTCATTTTCGGGGAGTGCCAACAGAGAAGCAATTACTTTTTCGAAACCAGTAGGTTCAGGGGCTGCAAAGAAGAACAGGTAAGAAGAAATTTAGAAGACGATCGATTAAAGCAAAGAAGCGGAAAAACACGATACCTGAGATCCTCCAGTCGGATAAAAGAAAAGTGCAATCAGAAACGCTTTCAAGGCTTTTACGCTCAACAAAAAAGAATCGAGATCTCCATCCTCGATCATTAACATCTAGATTCAGTGCAAGGGGGCTTTTTTCCTTACGGAGACGTAACTGGAACCTATAGGAACCCCGAGTACTCAGGTAATAGGATCGCCACAAGGCATCGAAGTCAAAATCTATGTTTTTTACTGCAGAAACGGAATCAATCGTCTGGAGCAACCGCCATGTATGAGGCATGACTTGGCAAGGAGCCAACTTTAACACGGCCATAAAGTTTTGGACCAAACGAGAGAAGGGGAAGACATGACCGATTCTGAAAGGATACTCAAAGAAGCACACCCACCCTTCTTTGAACCAGTCTGCTCGTTCGTCCGGAGACGAAAGGCGTGCGACAATACCTACGGGGAAACCTCCAATTTCTAAAATCCTATCAAGTTCGGACTGGACTAAAGTCCCTGGTGCAGAATCGCTAGCGCTAAGAAGGCCTAGGGAACGAAAGGGAACATCCTCCTCATCCACACTTCTGATGAGGGCTCGGGTCTTCTTCAACGTAGGAGACGCCATGGAAAAACAAAAGGAAGAAACGGTAAGAATTCGAAAAAGAGAGAGAAGTTACCTTGACAAGACGTGGGACTTACAGAAGATTGAAGCCTTCGAGGGTTATTAAAGGAAGTAAATCAAGTGCCTCTGCGGTTAAATCGTCTCATCCACTCACCCGCTGCCACGTCGCCTCAGAAGGATCGAGGTCATGGAAGATCAAATTGATCCAAAAACCGCTTTCTGGCCCAATTGGATCTTGGGGCAATTGTTGGGCCTGGGAAATTGGTAGAAGCCCAATTGTATCTAGCCCACAGACGCGACCAACAGGAAGATCGAATCAGTTCGTTGGAGCGACGCGTGATGGGTTGAGCACACAAACGCACTCCGCTAAGATCTCGGGGAGAATCCAACTGATCTCCCATGAAATCCGGTAGTGCCAGATTAGGTTCCAACGTTATTATTTGCATTGTATAAATGTATAGAAAAGAAGAAATTATGGACACACATTCTGAATCAATACGAACTACTACTATCTCTTCCTCTCAATCTTGCTCTCGAATTCGGTTCTCGTAATCAGAAGTATTCTAGATTCACTCAAGCGACCGACATCTAAAATCTCACTCGATAGATCATCAATTCGAGGGAGATAAGCTCTTCAATCACTCGTTCAGTTTCAATTTCATCTATTCTATTGATTTGATTTGGATTTATTAGATATATTTGTCTAACAAATTGTATAGTTGCCCTCTCAAAGGCGATTAGAATCGGTAAGGTCTTTTCGTCCCAAAACAATTATTATTATGAGAATTCTATTTCTAACGGAGATTATATGTCAATACTCAATTCTAAACAAGAAAATAGGACATCGAGTCAAAGATTTCCAAATTGTGGTGATCTATGTCTATATATAGTCCTTGCGTCTTGCTTCTGATTTTTGAAAAAAAGGTGTTGAGACATGTTGGCTCGTAATTAGTCATGCGAAACAATGTGACGAGCGTAGACCGATCGGCTAAGAAAGGTGGTTTGGAGGTGGACCACTCCCATTGGAGCTTGAGACAGCCTCTGCTAAACACGTTCTTTATGAATCTACCGCGCTCTCTGAAATTGAAATTCATGGCGAGGGTTGGGAAATTACTTTTGAGATGACTGCAACGCGACAAAAGTTATTTAATAAAAAATAACGAGCTCCAAAGTGTCCAATAAGTTTGTAGTATTGGCGGAATTAGCGCCAGTACATGACTTAGATTAGTGTAAAAATAAGGTTTTGGGGGTTGGGAGGTGTTGGCTGGATACTGACTCTAGCTACGTGATGGCGACACTGATAGTATAAAATTAAGTATAATTGTTATTTGTATGTGATCTCTAGCTTTACGGTGGAGGTGGTTGTAACTTCTATCAGTTTCACTTGACCTTTTCTGCCTCCCATTTCCTCACACCTTTCTTCATCTTTCCCTCTTCACACATGTAACTATTGAGATATTTTACATTTTTATAGTATCAATTCATTTTGCCCCTTTCACTATTAATCAGTCAGTTACAAGAGCTTATAAACCAAAATTCTTCTAACATGTTTCAAATAGCATATGTTGATTTTGACTAAATTATACATCTTTTACGTTTATCACACCCAAACAATAAATACAGAGCTTTCACGTTGGTATGTATATAGTTGGACTCGGACTGATAAATCCACATCTTGACGTGATTACTCACCTCACACAGCATTTCAAATTTTACATTATATACTTTCTTTAAGCAAAATTCATTTATGAAAATTTTATCAATACTTTGCCTAGGATAATTAGGCAATGTAGAAGAATATTGCCAATGGAAACACGCACAAATATGACAATTCCACTTTGAATTGTATACTAGTAAGTTTTTCCATTGACAATTTCACTTTTTAGTCCGGTCTACTTGAACCTTTGATCGCAACGAATTATAAACGTTTACAAAGATGTGATTAATTTATCTAGTCGTGACGGCTAGTTTCTAGACACGGGAACAATTCAAATAAAAAGAATCTTCCATTTGCTCACATCACATAAATTTTCCGGAAATTCCGCGAGATAACCCTCAGATTTTACAAATTTCGCGAGATGTCCACAGGTTTCGACTATTCTGCGCGATAACCCTGAGTTTTCTAAAAAGTCCGTCAAATAACCCTCCGTTATCCCTAAAGTTAAAATGCCGTTAAATTATTATTTTTAAAAAAAAAGGAAAACAAATTTGATTCTATTCCTTTCTAAACGCCGCTCCACTGTAAGGTTTTTAAGGATTTATCACATTTGGTTCTTGTACCTTTGATTTATATGTTGTTTTTGTTTTGATCATTGTTAGTCTGTAGACGATCTCTTTCACTGGAGTTCTGATGAGACTGGGTCGAGTCTCTCGAACGGGTCCAAATCCGAGTCCGGGTCAAATCGGTTGGAGAGGAGGGCGTAGACGAAGGAAATTAAGCAGCCGACAAGAGCGAGGTGTTAGGGGACACAGGCGAGGTTGAGGACGGTGATTCTATCTGTGCTAAGTTGAAAACGAGCACCGACAATGGCCAGATTCAGGGGAAATCGAGACGAATTCCACCTCCACCACCGGCATCGTCGCGCTCCTTGGCGTCCCCGGCGTCGTCGCACTCCTTGGCCTCACTGGCGTCGTCCCCCTCGCAGGCGTCGTCCCTCTCTCTGTCGTCCGGAGTCAACCCTAAAAGCCGATACGCGGTCAATAAAGCTGATTGTTTTCCCTAGCCCGACCAATTGGCACTAGCGACGGCCATATTCAGGGGAAATTGAGACGAATTCCACCTCCACCACCGGCATCGTCGCGCTCCTTGGCGTCATCGGCGTCGTCGCGCTCCTTGGCGTCCCCGGCGTCGTCGCGCTCCTTGGCGTCCCCGGCGTTGTCGCACTTCTTGGCCTCACCGACGTCATCCCCTTCGTAGGCGTCGTCCCCCTCGTCGGCGTCATCCCTCTCTCTGTCGTCTGGATCTCCCGACGTCGAAGTGGTACCGGTTCGTTGTTACCCAGCAAAGAAGAAAGGAGCTTTGTTTTGATTTTTTTTATTTCTTTAATTAATTAATAACAAATGCTACACTATTTTTTTTACTTTTAAAAATTAAATAACATTTTTTTAATATTAATTTAACGACATTTTAACTTTAGGGATAACGGAGGGTTATTTGACGGATTTTTTAGAAAACTGCGCGGAATAGTCGAAACCTGTGGACACCTCACGGAATTTCCGTAAATATTTTGGGTTATGATTTATTTGGCTTGTTTAATAATAAAGATATCTTTAGATATAAATACTTATAGGTAAGAAATTTGTTTAGCTAATATAATTATAAAAATGCTTTTTATATCATGGATATTATTAATAAATTATTGTCTAGACATTTTTCAAAGTCACATAATTTCTTTTTAACAAAATATAGTTATAAACTTACTTGGTAAACAAACCCTTAGATTAAGCGGAAAAAGGCATGAAATTTTGGCAAATAAAAACCCCAAAAAATTCAACATCACAAACCTGCCCGGAGTTGAATAAATCCAGCTCCCACAGCCTAATCAAATTGTATTCACACATCTTCAATATTATATATATGACATGTCATTCAGATTATTGCAACCCTCTTTAATTTGATCTTCAACTACAAAAATACCACCAATTTGAATTTGCTTCTTCTAGATGCACTCCCAATAGCCCAACGCCGCCAACAACCACCGCACCATGCACCTCAACCGCCTCTGCTACGTCCTCCCGGCCGACTCCGAAACCGGCGATGAAACTTCCGATAGGAAGAACCCCGCCGCCGCCGTGCACATCAACCGCCTTAGCTATGTCCTGCCGACGGAATCGGAGTCCGACGTGGCCAAATCCGGCCACAAGAAACACCGGCAAGAGAAATCGAGCCGGAATTGCAACGATCAGATTCTTGCTCTGCTCAACAGGATTGTGAAGCCGTTGAACTTCTGCCATGGAAGCCAGAAAAAGCGCGGGAAACCGGGTAATTTCAGCGGCGCGTTCCATGACGCGCCGGGGATGCGGCTTTCAAAGAGGAACAACGGAGATAACAACCACGCGCATAACAACAATCCGAGGATCTTCAGCTACGCCGAGCTGTACATCGGCTCCAACGGCTTCAGCCCTAAGGAGCTGCTCGGAAGCGGCGGCTTCGGAAGAGTCTACAAAGCCGCTTTGCCGAGTGACGGCTCTCTAGTAGCGGTCAAGTGCTTGGCGGAGAAAGGCGAGCACTTCGAGAAGACTTTCGCGGCGGAGCTGGTGGCCGTGGCCCACCTCCGCCACCGCAACCTCGTCAGGCTACGCGGCTGGTGCGTCCACGAAGACCAGCTCCTCCTCGTCTACGATTACATGCCGAATCGAAGCCTCGACCGCCTAATTTTCGCGCCATCGACGGCGAATCAGAAGAACCGCCAGCGCGTGGACTCAACGCTCGACTGGGAACGGCGCAAGAAGATAATCCGCGGCCTCGCCGCCTCGCTTTTCTACCTCCACGAGCAGCTGGAGACGCAGATCATCCACCGCGACGTCAAGTCCAGCAACGTCATGCTCGATTCCCACTTCAACGCCCGGCTCGGCGACTTCGGCTTGGCTCGCTGGCTCGAGCACAACTTCGATTCCAACGCTAACGCCGATCCCGATCACACTCACAACGGCTTCGAACGAGTCTCCTCTCAATCTAGCTACAATTCAAACTCAAATTCGACGCGGAACCTTCAATTCCGCCTCACAGAGACCACAAGAATCGGAGGCACAATTGGTTACCTTCCTCCTGAAAGCTTCCAAACCAAATACATCGCCACTGCGAAATCCGATGTGTTCAGCTTCGGAATCGTCGCTCTAGAGGTGGCTTCCGGGAGGCGAGCCGTGGATCTCGCGTACCCCGACGATCACATAGTCTTGCTCGATTGGGTAAGGAGATTGGCCGATGAAGGAAGCCTCTTACAAGCAGCGGATTCCCGGCTTCTTGACGGCTCGTATCCCCTCTCGGAAATGGAAATCTTGATCCATTTGGGCCTCCTTTGCACCCTCCACGACCCCAAATCCAGGCCCAATATGAGGTGGATTGTCGAGATGCTTTCAGGGAACGTCATCGGGAAGCTTCCATCGCTTCCCTCCTTCAAATCCCAGCCTCTATACATTTCGGTTTCGGGCTCCAACACTAGTAGAAGCAAATCAGTTACCACCTCCTCCAACGACGCTCCAAAAACCACAATCTTCGTCACCGCAGCCGTCGACACTTTATTCCTCACCGCTGAAGCCGGAGGAGACGAAAATACCAGCAGGATTAAGGCGTCGAGTACGAGCAGCAGACGTAATCAGTTCAATCCTTTCCCAGCAGTGGAAACCCCAAGAGAGATTTCCTACAAGGAGATCGTTGCAGCAACCAACGACTTCTCCGACGACCAGCGTGTTGCTGAGGTGGACTTCGGGACGGCCTACCACGGCGTCCTCGAAAGCCGCCACCACGTGGTAGTCAAGAGGCTGGGAATGAAGACGTGTCCCGCGCTGCGGGCCCGGTTCTCAACCGAGCTCCAGAACATCGGGAGGCTGCGCCACCGCAACCTAGTACAACTCCGAGGCTGGTGCACCGAGCACGGAGAAATGCTCGTCGTGTACGATTACATGGCGACTCGCCTTCTGAGCCACCTTCTGTTCCACCGCCACGACAGCTGTCTCCCATGGCACCAACGCTACAGCATCGTGAAGTCGCTCGCTTCGGCGATCTTGTACTTGCACGATGAGTGGGACGAGCAAGTGATCCACAGGCACATTACTTCTTCCTCCATAGCGCTCGATCTCGACACGAACCCGAGGCTGACGAGCTTCGCCCTAGCCGAGTTCCTGACCAGAAACGAGCACGGGCACCACGTGGAGACGGACAAGAGCAAGTCGGTTCGCGGGATCTTCGGGTACATGTCGCCCGAGTACATGGAGTCAGGTGATGCCAACACAGCTGCTGATATATACAGTTTTGGTGTGGTGGTGGTAGAGATCATAACAGGGCAAATGGCGGTTGACTTTCGTCGCCCTGAGGTCTTGCTCGTACGGAAACTACACGAGTTTGAGTCCAAGAAGAGGGCGATGGAGGAGTTGGCTGATGCTCGGTTGGATGGGGAGTATGATCATGAGGAGTTCAGTAGGCTGGTGAAGCTCGGGCTGGCTTGTACGCGGTCCAAGCCTGAGTCCAGACCGAGTATCAGGCAGATAATGAGTATATTGGATGGGAACGATTCAGGGTTTATACAAGGGAGGAAAGAGAGAGGAGAAGAATGGAGGCAGAGGAATGCTGATGCCTTGGCTTTGACTAGGAGAATCCAAGCACTAGGAATTCAATGAATAGCCAAGACACACATTCCATGTTTGAATATTCTGTGTAAATATTCTCCATCTCTTTGCTGTTACTTGGTGATGTTATCTTATGGGTTTCTCTTATAGAAGCTAGCAAGCAAAAACATGGTTAAAAAGGGAATGCAATAGTTTTATTGAATCAATTGAGTATAATTACAGGGAATTTTGAGTGTTGTGTATGTTTTTTTTAAGGACTACTGACAGGGATTTCTTCATCCATGTCAAGTCCGAGCCAGCTAGTTAGAGCAAACAGAAATTCTCTAAAGGTGACCGTCCCGTTTTTGTCTTTGTCCATCTCTTCTGGTAAGAAGACAACAATGAAGAAATGAGGAGCATTGTAGTATAAGTAGAAGAGAAGTAAAGAGAGAGTGACGTACTGAACCGAGTCCTAGTGACATGAGCAGGGGACTTCTCCCATGGAGTATCATCAAGAGCCTTGATCATGTCCTTTTTGTTAAGCTTTCCATCTTTGTTCTTATCCATATACATGAAGGCTTCAATCATTGTATCAAAGGTGGCTTCTAGCTCAGGAGATCCCGTTCGCCATGTCTGAAACCAATCAACAGTAAATGTGGCATGGGGTTCTGGGTGGAAAAGATGCAGTAGATAAGGAAAGATTAGGAAAGTACAGTGTCAGTTGAGTTAGATGGTTTAGTGAGAAGATAGCAAAGGCAAAGGAGAGCGGCAAACTCATTGAAGTGTATCCCGCCAATCCCTTTGGTGTCACATGAACAGAAGAGATCATCAATTTCATGCTCCGCTAGATTAAACTGCAGCTTCTGTAGGCATTTCACAAGCTCGTGACGATCAATAACTCCATTACAATCCTCATCTGAGAAATGGAAAAATAGTGAATCTTTGTTATTTGTGCATAGCTTTGGTGACTAGTTCAAAAAGGTGGTACCTAGAAACTACCATGTTGCTGAAACACAACTCTAATGTTCTGCAGTTGATCTTTAAAATGAGGGAACCTCAAGATTATGCCGCTCATGGATCTGAAATTTTTGTCTCCAGATGCTCTTTGTCTTGTTTCAATCATCTTCCTTTCAACTTTGGCATCCAACTGTTTATACTTATTTGTGGTGTTTTTCAGGCAGAACATTTCACCAACTTTGTTAGTAAGTGATCTCAAAGGTGGGCATGGATGAAATTTCCCTTCAAGAAAAGACAGTAAATATCAAGCAACAAGGCGATTAAACAATTTGAACAGAATATGGTTTTTCAAGACCCACATCCTAATATGGTTTCCAAGACCCTTACTCCCACATTCTCATTATATGGGTGCTTTTTTGGAATTATGTTTTCTAAGGGTAGTTCCGTGGAATAAAAAAAAAAAACAATTCATGGTTTGTTTTATGAATTTTACCCTTCATTCATGTAAGGCTTTGTGACTCAGATTCCAGAAACAAGATGGCTGCTCAAGAAAAGTAGAGAAGGATTGTTTGGCTAATCTTGGCATATGACAAGAGTATTAAATGCAATCGCCTATAAAAGTAGAGACTTCATTAGAATGATGCAATTAAAGAGAGAAGAAAACATACCAGTTGAAGATGGAAATTGCTCCATTTTTCTAGAGTAGGAGAAAGATGAGGATGGAAAGGAGAAAGACGAGGCTACTGGGTACCATACAGATGGGTAAATAAGGAGGAAAAGGCACCTGCCATGAAGGTGAATAAAGTAACAAGAAAGCAAGCTAAAGGAAAAAAGGATATTGTTTTTGGGTTCTTTCCCAATGGTAGTGGAAAAGCCTTGAAAGGATTTAAGAGGATGCTTCGCCTCTTATTCTTTGTATTATATGTATGTTGTATGCACTAAGAGATCCAAGTGTCTTCACATTATTAAACACCTCCATAGAGCTTCTATTAGTACATAGAAAAGCTCAGAAAGCAAAAGAATTGAACACTGAAATGTAACAATTTGAACAGAAAATGCACATGTGCTGATGCAATCAATATGGGCAAGGAATAAAATGGTAAACAAAATGAAGATAGATGTAACCCAGAGAAGCAATGACAGAAAACCGACTCATGTTAAACTTCTATACAGATAGATAACCATGTTACAGTTCAACTGAAATTGAATAGGAAGAGGCGTTTTGTACTTAGCTCATCCTAGATAGTACTCATCATCCAACCTAATTCACAGCCTTGCATAATTCCCTCTGCAGGCATCAGCTCCCCATTACCAAACACCGGTCTAGACCTCTTCTTCACACTACAAGCTAGTGGAGAAATTGGACTTCCAGTTGATGAAGTCAAGCAGCTATCCACAGAACAATCACCAATCCGAGTTGGCATATTGCAAATGTTTCTGTTTCCATCACTGCCAGTTAGATCAGCCAAAGATGGCATTTTCAAGGGTTCAGGAAACCCCCACCCGTTACAGTCATTAGAAGAAGCCTTGATTGCCAGGTCAGAGAGCTGTTCTCGCGTAGCTTCAAGGCCAGCCGTTGCTACAGCGTGGTCGTTCAGAACTTTAAAAGCCTTCTCCAGCATTGACTGGAGGTATTTGCCTTGGGCTTCCATCTGAATCTGGAGATGACGCTGGACCTATTGATGTGGATTCAACAATGGACGCAATTTCACTTACACTTTCTTAACTAAGCAAATTGGTAGTAGAGAACGATACCCAGTATAAAGAAGCTGACCTCCAATTGCTCATGTAGTCTTCTTTGAACTTCCATTTGCATCCGTAAAGCCTCAGTGACTTGTACACCACTGTTCAAAGACGATACACAAAATGAAGAACACAATAAGACTACTCAGGTTTGACATCCCAAATTCCTCATGAAAATTGATCTGACATACTCGTTTAACTCCTGAGGTATCGTTTTCGATGGTGGGGATGACGAGGAAACATTTTCTTGAGCTTCTGCTACAAAAGAATCTGCAGATCCTAATACCAAAAATTGAATGATGAAGACATAGAAGATTAAAAAAAGAGAATACCCATGAAAAGGCACCAAAGAAGAGTTAGATTTCAAGGAAATAAAGTCCAGCTTGGCACATAAATTCAATTTGTAAAATGAACTACTCAAGGGACAAAAATCAGTTCGTTGTATAATAAATTAATGAAGACAAACTAAGTAGCAATAGCAAGATGGAAGGTCAATCATTACCATCTTTTGAGTTTTCATTTCCTTCCTTGCATGTTTGTCTCCCCAAACGGTATTTCTGCAATAGCGCAAGGCAATTAAGAACAACGATTGGCAAATTTCAGTTCATTATCATCTTCAAAATTACCACAATTGACATACCCCTCTGCATGAATATAGAATTACTACACAAGACCAGAGAAATTGAAAGAGAGGGCCTTTTCAAAAGAATACCTGAAGGTGAGACTTCAAGTGATATAAAGTGAGGCCCTTTACACCCATTGTTCTCAGAATGGTCTTCGGCGTGGCTTCTGTAAATAAAGAAGAAAGTAAGAAGACGACTTCAGAGGAGAAAGCAGGGAAATCGTTGGCGTTTTACGAGCCAGTGAAAGTAAACCCTAGCTTGCGAATGCACGGAAATTCACGAACAGTGAAAAAATTGAACGAATTGACCCAATTTAAAATGAGAATCAACATTAAATGAAGAGGTAAAGGCACAATTTGAAACTGAATGCAGCAAAATTGAAGAGGAGGCAGATAGAGAGAAAGGGGAAACAAACTGTCAGGGCCACCGAGCTGAGCGACAGCGTCGACAAATCGGTCATGGAGATCAGGAGTCCAACGGAGACGAGGCTTCGGGTCAGAGGTCAACACCACACACGCTTCTCCTCCTCCTCCTCCTCCTTCTCCTCCCATTCCACTCACTTCCTGCAACCCTAGCGTGTGCATACCAATACCACCTGCCGCCATCGCCGAAAACATCTTGTTTCCTTCTCACCTTCCCTAAATTCCCGAAAAAAGTAGTTCTAACCCCAATCTTTACACTGCAAATTCCTCCGACAGCAAAGTGCAGCGAACCGAAATGATTTGAATCACATAATCAGATAAGTATGGAAGCGAAGAGGAGGAAAAATGGTGGTTGTGGTAGACTGCAGAAACAGGACATTTCAGTTTCCGAGACAAGGACGACTCACAGATGGAGAGAGAGACACCGAGAAAGAGAAAATGGTTGCCGACTCACAAGCTTGTTTGCCCCCCGATTTCCCAGAGATAGGCTCGTCAAGAGACAAACAGAAGACGGCTAGAAAGAGAGAAAGCGAGAGGGAGACTGCAGAGAGAGAGGAGAAGAAGAACGAGTAAAAACGCTTCCTTTCTGTTGCTTCTCTCTTCTCTCTCTTCGAGTCTCTGGTCCAGAACTGACTCCAGCGCTGCGTGGGTTATGAGTTGTCTTCCAGATTTGTCTTGTCTGGCGTCCATTCTTTCTCACTCTCGACTCTCCTTCCTAAGTGGGCCCTGTCTTAAAAAGTTGCAGGATTTGGGCCTTTCTAGATCGGCTCAAATATGAGTTCAATGGGCCCAAAACTGAAAGCTAAGCCCATAATTGTGAAAGACGGCTCTGCGAGTTGTTGGAGAATGGAGGACTTCGGGGGTTTTGCAGAATCAGCTTCAGCTTGCTGGGTTTTGGGTTCTGATTGTCCAACAGTGGAGACTGGAAAGCAGTCGAGCAGAGGAGAAGGTAGCTAGAAATCATGGCGGCACATCTCTCTTCTGCTTGTAGAAGTCTTTCTATGCTGCTATTCTTCTCCTCAAGCTCGCCAAGAGGTACTTTTTCTTCACGTTTATCGATTGTTTGATTTGATATTCTAGCAGATATGCGAAATTCTTAGATATTCCCGTGTTGTGTTGTGGCAGCGTATTCTCGGCGATCTTTTGCATCCTTCTCAACCACTCACATTGTCCGAGATGAGCCACTTCTGGTTCGGCTTTGATTTGATTATGCGGTTGAATTTGATTTTGGCGGAAATTTCTGTTTTTGATTGTTCATGATGTGATTTATAGGTTCGTGATTTCATACATTCCGCACTTTATGATCCAAACCATGGCTACTTCTCTAAAAGTTGTGCTTCAGTTGGTGTTCTCGATTCCAGTATCAGATTCCATCAACTTCAAGGTCTAGGTTTCCTTGTCCTCCAATTTTCCTATTTGTGTCTACTTGATTCATATTCCACTGACTGATAAAGCAACTCTAAGCATTTTGTTGCATTGAAATGTTTTTTTGCTTGCACAAATTATAGTAAACTGTCTCTGCGTGCCTATACTGAAATTGAAAGAACTCAGGCAGGAAAGCATATTTGCATCATTTGGATAAGATCTACAAGCAGAGTGACACTTCTTGGTTTACACCTGTGGAGCTTTTCAAGGTCATTCTTATGAACTTTTCTCTTATAAGCATCTTTCTTTCAGAATAAGTTTATATATTACTTCTCTAGGCAACATAACACATACCAGGATTCTTATATTTCTTCAATGTTTTATCCATTCAATCTCTTATACGCAACTTGCTTCTGCAGCCGTGGTATGCCCATGGAATTGCTGAAGCTATTATGCGCACTGCTAACTTATCATTTCCACTCAAAGTGAGTTCTCCTTTCCACTTTCATTTTCTCAGCTGAAATATGTTTTATTCTTTTCGACTACTATCTCTTTCTTGTTGCTGTCACTTGCCTTTGTTGCTCAAATACATGACTTTTCATTGACTTTTAAAATTTGAGATGCTGTAAACTGTAATTGAATTTAAACTGTGAACTCATATGTGGCTGTCACTTATCAATGTATTTTTCCTACTTATGTCGTGCTCTACATAAGCACATCTTGTTTCTGTTTTTTTTTTTTTTGTTGCAGATATATGAAATAGGTGGAGGGTCTGGAACCTGTGCAAAAGGCATAATGGACTACATCAAGTTGAATGCACCTCCACGAATTTATAACAATATGAAGTACATGTATGTAACCCTTAACAGAAACTTGTCAGGAAAAAGTGGCAAAAAGTGAAATTTAAGGTCACACTCAATTCTGATAACTAAGACAACTTGCTCATAATATGGTGCACTTTTTTGAAAGTGTGCAAGTTCTACAATTAGATATGAAGGTAGCTTTATTTCTACTCAATGCAGTTCAGTAGAAATCAGTTCATCACTGGCTGAAAAACAGATGGCAACCGTTGGCCAAGTTTCCAGTCACTTGTCAAAATTTGAAGTTGAACATCGAGATGCAGCTGATCGAAGTGGATGGGGTATGATTCATATATGCTCATATATTCTTTGGGGGGGGGGGGGGGGGGGGGGAGTGAGATGTTAACTGCTTTTGACAGACATTTCAAGAGGACATAAACTTCCGACTTGTCCCTCTTGCAAGATCTCTGCTTTAAGCAATCTTGGATGCTCTAGACTCTCCATTTAAAGTTTAAACAACTTTTCATTATGTATTACTTAATTACCAATCTAATGAAAAAGCAAGCTAGCAGATCCATTGGGGAAATATTTTGACTATTGCAACTAAAAGTAATGTGTTTAAAGCACATTCTTATTGAAGTGGAGTGTGAGTCGTAGATTGTGTTACCATCAGTTGTCTCATTCAACCTGCTTGGAAATGTGCTACTGAATTTTATTTTTCATTCCTTTGGATGATGTTGTACCTAATTAATCCTGCTGCATTAAAATATTAAAACTCATTTTATATATGTATTTATCTAAATTGATATGCAGGTGATGTACAGCAACAACCATGTTGGGTGATAATGCTTGAGGTATTGCGGTTTTGGAGTTCTGTATTATCTATGCATGATGAGATATTTCTTCAGCTTGTGCTGAATAAGAAATAGGATTACTGTTTGCAGTTTGATTGGACAACTTGTTTTTTTTTTAGGTCTTAGATAATCTTCCTCATGATCTCATCTATTCTGAAGATCAAGTTTCCCCATGGAAGGAAGTGTGGGTTGAGAAGCAGCCTGATAGGTAGCCATAAGAACCCAACTTCTCATTTATAACACATCTTACTATTTCATTTACAGGAACAAGAATTCTCTTAGTTTACAGTATAGTTTTGAGTTATTGGATGAGCTTTAACTTTTCTTGGTTCTGCATTGACAGGCTATTACCTTCTGAGCTGTATAGATCAGTACAAGATCCGCTAATTAAACGTTGCATGGAAATATTGGATTTGGAATCTACTGCTGAAGGCAGCAGGTTGGCATCTTATGCAAGAAGCATTTGGGCTAAAGTCTCTCCCAAGCCTCGAAGATGCTGGCTACCAACAGGCTGCTTGGTAGGCAGTGCAATTGCAATCTTTTGGCTTGAATTAATGTCCTTGTTTTTATCTTGAGGTGCTAGATATTCTTGAATGCAGAAACTGATGGATGCCCTACATAGTGCTATACCTAAGATGTCTCTGATTGCATCAGATTTCAGTTTCCTTCCTGATGTCAGAGTACCTGGTGAGAGGGCTCCTTTGGTTTCTACTAAGGTATTAGTTCCATGTTCCATTTGCCTAATTGAGTTTGTTTTAAACCAACTGCAAGTCTAATACTCTATTATATGCACATTCCGTTATTGTCCTTTTCCTTTCTTTGTTGTAAGGTAATGATTATTGTTCCATATTTATGGATGATTGGCCGTGTAATGACTAGTCAAGTTAGCCGTGCTTAAGTTGTGGTTAGTTGCTACTTGTTGTATACTGAATGCATCATATCATGTACGTTGGAGAAGAAGTGGAATAATAATTTACAACTAACTTTCAGTTATGTATTAATGATTTCAAGGTAAACCTTTTCTGATTTTTTTTTTTTAATGATGTTCCAAGATGCTGCCTCTATAAGGATTGTTTCTATGTGTAAATATAACTTAGAAACGTATCTGAATCTATTATTTGTAAATAGAGACTTCAAAAGTTTATTTAGGTTTCAAAATGAATCCAAATTTGCAAATGAAACGCTCTGATCTCATCCTATGCAGAAAGGTGGAAACAGTTCAGATTATGACAGCTACCTTGAGGCAAAGGTGAGCTTCTCATCCTATCGACTTCCCTTTCTTCCACAAAGATAAACCTGCATCTATTTCCATTTCATAAGTAAACATATAATGAAGTGCAATGTGCTCTACATATTCAGACCCTCCCCCTTTAAAACCCTCCCTGCTTTCTCCCCTTTTCCACCATTCTAATATCATGTTCTTAGGCATTCACATTTCACTGACAATAGGTCTACTTTTTATTGTTGTAGGGTGATGCTGACATTTTCTTCCCAACAGACTTCTGGATTTTAGAACAGATTGACCATTATTCCTCTGGTTGGCTCAAAACACACAAGGAAGTAAAATCCAAGCAGGGAAAGAAGAGGCGGGCAATGACTGTAAGTTATACTGTCTTAATAGTTCGCCATGTTAAAGAGAAAAAACTAAAATGACATGACAAATCTAAGGCGTAGTCACATTTCAATCTGACATGAAAAATATAAGGCAAAATTAACCATCTAGTTCTAATTTTAACTGATACAAGACGATACCACGGCTCCCATTTTAATGTTTGGCTTGTATATAACAAAAGTTAACATAAGATCAGTTCATTTCTTCTTTTTCTCTCCTTTCTTTTTTGTTCTTTTTCTAATGTCTTTCGCCTTTCAATTTTGTATCCAATACAGCTTGATACCTCTGCGTTCATGGACGAGTTTGGCCTCCCATCAAAGACGAGAACCAAGGACGGATACAACCCGCTTTTGGACGACTTCAAAAACATGAAATTCTATATCAGTGTTCCTACACACAACACTAAGTGATCTTCTGACTTCAGCTTAGTTCTTCCGGTTCAATGCTCACTGGCTACTCTCCAGGTAAGGAGTATGTGGCTGGCTCGTACACTCAGATAACGGACAAAAGAAAGAAAAGTAAGAAGAAACAAATATGAGAAACAAGAAAACAAAACTCTCTTTCTCTTCTTAAAATTTGGAAATCTGCCGAAGTGATCTGAATCATAATTTATAAATCTTAATAAAATCCGTCCCTTTGTTCTGAGAAATTGGTCAATTGTTTTGTTTGCATTATAAAATTGTGGAAACTGGAACGCCATTGAAGGATAACACTAATAATTTGGAACAAAGTCAAACCCTGTGCGTGAGGAAAAAGACAACCTTCTATAATGCGCTGTGTACTCTGTACTGTAGGACCATACCATGTAATATATAAGACAATTTTCTATAAGATTTAGTTATATACCTTGTTTGCATTTCAAGCTTTTTTTCCTTACTGTAATAGGTTACAAATCTTATTTTCATTTAAGCTTCCCCTCACTTGTAAGTGTTAATAGTCCGTATTAAACTGTAAAGAAAGATGAAGAAGAAGAAAGAAAGAAAAGAAGCCACACAAATTTCTCAGAAGGGTAAAGGCAGAAGAAGTTGACCTTGAAACCAAACAAGAACATGGGATGGGATGGGGACCCTCGTCATTAATTAACTGCTCCTCTTGTTTAACAAGATATGAGTTTCTGACAAGTCAATCTTTCCCCCTTTGGCTTATACGGAGTATTACATTGGTGCTCGTTGACCTTCCAAACATCTCCACAAAATCCAACGCACATGTATATATGCATACACTATGGTCATGGCTTCACGTTTTCACGTTGTATTGATATCAATACAACGTGATTTCGATAACAGATATCAAACTGATATCTGTTTGATATAGAGATATCGATATCAGTGATATTAAAGTGATTTCAGAGTGGTATTGGAATGTTATTTTGATATTTTTCAGAAAATAGACATATCAAACATATCACTCATACTCATATTCATATTAGATACATTGAGATCACTCGTATTCATATCTTAATATCCATACCGATATTCATATCAGATATCTTATATCTTTAATATCGATACCAAAAAAAGCTTAATACACATTAATCCGACAAGAACGTCAAATGGCTGAATTTGCATGGATAAACGTAAATATCTGCTGCACCGAACTCGCTACATCGTCCGCTCTAAACCTTGTTTCGCTACCAATCTGCAAAAAACACAGCTAAATTAATCAATCTTCCCTGAGTTTAATTAAAAAGTGATCTAATTAATAGTCTTACTATACACACCTTAACATTGAAAGAGTAAAGAGCAGTTTGTTCAATGGTGGTAACATTAGTATGGAGGATAGTGAACTCCAAATCTTGAAGTGCCGAAATCGCTTTGATCAATTGTCCAGGCCTTCTCCTCGTTAGGATCTTGATGAAGGCATCGAAACCCACGAGCTTGACTTCCACGTCAGCAATGGCGGACTCGCTCTCGGCGGTTTCTTCATAGAGTCCAGCTAGACCGGAATTAGGCGCCGTATTCATCACCAGTCTATCCAGATTAGCCGCATGATCGCCACCGTCGATGATTTGGTCGTCGTTCGTAAGAGCAACGTCTTCTCCGTAGATTCTTCGGCGTTTTTGAGACTCAAGGCATTGGAGGAGCTGCTCTAGCTCTCTCACAAACTCTATTGCTCCTCCTACTATTGATGCTTGATCTCCCTGAATAATTTCAGTACTATTAACACGTCAAATCGTCAATCTATAATCCCACAACTTTAAAAAATTAATTGTTAGCACACAATAAGCTGAAACTATATGTATGTGAATTAATTTATAATCGTTAGCTAACCAATTATTGTCGGAGTCACGGTATAGATGACCCAAAAGTTCATTAGGCTATGTTTGGTAAATTCAAGTTTATACGAGCTGAAATTGATATCAACGAGTAGCGGAAGCTGATTTTTCTAGTTAGCTTAGTTTTGGGGGTCTAGCTTAATTTTTTGTGCAAATTTAAGCTTTCTTAAGCTCTGATAAACTTACATAAGCTACTTTTATTGAACACATGAATGACTGCTTGGTTTTGCACATAAGCTACATAATCTTGTACATCAGTGCTAAGAAACGGAGCCTAAATCAAGTTTATATTAAAAGGATAAAATCTAATGTAAGACATTTTTCTAAGTCATAACTTGCATAGACTATCCAACACATAAAAGACCTGAATTTGAAGTTACCGGTCACAAAATCAACTCAATACAGGTATAGAGAAAGCGGTATACGTACCCTTCGGACATAGGAGGTGGGCATGAGAGAACGAAGAAGACGAAGATGCTCATTCATTTGCTTCCTTCTATTCCTTTCGACTGCAATGTGAGCCATCCTTTGATTCTCCGCCTCCTCGCTTGTCTTGCCACTACGCGCCCTTTTCCGCTTACCATTTCTGTTTTTCATAGTAATTCTATTACTATTGTTGTTGTGATTCATGACTTGATCCGAACAAGTAGTACCAGTAGCCGTGTTAAACTCAAGTTGCACCGCCCCCTCGTTAGAATCATTATCAATCTCTTGTTCAGGAAAGTGATTATCATCCTCTGCATCATCGTCATGTGACTTATGATGATGGTCATGGAGGGCGACTGGAAATTTGAGCATGTAAACAGGATCAACAAGTGCTGCATCATGTTGATGATGATGGATTGGACTCAATTTCGGCCCAAAATCGGCAAAGGTTGAGATTGACCCAGAACCGAGAGTAGTAGGAGGTGATGCAGAAGGAGATGGAATCAACTCAGCCAAGCTTGGAGCCATGGCTGCAGCTGCCTGCAACATGATGAATGACTAGTTTTGAGTGTTTGAGAGCACAAAGAATGGGACTTTTTTGGGTACGTAGGTGAAGATAATTTAAAGAGGAGGATATAAGAAGAATCCTAGTTGAAATGATTTACCAAGGAAAAACATAGAGACAATGCAAGTCATGAGTGTTAAGAACATTAGATATATTTGTGGGTAAATTTTACCGAGTGGTTGTGTTGTTTCTCCATTTGGGCGTACGCTATACAAAAGGACGTAAAAAGTGGGATCAGTAAAATTGGTAGGGCTAAGAGTTGAAATGAGGACAAGAGTTTTGATGGTAAGCTTCAATTTGATTCAAAGGAGCCCCACCTCATGAGAACTGCCACTCGTTTCGCCTTCTTTGGATTATTTCAGCTCGGATTCATGCTATGGTGCTTTCCGGGTAAAACCCGGGTTTTGGATCTATGTAGTTGGAAGTAGATCAAAATGGGTTAAGTTCTACAGGTTTGTTGGGCAGGAAATGGTAATAGCTCTGACCAAAAAAAGAAAGAAATGGTAATAGTATAGTTTTTCATGTCACCACTTATATATATATATATATATCAGGCCTGTGGATTGATATCAACCTCACAAGCATTATGAAGATACATTCTTTTACCTTATTTTTTATAAATATATGTACTAAAATTTAACCTTTGCTTTTGCGTGTATGTTGTATTAATGCGAGTCAAAGGGGGGGGGGCGCCAAACGCTCTTCTCACACTTGTATTTGTTCAACTTTTTCATGACTCTAATTAAAACAAGGCGCTGCATTACGTACCCCAAGTTTGAGATGTGCTAGATTGCAATTTTTTTCGTATATTATTACTCTATAATTTTGGTGCTAGATCACATGTGAATGTGAGGTATAACTTTGTATAATACAATACGTAGACGGTTTATGTGATGTACTTGTACAGTTGAGTTGGATTGGATTAGGTTGACACAAATATGAAATGTGTCATTCCTTGTATCATTTGACGTTGTGTTGTAAATCTACTATATAATAACTAAAGCAGAATTGCATCTGTACAGTCACGCGCCCCGAAATTTCCCCCGCGTTTGTCGCTGACACGTGTCACAGCACAACTAATTTGGACACGTGTCACCAATTCGGCTGATGTTGTTATTTTTGTAAAAAACCATAATTCTGACGTATTTTTGCACATATTATCTTTGAACGTTTTTGTTGGGTATTCTTAATCTTTTCAAAAAAAAGAAACAAATAAAATTACGAGTTACTTTTTAATTGAATAAAATCCAATATTTAATAATTAAACAAAAAAAAATCTTTTACTGTAAATGACGTTCCAAACCTGTTATACGAAAAAAAAAATTATGAAGCATACAAAAATTAAACATTACAGAAATGCAGCAAAACATTGCACAAATATTACAAAACCACATAAACACACATGAACCTGCACGAAAACATTGTACAAAACCTGCACAAATATTATGACAAACCTGCACAGATATTATGAAGCATACAAAAATTAAGCATTACAGATATGCAGCAAAACTCTCAACAGAACCACAAATATTACAAAACAATGCATAAAACCTGCACATAAATTACATAACCGCATACACACTGATTGCATAAATTCTGCAAATCATAACTTTTGCAAATCATAACATTTTCATAAAAAGTGTGCTTTCTCTGTTTCCCAATGTCAAAAATTCTGCAAATCATAACATATACATAAAAAGCAACACTGATTACAAGTTCTAAACAAAAAAGTCAAAATATAATATAGAATCATTATCAGTCGTACAAAATAGTTATGTACAAAATTAAAAAGATTACTACGAGGATATGATATAGAAAAATCTGTACATTCCAAAAATTAAAAAATAAACATGATTTGTTCTACCGAAACTTCTAATACAAGACTACATCTCTTTCACATATTCGTCTACAAATCTAGACCTTCTCAGTTATTTCATAACATTAACTACAACCGAAAACAGACATTTAAGAGGTAATGCTCAACTAAAGCAGAATTCATTTATTTCATTTGTAATGCATATATCATTTCAAACGTAACTTCAATATCTGTTTTGCAGGGATTCAGATTTAACATTTCAAACATAACTGATATTGATTTATTTTCTTTGTTTCAGTTTTATTCAGGAAATACATAACTCAGTTACAAGGTAATAATTCAGAACCTATATGCAACATCGAAAATCTAATTTTTATCCTACAGTCACTTTACTCTATGCAATATTGAATATCTATTTGTCATGTTCATTTCAATGTTAGACGCATGCTTACATTTATAGACTTTGGAGCTTGCCAGAACATCCACCCATTCCATATCTCTTCACCAACCTTCATATCTCTTCACCAACCTCCATATAATTAAAAAGTAAGTAACATATTTTTTTATTAATCCAATCATTAAAATATTCATATAATTATTTCAAAACAAACAAACATAGTTCATATTCATAATATTTAAGCATGACTGGTGCAATCAGTTAAAGATTATGTGTTTTATCTAATTAGTGTGAATATGTTCAGCAGAGATTTTGCATAAAGTTTTTTGGATGCTTCAAACCTAAATGTTTTTTGGATGCTTACAAACCTAAATGTTCTTATAAAAACCAATTCAAAATTGTTTTTTGGATGTTTAACAATTAGGTTGTCAAAATATTTTGAAATTAAAATAAAATACTATATAATAACATATTCGGTACAAAAAATATAAATAATACCAATTTAGATTAATATATTTAATATTAGAAATGAACACTTTTTATAGGTTAGGGATTAGGGTTTAATATAAAGGGTCATTATTTATGTGTTAGGGTTTAGGTTATGAAATTGATAATTAGGTTCTCAAATTGATAATTATATTATACGGTTTAGGGTAAGCTTATAAGATAAAGGTTAATGATTAGGGTTTAATATAAAGGATCATTTTGAAATATTGTCTAATTAGGTTCTCAAAATTACATATTAAATTGATAATTATGTCAAAGGGTTTAGCCGTTTAGGTAAGCCTATAAGTTAAAGGTTAGGACTTGGGTTTTAATATAAAGGGTCATTTAGAAATATTTTGAAAATAAAATAATCTACTATATAAAATAACATATTCAGTACAATATGAATATTACCAATTTAGAATAATAAATTCAATATTACAAATGAATACTTTTTATAGGTTAGGGTTTAGGATTTAGGGTCAATATTACAAATGAATACTTTTTATATGCCACAATAGTCTTTCACATTTCTTCATCAGCTGCGTATATTTCTTCTTCCAGATCTCCAAAGCATAATCCTATTTCCAGCAAACATAGATGTTTTAGATCTGGATCTACGTTTGATAGAGGACATAGAGAAAGAGAACGAGAGATATAGGACACAGAGAAAGAGAAACAGAGATATAGGACACAGAGAAAGAGAGAAAGAGAGATAGAAGACACAAAGAAAGAGAGAAAGAGAAATAGAGATAGAGGACACAGAGAAAGAGACAGAGTGCACAGATAAAGAGAACAGACAGATAAAATCAACTTTTCACATGCTTTTGTTTCAATCGAACCCTCTAGATATATTCATAAAGTAATTTTAAATTTTGCCAGGCATGATAATTGGGCCTTTAAATTGAAGCCCAATTAGTCCATTAAGATTGTTTCATTCTTTTTATAACTGTAAAATATGTTTGGGCCAATAAGCCCATAATAGTACCGGTTAACATCTATTACATATACATTTAAAAAATAAATTAAGACTATACAAAATGTTATATTTATGATAACATGCAATAAAACATTTGTCGGCCCAATAAGCCCATTCACTTAAATTCTTTATTGGGCCATAAGCCCAGAATGTATCATCCCATATTATGTGAATGCAATAAAACCTATTTTTTATTATCCCAGAATGTATCAGCCCAGAATGCAATAAAACATTTGATACATTATTTATTATAATGTCGAACCGGTTTAATCTAATATCAGATTTTATTATTGTTTTCATTTAATATCAAATTTAACCTAAAAAATATACAAAAACCTATATTTTTCTCGCCAAAAACTATATGAAGAACAATCTTGATGAACTATATGAAATCAATAAATTAAACGATAAAGAAGTTGATAGTTGAGTTTATTAGATACATGACTTTGGAAATTTAAGCTTTTTAAATATCCAAAAGTTCCAGATAAAGTGAAAGAGAAAGAGAGAAAAGAAAACTAACATCGGATCTTATTATGGAATTTGCCAGAATATTCTTCGAAATTTCTTCATCATCCGCAACAATTTGTTCTTCCAGATCTCCAACGCAGAAACATGTTTCAACCAAAATCAAATGAAACTAACATTAGATCTGGTGCCAGAGAATATAAATCATATGTTAAAATCAACAGATCCATAAAGCGACTTCTATCGAGATGAATATAGAGACTGATAAAGAAATAGAGAGAGAAAAAATTACCTTTGAAAGATCTGGATCTGAAAACCAGACTCTTCTTCCGGATCTGGGTTTAGGTTTCTGGGGATAATGAACCTCCATCTTTGGAAAAGATCTCGATCTGAAAATCAGACAGATATAATGAACCTCCATCTCTGGCGACATGTTTTCTTCGAGATTATGAATGTTTAGGTTTCTGGGGAACATAGGAAGGGAAAATCGATATTGTTTAAGGTAACTTAGGAAGAGGATGAATCAAGAGTATAGATGTTCATTCGGCGCTTGACTGGAATTTGATGCTGACGAAAATGGAAGATGAAATCGAAAAGAAAAGTTGTTATAAAATCTGGAAAGATTGAAAATGGTAACTTTGGAAATGGAAGGTGGTAGAAGGAGAGAAGAGACGCGTCCCATACAAACTTCAAACTTCGAAAATGGAAAGGTTCGAATCTAGAACCCTAGAATTGGAAAGGGAGAGAGAAGAGAATAGAAGCGGCGGAAAGGAGCAAATGAGACACTCAAGCGTAAATAGGGTTAGGGTATCTGATTTCGCGATATTGGGCTTGGGGCAACGAGATCGATCTTGGGCCAGATTTTGGTTTACATTGGGCTCGGATAATGTTTCCGAAAACTTAATACAAGATTATTGAAATGGATCGGGTTTTATTCGTATATTTTGTATTAATTAAGAATTATTGACCCATTAATATATTTATAATGAAACTGTATCAAGATTTGCACATAAATCAAACAATAGAAGTACCCTGAAAAAATTTGATGATTGGTAAACCTGTAAATTTTCAACATCCGGAACTTTTTACGATTATGAATATGAAAATTATCTTATTCAAAAGTCCGAACGAAATTTCAAAACTTAACATCAGAATCAGAAAGTACAAGCAAAACCCTAATTTGTGCTCGGTTTCTAATCCATCACAAATCTATACAGGTAATCAAATGGCCAAATTACCCAACTCAACTGAACTAATCTAAAAAAATTCAATAAACAGTGAGTTGAAGTAGTGAAGTACACAATTAACCTTAACAGTGAGTTGAAGTAGTGAAGTACGGTCAAGTACCCAATTAACCCAAATCGACAACTCTCAAATTGAGTCAATTGACAAATTCACACTTAACTATCACTAATTAATCAAATTGACAAATTCCAAATGGGCAACTCCCGGCAAGGCAACATGAACATTGAACAACTATCACTAATTTAATCAATTTCATTCAAAAATTGAAAATCAAATACAAGTCAACTAAATTGAATTGAAAAGAATTGTAAATACAGACTTACAGAGTTACATATGAGTTGGAGATTTGCGTCAGTTTGAGCGAGCGCTCGGCGACTCCCCGGCGAGTATGAGACTATGAGGCAGTCGGCGCAGATGGAGATTGGCGAGTCCGAAGAACGGCGACCCGAATATGAGCGAACGGCAACCCGATGGAGAAGATGAATTTGAAGACGAAGAGATGGACTGATGGAGAAGATGAGTTTGTGCGAGCAGCGACCACAGAAATCTGGAAAGGAGATGAAGTTGTGGAGATTGGGGAAGATAAATTTGTGAGGAACGGGGTTCCATTATAAAGAGTTTTTTTGGACCGTTGTATGAGATTGATGAGATCTGGGAAACACACCACATTGATCAAGATTGGAGAAGACGAAGAGACTCCATGGGAAAGATGAAGAAATGAAGACGCGCATGCTCTCTCGAATTTGCCTAATTAATTAAAGGCTGGAAAGATATAAAAAGGAAAAAAAAAAGTATAACATCTAAAATAAGTAATGGGCCGGAAAAATATTGGACCAAAATTTTTGGCGGCCCTGTTCGGTGGATCCTTAGACACATGCTTATCTATGGGCCTGTTTACAAGATAATTCAAAGACAGAAATATCGATTTAAAAATGCCAGCAAATTCCAGCATCAACGACAAACATATCGAAATGAAAAAGAATTAACAAAATCAATCGAGACAAGAAAGGAAGAACATAGTACCTTGCGAGAGAATCGAGAGCCTTTGGGAGAGAATTGAGAGCCTTGAGAGAATCCGATCAGAGAAGATTAGAGGAATTAGATGAATATTTGATATGAGCAAAACCATAGAGGGCGTAGTATTTATAAGTATTTATATTACGATTTGTTTAATTTATGTCATAAGGACATATGTTAAGAATTTCTATTGGGAATCTACTATATAATTACTAAAGTAGAATAAAATTACGTTACATGTCACTTCCACGTTAATTTAGCCACATGGCGTTTCCAGGTTGATTTCGCCATTTGTCATTTTCTCTATTTTTTAGTTATTTTAAATAAATTAACTTATATATTAAATATTTCTACACTAAACATATAACTAATCTTTCCTTATTTAAATACAAATCAATTAGAAAGATTAGAAACTTATATATTAAAAATTCCTATACTAAACCTATAATAATTCTTTCCTTATTTAAATAAAAAATCAATTGAAAAGATTACAAATCAATCTACTAACTATCTATGTAATATATATATATTATATAGAGGGAGGTTCCGGTGTGAAATGTCATTACCGTGCGAAATGCGAAACTCCGCGTTCATAAAGTGACACCAAATGTTCATTATCTGGGCGGTCATGTTCACAGATAACATGTTTCATGTCAACGAAAAGTCATGTTCATAATCTGGGCGGTCATGTTCAAAAAAAAAAAAAAAGTTCGCCGAAATTACAGATTTTGCCACCGCGTTTTTTCACTTAAAATTTTCATCTTCTAATCTCAGCCCTTCATCCCCTCATCCAATGGCCCGTGTTATTTCTCACTTCTCACCCTAAGATTAGTTCTCATGGGAACCTTAATCTTATTATCTATATATACTAAAACGAAAGCCTAAATCTTACGTGTCGGCCTCACGTTCAATTCGTCTACGTGTTGTCACTACGTTCAATTCACATACGTGTCGGCTTCTGAGATGTGCCACATCATCCGCCACGTCATCAAGCCTTATCTTATTGTTTATTTCTTCCTATTTCTTTATAAAAACTTTACCTTATTATTTCGTATTAAAAATAATAAATCCGAATTTTATTTAATAAAAGTTATTTGTGATTTAAAAACTAATAAATCCGATTTTTTTGATAATTTTGTATAACTTTCATCTTACTTTTAATATATCTTTACGTATATGATATATTCACCATAACTATTTAAAACTAAATAATGTTGACAATATCTTCTAACATGTTCTAAATGTACAGTTGATTTCTTAAACCTAGCTGCATATTCTATCCTAAGATTAATAATTTTGTATAATTATATCATTTCCCTTACATATACCTTTTTTAATTACCAATCCAATCCTATAAGCTATAACCACAAAAAATTACCATTAAAAAAACTGCCAAGATTCTATCTAATCTTCGGTTACCTCTCTTTTCTCTTAATTTATAACATATTTTAATAAAAATATGTTATTGTTTATAAAAAAAATTGTGATATTTTTTCAGTCTATTTGTTTAATGGACACTATATATTACACATACGTTATCTTATGCACATGGAATACTGTTTTTTTTTAAATGCACATGGAATATGTCGTTGCCAATGCTTCAATATGCATTATATTTCTTTTCCTTATTGAGAAGATTTTTTGATATACTTCTTTGATAAAAAATATCTTATGGGAAGAAAAACAAATACGTATCCTATCTAAATATTAATATTAATAAAATTATTTTTTTATGGATTATATGTGTCTCCGCTTAAGATAAATTTTTAAAAGATAATTTAGTTAGATAATAATATTAAATACTCAGATATCAATTTCAATCTATGTAATGTTCATATCTCTTTAGTATAATTTTTAAAATATAATTTAAAAACGTATAGATTTATATTTAAAGTATATTTATGTTAAATTAATAATATTAGATGCTTGACATGCAATCCGTTTTTATGCATACAGAATAATATGTTTGCATATTGCATAGTGCATATTGTTTGTGTGCAAGAAATTTGTATTCATATCTTTTTAGTATAAGTTTTAAAAGAGAATCTAAAAATGTATAGACTTGTATTAGAAGTATAATTATGTTAAATTAAATAATATTTGATGCTTGACCTGAAATCAGTTTGTATGCATATTGAATATTATGTTTGCATATTGTTTGTATTCAAGAAATATAATTTTTAACAGATAATTTAATTACATAATAAATTTAACATATTTCACCTAAGATAAATTTAACTTCAAAAAAGTCTCTATCTCCTAAACCAATGAACCATAATACATTAATCTAGCTATCGTACGTTGTGGATTAATTATAGATATATTAATCCACAATAAAATTTAATCTTGAAGCTTTTAGAGTTGTCGATCTAATTTAGGGTAATCTAATCGATTCACTTACATATAATATAAAATTGCACGATGTTAATTGATTTCTTTTGTTTTCTTTAAAACTATTTTAATCTATTTATTCAAGCCATATATATATACACTTATATCACCCTCTTTCTAAAACTTTATTATATTTCTCTACAAAAGCCTCTTCTTCTCTCTACATGGGTTATACAACTTTTGTTTAGTTATATCCTTCCTTTTACTATTTACTTATTTAGTTACTAATCTATAATATATCTACTAAATCAAAATTCATCTATGTCACATGGCATCCCTATTAAGCTCACCCCCTCCTTATACCCCATGACATTCTCTTATTCTTTCTGTCACATGGGATTTTCTCAATTTTTTTTTTAAATTCAATATAATAAATATATATCAGACTCTCATATTTCCTAAATTAAACATGTCAATCATAAGAAGGATCTGCAAAAATCATTTTTGACAAAATTTAATATAATAATTATATATAAGATTTTTCTATTTCCAAAACTAAACATGTTAGTCAAAAGCATATAAGATATATATATTATCCTATTTCCATAATTAAAAACACTATACGATAAAGGCAATTTAATGAGAAATTATCAACTACATTTGAAAATATGCAATGGATAATATTTCAATTTAGTTACCATGAAAATATATTTCTATAAAAGTATTATAACATTTCGGAAAAAATAATTTTATATATAAATATTATATCCTCTTCGAATGATGATCATACTGGATTAGATCGTTTATAAAACGAGAACATATATAACTCAAATCTAACTTCCATAAAAAAAGAATAATCAAAGTAACTAACTAAAAAAACAGTACATACAATTTTCCAAGACTTCATTTCGTTGGTTCTAATTAATTAACATGTTGGACATGATACCAACCAATTATAAAAAGAAAAATGGTACAAACCATGTTCAAATATAATGATAATTAGTTTGAAATGATTTTTTCATGTTTTTAATTGTAAGGTTCCACATTTGCTTTAAAGTCATGCAAATAATTCAGAAATTATAGCTGATTTTATCAAAGTTATAGAAAAGGTCACGTTTGTAAAGTTTCCTTCGCGCGCACAATTTACTATATATTTACTAAACCAAAACCTCTCTATGTTATATGGCATCTCCCTATTAAGACCACTCCTCCTTATGTCACATGACATTCTCCTAATCCTTTTGCGACATTTCTCATTTTTTTAAAAATACAATATAATAAATATATATATCAGATTCTCCTATTTTCTAAACTAAACATGTCAATCACAAGAAGGATCTGTAAAATTATTTTTTGTCAAAATTTAATATAATAATTATATATAAGATTATTCTATTTCCAAAACTAAGCATGTCAATCAAAAGCATATAACTTATATATATTATCCTATTTCCATAATTAAAAGTACTAAACGATAAAGGCAGTTTAATGAGGGATTATCAAGTACATTTGGAAATATGCAATGGATAATATTTCAATTTAGTTACCATGAAAATATGTTTCTATGAATGTATTCTAATATTCCGAAAAGATAAGACTAGGATCCGAAAGTTACACTCGCTAAAAGTTTTAAACTTTATACAAAACAAAGGTAATAGCGTGTTATGTATAAGTATAATGGTTTATGACCATGTCAATATATTTTATGAAACATATTATTGGTATGCATAATTTTTTATTAAAATCGTTCAAAGTGCAGAGTGTAATCTACTATATATCTACTAAGCCGAAACCCTATGTGTCGTCACCACGTTCAATTTGCCTACATGTCATCACTTATCTGACCATCATCCACTACATCATCCAACTTTTGAAAAAATATAAAAAAATGGATTATCAACTACAAGAACTGCCAAAAGTTCCGGAAAGATATGAAATAAAAAATAAAAAAATCCACGTATAGAATAAGATAAGTTTTTATTTTTGTAAGTAACTAATATATGTCCTCGTGCCTTGCACGAGTATGGTTATATACTTCAATATTAAGTTAAATGTTAATATAAAATCGCACTTGGCCAGTAAGTAGAATAAATAATATATTATATAAAATTGTATATTATAAATCATGTAAACACAAATTTAAGTTTGTTTATAGTATGTATATAGATCACAATCAATAAGGTAAGTTTTTATTATAGAATCTCAATTTGTATCCATAGGGATTTTTTAACCATTTATTTTCCTAACTAATCTTGAACACGTAGAAAACTCTATTTTTCATATATCTTATTTGATGGTGTAAGTAAATATATATCAACTAATCTTGCCATATCATCTTAAAACACTTATTGTTTTTACAAATCTTCTCTATAATTTATCTACACATTGAAGCTACACAATACTTTTTTATATTAATATAAATTTATCAATTTTGTTAAATCCAGTGTTTATGTTGTAGTAGTTTACGATCAAGTCTACAAATTGCTTGAAACTATAGATTCCTATCAAGAATATATAAAATATTATTGAAGAGATTTTCTCGAAGTCGATTAAGATAAATCCATTATTTATGCTGTAGTAGTTTACTTATCAATTTTCATAATTTATGTATTTCGTAGAGTCTATTGAAAGTCATTTGAATCCAATTTTCACAAACTAAAGAGCATAAAGTATGTTGTATTTATGAAATGCAATGTTTATATATGTATTATATTAGATTATGATATATATGTTTTTTCATAATGTATTTTCATCTTAAAACGTCAACTCTATAAAATCAATAACCCATTCTAATACAATTGTAAACCAAATTTCATATGGGCCTAATCTTCACAACGTATTTGTTAAATGTAATTTATCGTTATTAATATTATTTTTAAACTACTTATTGGTCGTATTTAATATGGTTTGACCATCTTCACAAATTAAGGTTTTGTTAACTTTACAACTTAAGTTCAAGTACGGAACTATCTAAATTGATTTGTGTTGCCAAACGTATTATCTGTGATGAAGCTCCGATGACGAATAGATTATGTTTTGAACAATTAGACATGACTTTAAGAGATATTTTACGGGCTACAAATTCCCTTAGCTCAGTACAACCTTTTGAAGGGAAAGTCATAGTATTTGGTGGAGACTTTAGGCAAATCCTACCCATTATCACAAAAGAAAGCAGACAAGATATTGTTTTCACCACCATTAATTCCTCTTATTTGTGGGAATATTGCAAAGTTCTTAATTTGACAAGAAAGATGAGGATTCAACAAGGTACATCCAATTACGATATCCAAGAAGCAAATGAATTTTCTAAATGGGTATTAAACATCAGAGATGATACTGTAGGTGATGACAATGATGGAGAAGAACAAATACAAATTCTTAATGAACTATTGGTGAAGTATTATGACTTAGATCTGATTCCAACAATTATTAACTCTGTTTATCCCTCTCATTTGGACAATCAGTTTTCTCCGAAATACTTGAAGAACGAGCAATTATCGCACCAATACATGAAGAGGTAGATAGAGTTAATGACTATATATTGTATTTGTTACACGGTGATGAGAAAATCTATCTCAGTTCGGATAGCCTTTACAAGACAGGTTTTATTGCAGACAACGATGCAAGTGTTTATACGTATGACTACTTGAACAATATTAGATGTTCTGGTGTCCCAAATCATGTACTGAAACTTAAGGTTGAGGTCCCTATTATACTGCTTTGAAATATTGACCAGTCTTCAAGTTTATGCAATAAGTTAAGATTGATAACTACACAACTTGAAAGTCATGTCATACAAGGAAGAATTATTTCAGGCAACAATATTGGACATACAGTTTTGATTCCTCGCATGCTCATGTCACCATCATACACTTCATACCCGTTCATGTTTCAACGAAGAAAATTTCCCTTGAGTGTATGTTTTGTTATGACGATAAACAAGAGCCAGAGTCAATCTCTTGCAAATGTCAGTTTGTATCTTTGATGCCATGTTTTCACACATGGTCAGTTTTATGTTACATCATCAAGAGTTACTAGCACGAAATGCTTGAAGATTTTGATATGCGACAAAAAAAATACTACAACCAATGTAGTATACAAGGAAGTTTTTCATAATTTGTAGTCATTTTGAACATCTTACGAGATTTTATGTTTAGGGTTTCATTTTTATGTATTAGATGAACATTTTGATTTGCTTTATCGTTTTAGTAGTATTGATGTTAGAGTTGTGGTTATCCCCGTTTCAAAAGTACTTAGCCAATTTTTACTATTAATAAAGTTATGAAGAGTTATGCCTCTCTTTCGATAATGTATTTTGTTAATCTCTTTAATATTTTGTATTCAATTAGTCTTTTTTATATTAGTTTTCATCTACTTCTATAACCGTTAATACCTATATATTTCTATATCAATTGAATATATAATTTTTCTAAACTATTTTTTTAAATGTAAGAAAAAATAATCAAATCCCGTGCAAGGCACGGGTACTACACTAGTATAAACCCTAAATAGAAAATGGTGAATCCATTTAACAAAAAAAAAATCTAGAAAAGTAATACAAAATTAAAACTTTCTATTTAAGACATCTTAACCTATGCTCTAAGGGCATAAGTTAGAAAAAACCGTTAATATTATATATTATTATAAAAATAAATTAGTTGAAGTTGTGGCACATGTCATTTATAAGTCTGACCCATAAGTCAATTCATTATTTACAAATACTTATTAATATGTTATAATAATAAAACAATTAACTAATTTGTACATTTATTAATGTAATGTTGAATAAGTATTTTTTATTTGAAGTATTTGCATGTATTTATGTTTTTTTACAATATCTAATATTAATTTAGTATTATATTTATTGATTTTATTTCGAATATATATTAGATAGACTGTGTTACGACCGATCTAAATTTTGTTGTATTAAACTCTTTATATATACATATTGACCCGTAAATATATTTGTTTGATTTTTAAAGCAATAATATTACACCAACAACTTTGCACGACAAAAGTGATCAAAACGTTTATAATTCAGTTTTACTTATTAGTTCAAGGCAAAGAAAACTATGGTACCACATTTTTTTTCTTACTATCCATTTTTATTAAGTATGAATATTTATGTTGTGTTAATATCATTAATAAGTAGAGTATAATAACTATTTATTTGTAGTTCAAATGCACAATGTCATGCTTACAGAACAAAATAATATGCAAAACGTGAAACAAGGTAATGGTATATTTAAAATTGGTATGAAATAAGTGATTTAATAATTAGTAATAGTAAAAAACTAAAAATTCATTTTCATGCACAAATTAGCTTGCCAAAGGAGGAAATTCAGAATGAATGTGATAAAGCATAAGCGGGATGGAACACTGCTAATTCAATCAGGCTAGAAAAAATATATCTTATTTAATTACAACTTTAAATTATTATACAATTTGCTTAACAGAAATTTTAATTCAATTTGTTGACATATTATTTTAATAAATATAATATAATATGAACTTTACTATAAATACTATTGTAATAAATATAAGGACGTTTTTGATAATTTGTAGCAATTTGAAACATATTGCCAAATTTTATGTTTAGCGTCTCATTGTCATTTATTAGATGAACATTGTTTTTATGTTTTATTGTTTTAGTATTATTTATGTAAGGAGTGTGACTTTTTCTATTTCAAAGACTACTTAGTCAATTTTTATTATTAATAAAATTATAGAGAGTTTCGTCTCTCTTTATATAATGTAATTTATTGTATATCTTGAATATTTGTAGTAGATTAGTCATTTAAAAAAAAAATAACATCGAATATATATTGAACAATTGACTCATAGATAATTAAAATTAAATATTTTTACAAGTGTAAGAAAAACAAAATAAATCCGTACAAGACACGGGTATTACACTAGTTTTATTAAAAAACAGAAAATGTCCAAGACAATATAAACTATTATTCCTTGACAGATTCCAATGTCTCGCAAATTTCAAACAAACCCTAGAATATCCTAATGGAAAAGAGGCCTGTAACCGAATTGTTCACCAAAATGCCCATTATCACTGGTTTATTCAACTCAAATATTTTTTCCCAGTGAAATAATCACTGATTGACAAATTACATTATTACTTTTTGAGTAGAATTTTATTAAACCAAAGATAGTGTTACACTGTTACAGCTCAAGATTGGTTCTAAGTTCTCAAACATATTACATAACCATGTGGACTACGACAATTATGCAATGCAAGTACAGACTAATTTAGGCAAAATCCATTGGTTTAATTTATCTATTTGTTTCATAGAACGCGGCGATCGATCCTTTGAAAGGAAGCATCTACCAATTTGGGAGACATCACTATTCAACAGTCATAACTTTAAACAATGTAACATAAGGTTAAAAACACACCATTTTGGGAGTTCCAGAATTTGTGTATTACAGATTTTCATATGCTAGCAAATGGTTTGCATAGAACACTTCCAACAACCAACAGCAACTACTCATTGGACTAGGACCTGATTTTGATAGGCAAAAGAATCAATATATAACACTCAATTCAAGCCAGTTTTTCATATGAAGGATAAAAAGCAGAACTGCAGAAGTAGACGTATAACTGAAACATGAACACTAGGACTCTTAAAATGGGATCTTGCTGGTTTACCAGTCCCATTGCCGGGTACAGTCATCGTTGAAGTTCAATGTTACAGAAGAACTCGGGCGTCCCATCATCTCGTCGACAACTTTGAGTCCCTCCTGGAAGCGTGAACAACCGAATCATGTTCTGAACTGCAACGGTTAAACCCGAGACTACCCTCAAGATAATATAACAAATGGAAAGATTAGAAAGCACACCGTATTTGAAGTATTATAAGTTCAGCTGATCATGAGGTGTACTCAAACGGCTGTGGAGGTTGAGGCTCATCGTCAACAGACATTGATGCTGCAGCTGCACCTGAGCCTTGTTGTGAGGTGGTAGTAGTGGATCCGCCCACAGCAGATGAGGGAGCATCAGTCAAAGATAAGACTTCCGGCTCAGAGGGGCGCAGGTCTCTCAGTAGAACGAATCCTGAAGGGGCCATTTTCACTGGAGCATATCTGCCGTCTGACAAGAACTTGATGAATTTTTCCTGAGCTGGGACTACTCTTGCAGGGTTTGTTAACGTCTCAAATGATGGCTCAGGCTCTGCCTTCTTCTCTGATGTAGTACTATCAACCTACGCAATTGAACAGTACAGCATAAGCTATCCAGGGTAAACAGGAAAAGTATAATACTAAATGTGAAATTATCAAGAAAGAGAAGAGGAGTACCTGCATTGACTCGCCATCCTTTTCAGCAGAGGATTTTCCCTTTCCACCAGCAGAAGCAGAGGACTCTGACCCAGTTGCTTTCTCAGCAGCTGCCTTCTGTTCAGATTCCTTCTTTGCCCTAGCTTTTGCCTTTGCTGACGTTGAGAGAACAGCAGTTGGAAGTTTCACCGCTGATGTAGCCGTAGCGACCGTAGTTGGCTTAGGGTACTCAAATAGTGAAGGCTTTGCATGAGACAAGAACTCAAACTTTGGAACTTTCAGATCATAACTCAGCCCAATGAATGCTGTTGGTGAGAATGCTAAGCTGACGAAGTAAGTCAGAGGGTACCAGTACCAGAACTGGCTAAAGACAGCAAGACCAACGACAGCTGTAACTTTATCATGCTTAGTCTTCGAAAGCAATCTGATTGTCACATTCCTCCCACCAGCATCAAGGATTCCTGAAGCCAAAATTGCTCCCATCTTGCTCATTGTGTCCTCGTGCTTATCAAGAACTATCTTCTCCAATTGTCGCCTACAGTGAGTATACAGCACATAAATAATTTGCTTGCTAAAATAATAACTCATCTTTAAGAATTTCCATTTTTTAAATTCAATATAAGGAACACTAAACAGAGAACCTGAATGTTCCAACACGAGAATCACTAGCTTCACTAGTCTGGACCATGACCATGGCCATGGCAATCAGTGCACCTTGGCGAACAAAATCCACCACATCTGATGTTAATGGTTCCAACAAAGATATTGCCTCACTCAAACCTGTACCAGCACAAGAGATGCCAACTGCTAGGGCTGCACCGTATCGGACATGAGGGTTGTACGATTCTGATAGTAAAGAAACAATACGTGGTGTCTGCAGATGAAAGAAAATTCATTGGGCCAAATTAGACACAGAATTCAGAATCCACATTTTTTTAAATACAAAAATTTAAAAGCCTTAAGATGGCTAGTAGCTCCTTTGCAAGTAATGGAGATCAAACTTAGATCCTCACTTTGACTAGAGTGCATGGATATTGCTCATAGAAATAGCATATGTATCAAAATAGATATATGAAATATATGTTTGTGTGTGCAATTCTTATATCATTTGCATATATGTATCTAGGATATCCCCACCCATGTAATACAAAATGAAAAAAATATCAAAAATTCAGATGTCATCCACTCCCAGAAGGGTTTTAGGAAAGCTAAGAGCTAATTTGTTTCAACTGAAAGATCGTCAAGTACCTAGCATTTTACCATCCAAAAGAAAATTAAAGTATTAAACTGTATTTCGGTTCAATTTTAGGCATTCTATTATTAATGATAACTTAAGGCGGATATTTTCCCTAGCACAATATAACAAATTTTATCTTGAAAAAGCATCTATAGGATAGCACAAGACCACGTGCAAAGTTCCATTGTTTTCTTGGAAACACAACATAGATGATGGATAGACTAACCTGCTCAGGCTCTGAATACAGGACAAAACCAAGCCCCAAGACTGCTGTTCGCCTAACATCATCACTCACATCGGAGACTGCAAAGTGCAGGAGCTGACGGATGGCCTTATTGTTTGACGTCCCCCTATAGGCCAATGCTAGTGCATACATTCCACCATATCTTATAATTGGATCTTGGTCACGAGTCATCTGCTCAATCAGTGTATCAGCTTCTTCTTCTCTACCGTAAACTGTAAGAGCTATACCTAGAGCTATACCCCTGCATCACAAGATCAATATAAATAAATAGAAGAGAAAGATAATGGATCCTTTGAAAAAAAAGGCAAGAGGCATACCTAATTATCTTCTCGTGTTGAGTCTCGTGTGCATAAGCAAGCATCTCAGTAGCCTTGTCACTAGCAGTGCCAACCATTAGTAAACCCATAGCTATACCAGCTGCTTCTCCAGCAACAGCACTATCTGTATATAACACAGTTTTAATGTCCTCAAATATATCTTCATCAGCAGTTCCAAGAGCAGCCAGACCGAGACCCAAACACGCCCCATGTTGAATAACCTGTATCAACCCAAGAGTTACAGCACAAATAAAGAAAGCATGGAGGAAAAGGAACACGGATGGCAAACAATCTCTCTTAATGCACCTCGGCATTGGTATTGCGAAGGCTATCACGAAGGAACTGCTTGATGCCTTCACCATGGTTGGCATGAATTAAACCAAGGGCATAGAGAGCTCCACCCTCAGAGTATGGACTACCACCACCTCCAGACCCACTCTGAGGCAAGTAAGGTGCCATTAAGGACCTGCCCTGCTGCAAGTGGCCCCTGTGAATAACACCCAACCCAGCAGTTGCACTAAATTTAGCCCAATTAGTTGCCCTGCTAAGCCAATCCTGGTCAATCATCGAGGATGAATAGTAAGGAAATTGGATTTTACAAATAAAGCATAACAAATATTTGATGTAAACAAAATGAAAGTCTGCCACACTGCCTATACAAAGAGTTGAATATGTAAGGCTGTTTAGCATACCAAATTCTCCCTAAGGAACGTATCCACAGTAGTTCCAGCATGCATGATTGCATTTGCATGAATTGTTGCACTGTGGCAAACACTATTTCTCATCTCAACAGACTGCTTTATTGTCTTCAGAATAAGAAGATCCGACCTATAGCAGAGCATAGCATCTTATTGAGGGACTTATAAGTGAAAGCATTCCGATTTTTGAACAACTAATAAATGGTATATAAAAGAGTATCTCACTTGTTATGACTGTACAAAAACTGCAATGTTAACTGAATAGACGTCTCTCCAGATAATATTCCTTTGATTTTAGTTAATCTCTCTGCATAAACTGCTTCACTGGGATCTATTTCTTGCACACTTGCAGCAGATGCATGAGTGTCCTCTGTCATTTGGACATCCTCAGAAGCATTTGCACTCACATTTTGAGTAGAATCTGAATCCTGTCCCTGAGGTACCTGCTGCACCTGCTCTATTGCGGGTGTCTTGGGATTTGGAAGCAGATTCCTTACATTCAACAGGAAAGCCTGACGTTCATTCTCTACAAGATCAAAGGCAATTTGAAAAGCAAGCAAAGCATCATCCTTTTCCTCAGAACGTAGAAGCTTTCCCAATATGCTGGCAACACCTTCAGGTTTATCCAGAAACATGAGACACTGACAAATGCTCAAATAATCAGGAGAAGGCAGCTTCTGATAAACTCTTACAAGAAGACGAAGGACCTGCAAACAGTAATTTGTCAGTTGAAGTTAAATGAAACAGTACATAGTACCAAAAGTGAATAAAATGAGATTACAAATACATGTATCTCAAAATGAAGCATCAGGAACATCTATCACCTCTTGTCTGTATTCCCTCTGATTAACATATGAATGGGAGACATTGATACAGTAAGACAATGTTGCATGAATATTATCACTCCTTGTTATTGCGTCCTCAAGTTTATCCAATCTTCTGCATTCTATGGACATCCCAATAGCTTGCTGGTATCTTCCATCCAAAATGCACCTAAACATAGCAGGTGATTAGTCTTAACCATTTATGAACATACATAGAAGTAATGGGAACTTGAAATCAGTCATACTTTTCCAGCATTCTTTCCACAATTGCTTCCAACCGAGGATCATTTTTTAATGCTTCTTCACTGGACTTGGCAGCCTTTGTCCTAAGCCTAGCATACTCATCTATAGCTTTGTCTGAAAGAATTGTAAAAAAAAAACAGAATAATCAGACTCTTCCATTACTAAGAAGGCAACAAACATCTAATAGCAGAGTTGATGTTATAAATAACTGAGGAAGAAACAAATCCTACCAAGAAGAGTCCGGACGTAATCAGAATCTTCTGAAACATCAAATAGAGAGCCAGCTCCCAGTGCATATGACAAAGAGTCATTTAACTCACCCAGATAATAGAAAACCTGTGGAGAAGGACAATAGGACAACACAATAAAAAAGGACTCAAATCAAAGTGAAGGCAGTGACTACAAAGGCATAGTTCACACCTTGAAGTGGACCTGTATAATACATGTACTCATTTATAAGTTAAATATTAGATAAACTTGATAGAGATTATATCCATTTCTAATCAAGGTACCCAATAGCTTGAATTCAGACATTAAGATCCATCTACAGTTCTAATGTACTATGAAATAGACAAAAGAGTTTGCCAACTAGTCGAAAGAAATAAATAAACATTTTTTCCTCTCTACTTCTGCATTAATGCAAGTGTATGAATTTGGATTCTCAAAAGCTTGTAATATATAAGATCAAATTTTCCCATGTACAAAGGAAACAAGAAAAATATATGCTGTAGCAAAGAAGAAATGAGAATTTGTCAAAAATATATAGCATCTTAATAATTTAGAAATGTAAAGATAGGCAGTGCTCTTTTTATCAGTATACCTTTGAAGCAACCAGTGCAGCAAGCTGTCTTTGAGAGAACTCTTCATCTTCATACAAACTTTCTCTGCACAAAATTATGAACTTAAGAATCCAAACTCAAAAATCAATTAAACGAGGATACTTTAAAGCAAATTCCAAATGTCAGAGCCAGAGAAGACATAGACCTTGCACATAAACGTAGAAGTAATATATCAAATCTAGCAAAACAAAAGTTGTAGCGAAAAATGTACATGCAGATTTGCCTGATGGAATTCAGCGCAAAGCAAGACCACTCAGAAATATCTCAATATACTATTAAATTACATGGATGAAATCTAATAATACAATTGTGCTACCACCATTTCAGGATTTTTAGAATTTAAACCTCAAAAAAAGTCCCAAAATCCCTCAATAGAAAGCTCGAACCCTTAATCAGCTTAAGAAGAAAATATTTGAAGTACGCAACTTTTTTGTGTCAAATTATGTGCCAAGGCACCCGCCCGTTCCACGATCCCCTTAATGTCCAATAATCCTAAACAAAACCTAATCTCAAACTTACGGAACTATAATCAGAACCACCACCCTACCAAAGGTAAACAAAAAAGAAGTCAATTATAACCCTAACTTGCGAACAACAAAGCAAAGACTGCAGATCTAACCACACAAAACGCCGAGAAACTCTCTAAACGAAGAACACCAACTGAAAAACAGAACAGTCGGAAGAGGAAAGGGAGGTACATTAGAGGAACACTGGTGGAGATCTCGGGCCAGAAAAAGTGAGCAAATGCGTTAAGGTTGGAAAGAGCATGAAGCTTGAGAGCAGGATGATTTTCGCCGAGCATCGCCAACAGCGCCCCCGCGGAGCTCACCATCGTCGCCATGACTGCTTGTCTTTCTCTGTCTCTCAGATCCCTCAGCGAACTTTACTTAGACTTGATGATTGGAATCGAACACAAGCGGAGAAACAAGTAGAACGAATCGTCGATTGCCGTATTCTTTACTCCTCAGGTTTCTTCGCAAACAAGCCAGAACTCACAAATCTTTACCAGGGTTATCACGGGTTTGCTGAGTAAATTTTATGTTGATATTTTTTTAATTATTAAAAATATATCAATTTCACATTTAAAAATATTAAATAAATGAAAAACATATCTAATTAGTGACAATATATATGAAAATAAGATAAGTATGATAAAAAAATATCTAGAAGTTTTGTTTTAATAGAAAATTTATTTTAATAGATATATTGTATATAATAGATTAATTGTAAATTTATAGTATTTTATTTAAAATTTTATTGTAATAATCAATTAATAATCTGATATAATTTTTAAGTGAATTAATAAAATAAAGTATTACATCAAGCTATATTAAATCATATCCAATGAAATCATAAAGATTTTCCTAAGGCTTAAAATTGAAAACGAATATATAAAGTATTGAATTTTGAAATAAGATAAAGATCTTATATATAATTATTATATTGAATTTTTGAAAAAATAAAAAATTGAGAAAATGTCATATAGCAAAATAAATATGAGTGTATAAGAAATTTATAGGCTTGATAGAGAGTGTCATGTGACATAAAATAATTTTAATTTAGTAGATTATATAGTAGATTGTTGTGCATGTTTTGTATTGATAATCTTTATTATTGATTTGTGTATAAAGTATGAAGTAATTAGTTTATTTATGTGATTAATTGATATCAAAATTAGAAAATTATATATAAATTAGAAAGTGATTAATTTATTTATGTGATTAATTTGTATCTAAATCAGAAATTAGTCTAGATTTATGATACAAATCTTATATTTATAAATTTATATTTTAAAAAGTAAAATTCTAGAAAAATGACATGTGACATCTTCATTGTGGGGATGACATATGGCATAGTAAGATTTTGTTTAGTATATATATAGTAGAATGAATTTACTAATATTTATTTGTTAATATTTCAGCAATAATGTGTAACAAAATCAAGATTAAAATTTTGGTTAGACTTATTGAGATTTTTTCCTTAGTTAGTCTCCTATTGACATTCAATGAATGATACTATTAACAATTTGTTTCCATATCAATTATATATAGATTTGGGTTGAAATTATATGATATGATACTATATAATTATAATGTGCAGGGAAGAGATATGCTATATTATTCAACTTTTAATTTGGAAATAATTGATGTTAAAAATATTGCATAATTATTTTAGTGCATTAGAAATATATTGCAGAGAATAAAAATATGCATAGAATGTAATATTTTGTCTTACATTATGCAAAGAAATGATTATAAAAATATTATAGACTTATTTTAAGTAGTATAGTATGTAATATGCATGTTGTATATAGATATAGATTACGTACAAAAAATATATGGCTGAGAATATTATTTGCTACATTTTTTGAAAGATTAGAATAATAAAAAATATTTATATTGTATGCATATCTGGCTAATATAGATAGCGAATTGATTTTCTTTGATTTATTAGATTTTCGAAAAAACAACAAAAAATATGAGAGCTTGACACGTGGCAAATTTAATGTAGTGATGTCACGTCGTAGTAGAGGGGTTTGATTCATTTTCGAAGCGCCATGTGACGTAGTCGGTATTCTGTTTTAGTAATTTAGTAATTATATAGTAGATTGAATATTTTTTATATAATAAGGTAAAACGTATTTGGGCCAAAATTCTATTTTATGGCAAATGCGTTCGGGCCCAATCTATTGCCACCAAGTTCATTATATCTTGAGCCATTGGGCTTTATGTAAGGACCTCCATTAATTTAAGGTAAATTCATGTTGTTGTCCCCTAAACAGTTTAAGGTTATTTCTGTTTGTGTTTCACGATTAAGTTTTTTTCCTGTTGATATCCCTAAGGTTTTGGTTTATTCGCTTTGTAATAGAAATTTTCCATATCCGTATCATTTCGAGTCGAATTGATCAAATTGAAGCTCATCATTACGTTTATTGACCTCAACTTAGTAGGATTCGACTCCTAAAACAATCAAATCCATACTCGAACCATTCTGATTTGAATTCTTAAGGTCAAAAACAGATTGTTGCTTCGGAATTCAAATCGACATGGTTCGGACATAGATTTTGGTATTTTAGGAGTCAAATCTTACTAATTTGAGGATAAGGAACACAATAATGGACTTGGATTTAATCAATTTGAACTGGAATTGTACAAACATACAAAAAATTGGTTACGAAGCAAACAAACTTAAACCTTAGGAACACCAACCGAAAAAAAAAACTTAATTGTGGAACACCAACATAAATAACCCTAAACTTAGAGTCATCAATAGAAATTTCCCTTATTTTAATAAGGGTAAATGTTGAGTATGGTAGACTTGGTAGTTGGTACTGTAGTTGGCCTCTAAGGTTTTCTACTTTTCTTAATACTTTCGGGAGAAAGAGTATGGTAGTTGAAATCATAAAATTATCAAAATATTTCTAAATATTATAGTTTAAACTAATTACTAGTATTAAGATATTTATAAAATGTTCTTAGCTGTTGTAGAACAATATCTAAGAGACATTTTGGTATATTTATGGATGAAAATAACTTAATAGGCATTGAGATGTAGACAACTACATTACTTTTATATTTTGAAAAATATCTTAAAGTTAAAGTGACACCTTGAATATTTTGTAAAAAATAAGAAGAGAAAAACTGCGTTGACAATCTAAGGAACAATGTGTTACACTTATCAAGTTCCGTGGTGAAGCAGATGGTTAATTCTCTTCCCACACTAATAAAATAAAATTGGCACCCTCATAATCTAGCTTGTACAAAGTTTTCTAAGTTTTAAAATATCACTATACGTACAAATTACTTCTTCTATGCTTAAAAAAATTAAAGAAATTAGTTCTTCTTTATGCAGACAAACATACTAAGCATAAACATTCATTCAAAATAGAGATTGAGTCGACCCACAAGATCAAGGACCCTTTGCGGAAACTCAACTACTCCTTTTTTTAGTGACTTTATACTAAAGTTGTAAAAAGAAGTACATTTTTTTATATATTTTCTGTGAGGGAAAGAAATTGGTAGTTCCCCATTCAAGATGCTCCACAAAATTCATCTAACTAACAAAGAGATAGAGGAGCAAAGAGGGTGTTTAATGGTTATGGTAATCTCCAAACTACCCCAAATCATCCACCTAATTGATGTGCTACCAATATCTACAACTACCAAAGTACTAATTAACTCCTCAACCACCCAGCTTCAACTGATTAACTACTCCTAACTTGTCAACTTCTGTCCCAAAACCAATTAATCTTTGCATAATTAAATCCACTCCTCCACCGCCTCACCACCACCACAACCTCTACCATAAATACTAGCAAAGGCTTCAAACTGAAGCAAGATTGCCTACCGGAGGAAAATGGAGGCAGTGAAGAAAGTGTATACACTATCACAAGTCTCTCAACACAATAACCCTAAAGATTGTTGGCTTATTATAAATGGAAAGGTACGAATCCATCAATTCAATTCCGGTCTCCATTTGCTAGCTAACCTGATATATGCCGGAATATGTTTAATTTGTCGTCCCTAACCTTTATCTTAATTTGTTTATTATTAAAGTTTCAAGTTCATGAAAAAAAATATAGGTTAGAAACTTAGATCATCGAGAGGTAACTTCTATTAATATTGATCGAGGACCAAACATATATATAATCATATGTCCTTTGGTATATGTGGGATCTAACACAATGTTATAAGGTTTTTTCAGTAGTTTTGAACTTTGAAAATCGATCAAAGAAACAATCCACAGATTTTCTGGTGTACAGGTTTAGTTCCGATAATCTTGACTGATAATTAAATAAGATTTAATGGTTAACAATATTGTATTTTTCTCTCCATTTTTAAATATAAAGTTTATTTGGCCGGATTGGAGATAGATCTTACATGCATGTCAAAGACAATGTAGATAGGGGTAGGGTAAGATTTAGTGCAAAGTTAATTACTATGATTTTAATAAAAAAAAAATAGAAACAAACTCCACGGATGAATTTTATTCACACCAAAATCATCTGTTGCTTGTTCATTTATGAAGCATAGGTGTACGATGTGACGAAATTTTTGGAAGACCACCCTGGTGGGGACGAAATTTTGCTCACGGCAACAGGTACTCCGTATTTGACGTGTGCACTTTAATTAATTAGTACCCTTACAAAAATGGTTCGTTTTGACATACATTTATCTCAATCTAATTTTTTGCTGAATAAATATTTAAATATATTTACATCTCCGTATTTTATACCATCCAGGAAAAGATGCAACATATGATTTTGAGGGCGTAGGACACAGCCAGAGTGCAATAGCAACGATGGATGAATATTGCGTTGGAGATGTCGACACGTCGACCATTCCTAAGAATCTCAAATACGTGGCCCCCAGGAATCACGGCGAGAACAACGCCAACGCTTCCGAGCAGTTCATAATTAAGATCCTGCAGTTTCTTGTCCCTCTCGCAATCCTGGCTTTGGCTCTAGGAATTCGCCTTGTTTATTCCAAATCAGACTAAATTAAATTTCACGGAAGCATGCATCACATCTATAATATATGGATTGATTTACTTTTTTATATTTATACCATAGTGTAATTGACGCTGCTAATATATCTGATTTGCACAACGAAATCCAAGTTATCTGAAAGAGATGAGAGAATTGTCAATTGTGGCATGGTGTAACTGATTAAAAACTACTGTACCTCAAACTAATTAATTTTCATAGAGACAAGTTAAATAAGATGTGGTACATTAAGAATAGGAAAACGTACGGCAAGTTAAATAACTAATTGGGTCAAGCTTGAAACGGCTAATATTACTTAGCCAATGCCAAATTAAATTAAATGGGAGTTAAGATAGACCACATTACTCTCCCGCGTATTAATTAACGGAAGTTAGTAACACAACAGCTACTATAAAAAGATGCATATAATCCATGCTTTCTTGACATAGTTAATTAGTTGGTTTTTGAATTGAGATTTGAAGATGAGGAACAAGATGAGTGTGCATCTTCTTGTTCTTTATTTTGCTGCTTTTCTTGTATGCGTGCGCGCGGATCTTACGGATGAAGACAAGCACTTGTTGTTGGCCCCACAACCTGCAGGGCCCGCCGTACCCGGGCTGGGCCGGCCTATTGGGCCCAAGCCTCGCCATGGAGGTGGAGGAGGAGGTTGGGGTGGCGGCGGTTTTGGTGGTGGTGAAGGCGGAGGAGGGGGAGGATTTGGTGGTGGTGGGGGTAGCGGAGGAGGAGGCTCTGGTGGCGGTTGGGGAGGTGGTGGTGGATGGGGTGGCGGAAGTGGTGGCGGTTGGGGAGGAGGCGGTGGTGGCGGTTGGGGGGAAGGTGGAGGTCGTGGCGGCTGGGGCGGTGGTGGAGGCTCTGGCGGCGGGGACGATGATCGGTGGAACCGACCGATCGAGATTGTGAGGAAGCGGCCGCGCGTAGTTAGTCAAAGAGTACATGAATCGATCAGAACTCCTTGATTGTACTACTCTTGGATGACGTGAGTTCATGCATAATATAATCCAATAGGTTTACAATAAACGTTATTTTTTGTTGATTCCTAGCTATACGTAATGTGAAATCCTAACTTATGTAATGTTGCTCACCTATAAATGCAATTCGAGATTATTTATGTTGACAAAAGCTAGGACTTCGGATAATGTGAAATTAACTAATAGTATATCATGATATTTTCAAGAAGAAAAAGATATACGTAATGTGGATACTGTCTTTTTTTTTTTAATACAAACTCATTCATTACTCCTAAACTAAGTTATCCGACAAAATAAAACGAAAGTCTAAGTGGTAAAGTGCTAGGGAATTGAATCGTATCCTTGTAAATTCACTTATATTTATCGAAACAAATAGGCAATATACAAAAATTATTTTATATTATATAATGAAAATATATAAGAAATAATATACAAGGAATATTATACGAATATCTAACTAAATTAATGAGCCTAAGGGTCTGTTCGGTATGGCTGAAGTTTATTGGGGCTGAAGCTGAAGTAGGGGCTGAATTGGACTGAAGCTGATTGAAAGAATTTAAGCTGGGGGCTGAATTGAGCTGGTGCTGAAGCTGAATGTAAGGATCTGTTCGGTATGACTGAAGCTTATTGGGGCTGAAGTAGGGGCTGAATTGGGTTAAAGCTGATTGAAAGAATTTAAGTTGGGGGCTGAATTGAGCTGGTGCTGAAGCTGAATGTAAGAGTCTGAAGCGTAAATAACTGTTCGGTATAAATGACTTATTGAAACTTAATTTTACCCAAAAATTACAAATTACCCTTATTAAAAAATTTATATGGGTATCATGTGCAATGCACATGATACATTTTTATACCAAATTTTAGGGTTGAATCATCTCATCGTCTTCCTCCAGCAGCTGTGCTTGGCTCCTCATTGAGCCCGTTTGGATCCAGCAGCGAAGGGGGGCTTGGATCCTTGCTCGTCTTCCTCCAGCAGCGGCATCGTCTTCCTCGTCATCTTCATCGTCTTCCTCGTCAGCTTTGTCGTTCCAGCCCGTTCCAGCCCGTCATCTTCATCGTCCAGCCCGTCGTCCTCTTCACTTCGTCCATCGTCTTCCTCGAGCCCGTCGTCCTCTTCACGCTCCTCTGGTTTGTATTTGCCCAGATATCCTCTTTACGCTCCTCTTTTACTTGGCAATGTAATTGTTGAATCATCGTCTTTACTGTACTGTTGTCAATTTGTCCATAGAACCCGTCATCTTCATTTGCCCAGTATTTGGCAATTTGTGAGTATTTGCATCCTTAAACAATGTACTGTTGTCCATAGAACCCGTCATCTTCGTTGTTTCTCTTGCAATTTGTGATTATTTACTGTTTTACTTGTCTACTGCCTGCATCCGTAAACAATTTGTGAGTATTTGCATCTTCATTGTACTGTTGTCGTTGTTTCTCTTGCAATTTGTGAGTATTTGCATCCTTAAACAATGTACTATTTGTGATTATTTACGGTTTCGTGTATTTGTGGTTAAATTTTATTTGACAATTTGTTTAAACAGACCCAGACTGGTTCGTCAATTTGTTTGTCAATTTGCCTCTGGTTCGTGTATTTGCATCCTTAAATCTTACTGTGTCATACAAATTATTTAATTGTTATACAATTGATAGTGTCATACAAATTCTTTAACTTTTCCAGTTGTTTGACAATTTATGAAGTATCTTGTGTTATTAGTAGCTGATTGTTAGCATATGTTATGAAGTATATATCATATATGTGTTTAATTTCCGGGGAATGGTATGTTTAAGAGAAATTACAATTGATTTGGTAAATTGTAATGATTGAGTAGATGGCCGGTAGTAGTCAAGCAACTGGAAAGGAGAAGGCATTTACGTGGACCGATAGTTTGTGCGTTAGCTTTTTGACTGCGATAAAAGCGTTTCAATCGAAAAATGGTTATACTACTCCATTCGTTTGGTCCACTATTTTAGCTGAGTTTGAGAAAGTAACGGTAAAGCATGTTGAAGTAAAAGTCGCGAAGAACAAGTTTACCCATCTAAAAAAAATGGAGTTCGTGAAACTACTTAAGGCATAGGGTCACCGGTGCAGGGTGAGACCATGAGACTGGATTGATCACCGCTGACGATGAATGGTGGGAACTCCAAAAGGGGGTACGTATTTGAATCACGTAGTTTATATATTATACTTAATAGCATTTTTTTAGGTATTTACTAATTGTACTCTTTTATCTTTTATAGGAGGAGTTTTATCAGTTTAGAAAGAAAGCGCCATCTCTTGAGATAAGTGACTTGTGGGATGACGTTTTTTGCCAAATTGCTGCAACTGGTAAGCATGTTGTAGCACCGTCTATGGATCCTGATTCTGTTCCAGGCTCGGATGTCCAAGGTGAGGAAGGGAACGGGAAAGACAACGATGAAATGAACTCAGAGGATGCATTAGACCGACAACTTGAGATGGATGCAATGCTGGACAACACCCAACCATCCGAGCAGGCGAGTAGGGGACTATCCAAGGGAAAGAGCACGACCACGGCATCCCAAAATGTAAACAAGAGGCGTAGAAAGTTAGGACCAGCAGCTGCCGCATACCAAGAGAATCTGGCATTGGTTGGGGAAACTAGTAAACATATGTTGTCTCTTATGAAGGGTGATTTGGGAAGTTCAAACTCTGCTAATCAGAAGTCGGAATTTAAGGATGCGTTTCAGGAGTTGATGAGGCTAGCTACTGATGGTCTACTGCAGCGCAAATCGCCGGTCTGGTGCTATGCAGTTACTGAGATATCAAAGGACGAGAGGCGACAAATATTCATGATTATTGAAGATGATGCTGATAAGGTTGCATGGTTGCAACATGAGTATGACATGATGAGGCTTCGGTTGGCGAAATGATTCGGGTGTTGGTTTCGGGTTTGTCTTGCTTGTTTAAAACTGTGGTGTTTGTTGCTTGTCTTGTTGGTTTAGGATTTGGGGTCCTTGTTTAAAACTTTGGTTTGTGTTGCGTGTCTTGTTGGTTTAGGCTTTGTCCTTCTTGACTAAAAATCCGGCATGTATTGTGTGACTTTATGATTTATTGTTCATTGTTATGTGTGAGTTTTAATCAAGTTTCTTTCAATACTCGTTAATTGTTACAATCATGGATGATGATGTTACAGTCATGGATGATGATGAACAAAAAAAGATACGTGAGATAAAGAGAATGGAGGAGATACGAAAGTGGGGCCCTTGGCTCCAGCTGTTGTTAGAGACACAGATACGACTTGCTGATGCTTACCACGTGAGGTTTGTCCACAAAATTCCTTGTTTTAATTCAGAATTCACGGGATATATGTGGATGAGGGAAATAATAGACTCACCGTCAGATGTACGTTGTATGAATGCATTTCGAATGGAGAAACATGTCTTCCTTATTTTGTGTTATGAGTTGGAGGCCAATTACGGGCTAAAGCCTTCAAAGAATATGACTATCCTAGAAAAGGTAGGGATTTTTTTCTCCATCATTGCACAAGCTATGGCCTACAGAACTGTATGTGAGCGATTTCAAAGATCCTTGGACACGATTAGTAGGATCTTTCACCAGGTACTTGAGTCGTTAGCTGGGAGGAAAAACAAGTACAACGGGTTTGTGAGGACTCTTTTAGAACCTCGTGATAGGAATTTTACAACAGTTCCCCACAAAATTCTATCACAGGAGAGATACAAAGTTTTCGAGGTATTACATTGACAAGTATATGACTCTCTTTACTTTGATAACCTATGTTACGCTCTGTAGTCTGATATTACTCAATTTTCTATACAGGGGGCTATTGGATGTATTGATGGGTCCACATGGACGCGACAATACCTGAGGCAGAACAAATCCCTTATTTTGGACGAAAGAAATATTGCTCCTTCAACGTAATGGTTGTGTGCGACTTTGACATGTATTTCATGTTTATTTCTGCTGGATGGGAAGGGAGCTGTCATGATGCGCGTGTATTCGACCATGCAGTGAAAAGTCTAGCTTTGAACTTCCCGCATCCTCCCCCAGGTAACCGTACATTGCATGCATGATCATTGTCTCGCCAACTTTATTGTTACTTTATTTTAAACGTGATACAATGAAAATGGAGGTATTATTTAGTGGACAAGGGTTACCCAGACAGACGAGGATACATGGTACCATATTCGAAAGTTAACTACCACAAATCACAATTCGGGAGGGAGGCCCCGAAAAATCAAAGGGAAGGGTTTAACCGCGTCCATTCTTCACTGAGAACCACCATAGAGCGTTGCTTTGGCGTCCTTAAGAAGAGATGGAGGATTCTGAAGAGTATGCCTTCCTTTAAAATTGCCGACCAAATTGATCTGATAATTGTGTGTTTTGGGATGCACAACTTTATACTAAAGAACAAACTGAATGATTCATATTTTGGCGACGATGAGGAGGAAACCGAATATACAAGGCCAGAAAATAAAGGTGAAGACAATGATCCAGAAGGCATGAGTGACGTTCGCAACGCAATCGCAACGGAAATTTGGAATCATAGGAGAACATGGTTGTACTAGCTACATTATTGCATCCTTGTAGGGTAGTGTTTGTTATAAGTAACAACGTTACTATTTTGAAAAAAAAAACTATCATTTTGGATATTAATGGGATCACTGATTTCCTAATATATTTTACGTAACTTAAGGCTTCATCAAGTAAACCGGCTCGACCAAGCATGTAAACCATACAAACGTGATGCTCTATACAAGGCCACCAACCATAGTAACGAAGTTACCAAACCACACATATCATACAAGTATGTACTCTTAAATAGGTCCGAATTCACTACAACTGGAGACAAGTTACAACAAGCCGAGAAGGTAGATAACGAACAATCCGTGAAACAGTGTCATCATGATTACGCTAATCATGTTCTTAGGAAACAACGCCCTAAAGAAAATGCAAACGAAATGGAAAAACACACATGTAGTACGAAGGTAGATAACGAACAACAATAGAGGAGAACACATTAATATCCAAGGACTCGTGCACACAGGTCTTTGGTGAGAGGAGATAAGGGGTGGTTGCGGAACTTTTTGTAACTCTCGTCGATCTACAACAAAACACAACACCTAGAATCAATGAGGTATGTAGTATGAAAACAAAAATTCATAAGAACATAAATACCGATTTTCCTAAACTCACCGCAATCTTTGATTCCCACCAGGCAGCATCCCCCAAAACGGCCCCAGTTACGGGGTCACATTCAACATCACCACTTGATTCGAATCAGCGCCATAAGTAATAACCCTTCTTGAGGAAGTTGAACTGGTTCTTCACCGAATTTATCGTAATGGCTCTTTCAGTAGAGCCCTGCACACGTTCGGCTATAACATGAAAGTTTAGGGCACCGCAACGACCCCATTGATCCTGCCAAGTACCAATTGCCTCTAGCAATGCTTCTGTTTCCGCAACGGTCCAAGATCCACGCGACATAACCGAAAATACAATCAAGGTATACAATAATTCCTAAGTCCAACACATACAATCTTTGTCTTTCTTTTTCCTTTCTCTGCTACTGGAATCCCGGGCTTCTATATATATAGAGGGATAAATAATATTATACTATTTTGAATTTGACAAGAGGCTAATAAATATTACTCACGTGAACTCTTTAATTTTGCCACAGTTTCTGCAATCCGTGAAGGCTAACAGTTCGAGTTTGTGAAGGCTAGTCACTCATGTGAAGGCTAACTGGTGTTTCCTGGAGAAAGCACATGCAACCCTTTGTACTGGTGTTTCCTGGAAATGGGCAGATAAAAGAGATGCTGGGAATCCAAGGCTTTTGAGTGCAAACACAAAATTCAGTTTGAGTGCAAACAAAAATTCGTGAAGGCTAAAATTTCGGGGAATCGGATTTCTCTGACAATGAAAGATATGATGGGAATCCAAGGCTTTTGAGTGCAAACCAACATTTAAAAAAAACCAGCATTTAAAAAACCAAAGTCAAGCTAGCAAGTATGTCAGATAACATATACAGAATGTTAAGCTCACACCAATTCACAAACTTCACAGCTTGTCAAGCTAATCTATTCTACTGAAATCAGCATTTACAAAACCAAAATTTCAGTTTCTCAGATTTTCGGACACAACCAATGTATGCTGATAAGGTCCCTGCAAAGTCAAGCTAGCAATTTTGAATAATGACAACACCCATACAATACGACAGAACACATCCCTGCAATTTGATTCATAGTAATAATTCAAGTCTGAGCCTACATTCATCCAATTTCAAACCCATACAATACAAATGTATGTGTGCATATTAACAAAATAAACACCCACAATAACTGACATTTGCTAGGTGATTCATGCACACATCATTACTAGTAAGTTACGAAGTTCGGACATCTCAATACTACATAACAATCATTTCATGGATTAGACGACCCACGACAACAAAGATCATAGCAAATATGATGACCCAACCCAAGTATTTGAACCTCTCCCTTGAACTGTCACGTTCTAATGCCACTTGAACGTATGCATTCGATAATTCACTTACTCGTTCGGTAAGTTCTTGGTTGATCATATCCAATTGTTGAACTTGATTGGTGAGCTCGGCAGTTCGATCTTGAACTCTAACTTGTTCCCTATCATCTTCCTCACTAATATAAATCCTAAGCTCCCTTGCAATTTGTTGAAACATCAGTGCCCTAGGCTCTGTTTCGTCAACCCCATAGATAGAGTCATCAAACCTAGTCATGTCATACGACTTTATAAAAACAAATTCAGACAATGCTTCCCTCTATTATATATATAGAATTTGATTTCAAAATAGAAAATCATAACAAACAGAAAATCACGTCATTTACCTCGAAATAAGGATCGAGCCACACCGACTCATCGCTATAATCAGACAATGCTTCCCTTACAAAGTCAGGAAGTTCGTCGTAGCCATCGTTATCTCCTTCACTAGACATTACGGGCTACGAAAGGCAAAGAAAATAAATCATATAGCATTCAATTTGTATACAAGTGAACTACAATAATTGAAAAAATCATAGATATCTATCAGTTTGAGCGAAACAGATGAATAGATCTAGAGAGCAACAAAATACTTGGCAATTCCAGTAGCAGGGAAAGGAAAAAGAAAAAAATAGATCCAGAGAGCAACAAAATAGATCCAGAGAGCAAATAGATCCAGAGAGCAACAAAATACATCAGCTTCTGTATACAGATTATTTTTTGTATACACAGAATAATTTTTATACATCAGCTTCTGTATACAAATAGATCCAGAGAGCAACAAAATAATTTGTATACACAGAAGCTGATGTATACAAATTAATTTGTATCTAGAGAGCAACAAAATAATTAGCAGTCAAGCACATGGAAATCAAAGAGAGGAGACAAGCGAGGGTGAACCAGAAATCAAACATGATTATCATATTCCTTCAAGAATACCTATGTTTCAACATCCCAAATTATTATTTTAGCAGTGAAGCACATGGAACACAAAATAAAATTGATTTTGAAAACATAATAATGGCATTATTCAATAGACTATTGATTTTCAGAGAGCAACAAAATACTTGGCAATTCCAGTAGCAGGGAAAGGAAAAAGAAAGACAACTCGAAATTCATCAGCTTCAGGTTTTACTAGGCATGTTTTATTGTTACAATTTGTATACAAGTGAACTGCAGGCATCCCAATCTACTCCTGTGTTCCATGTTTTAGCAGTCAAGCACATGGAAATCAAAGAGAGGAAGCAAGCGAGGGTGAACCATACAATCAAATATCCCAAATTATATTATTTTAGCAGTCAAGCACATGGAACAACACAGGACTGTGCAATACCAACCTCAACCCCAGCATCTAACAACACAGGATTGATTTTCGAAGAAGAAGCAAGCATTCAAACCTGTTAATGCAAAGACTATAAGTGAAGAGAGCAAAGACGAATTGATTTTCTAGGTTTGTAAGATCTGCGAAGAAGAGTGTGAAGAGACTGAGCAAGCAAAATTTTCTAGGGTTTGTAAGATCTGCGAAGAAGAAGCAAGCAAAATTTCACTATGATTATATACTACTGGGCAAATACGAACCAGAGGAGCTTCTAGGGTTTGTAAGATCTGCGAAGAAGAAGCAAGCAACATTTTCTAGGGTTTGTAAATTTTTCTAGGGTTTGTAATAGATTTGCGAAGACGAGTGTGAAGAGAGGGAAGAAGAATACTTACAGATCTTCTAGATCTTGCAGCAAAGAAGATGGCAGCTCTCGAAGAAGATGACAACTCTCGAATCTCTCGGTTGGCGATGAAGAAGAGAGCGAATAAGATATCAGCTCTCGCTCGGGGGCAATCTGAAAATGATTTTCGTAAGAATCAGATAAGCCTCCATAAGTCCCCATAAGCTGGCGGATGAGGCTGAAAAATTTGGGGTGATTTCAGTCCCCATAAGCCTCCATAAGTCCCCTATAAGCCTCTTGAACACCAAACGGGACAAATAAGGAGGATGATGCTCCGTGTCTGATTTTAGGGAATAAGACCCGTAAGTCCCTAAAATCAGATGCGCCGAACGAGCCCTAATTCTAAATTTGTCTACTCATTTCTTCAAACATCAACTTTGTTCTCACGTTCTAGAGCCTTCTTGTAGTTTCTTCACTTTATTTCCTTGCATAGCAGCCTACTTATGCTTCAAATTAGCCCAACTATCAACCCATTTCTTAGCTAATTCGGGCCTTTAAAATTGGTCTCAAATTAATCCAACCAGTTACACATAAGTATTTGAATACGGTGTATGAATTATTCTAACAATTTCTCGCTTAATTCATATTTCCAAATACTTGAAATCTCACCTTATTTAACTTCTCAATACCAAATCCAACGCATCTTCGTTGCACCACTCGTCTGTTCACGATACAACACTTCTTTTTAATTTCTTTTAGGCATCAAAACACTTCTTTTCAAGAATATAACGATTATTCTATTACGTGCAGTTTGAATTTTATTTTCATACTATTTCTTAAAATAAAATTGATAAATTTTAATTAAAAAGATAAATTTGTAATTAAAAAAGTATTATTATTAAACATATAAAATATCCACTAGAAGAAAAAAACTAAATTTAATAAGGCATAGTCTATATGCAAACCAATTTCTGTCTAAATGCAAACCAAATTGTGCGCTTAATGTAAGCGTACGATTTTGATGCGCTTACATTAAGCGCACAGGGGCATAATGATATAAAAAAATATATGAAGGGATAAGGGGATACCTTGTGCGCTTATTATAATAAGCGCACAAGGCCAAACCTTGTACTATCTTGTGCGCTTAAACTAAGCGCACAAGGTAATACGATCCGACCGTTGGTACGCTTACATTAAGCGCACCAACGGCCTGATTGCAACGACCAGATTTTTACTCTATAAATTGCCACACTATCCACACCATCATCTTCCATTCATACCATATTCTTCCACATCATCACAACATTGAAATGGATTTGCAAATTGATGATGAGGCGCGAGATTGGATACAAGCTGGGGAAAACGAAGAAGTGGACGAAGAATGGAGCGACTCGAACTCCGAAGACGGAGGAGATGATTGCGATTTGTTCAATGTTAGTGTTTAATTCATAACCTATAGGTTCTATTTTAAAGTATGTAAATTTGCTATGAATTAGTGTCTTTGCAAATTTGTTGTATTATTAGTTTGTTCTAATTATAGACAATATAACAAATCATAAATTAAAAATAAATATAGGGTGAAGATTATACGAGACATTTTCAAAGTGGCCTAATTTGGGAGAGTATGGATGAAACGATTCAATGGGCGAGAGCTAGAGCAAAAGAGTTAATGATAGTTTTGGTGAAACGTGCCTCAACTGCGTATTTAGTTAGTTTGACATGCGATAGATATGGTGAGCCTAGATCTGGGAGGCCGAAAGTTAATGTAGAAAATCCGGAGTTGTCGGTTTCAAGGATTCGAAAACGCAGATCGAAGAAGTGCGATTGTAAGTTCGAGTTATATGGGTATCGTTTGAAAAGCGAGCACGGGTTTCTTACATCAAGCTGGGTATTGGATGTTATACATGGCACCCACAACCACAAGCTTCAGACTAGCTTTCACGGGAATGCATTCATGGGTCGAATGACCGAGGAAGAGAAGGCCATAGCTAGGAAATTTGGCGATTCTCGGAAGACTCCGAAAGAGATTGTTTCGCATTTTAGAAAAGACTTTCCGGGGAATGTAACATCAATGAAGCAGGTTGCCAACTTTTTGCAGAAGCTCCATTTCTAGGATCGTGGTGAATTGACGGTTACTCAGTGGTCCCTTCAATTTTTGAAAGACAACGGGTATCTTTTCTATCCTCTTAGGAATGTGAAGAAAGGGGACGAGGTAGAGATTTTGTTTTTTGCTCACCCGGAGTCGATACAGTTGCTGAAGAAGTTCCCGCACGTTGTGATCATTGATGCCACATACAAGACAAATAAGTATGTAATACATTTTAATAGTAGTTAGATATTTTGGTATGTGCTACAATTTGATTAGTTATATTCACTAAATATTGCTATTTTAATCTCTTATGTCTATGAATAGATATGAAATGTCGTTGGTGGAGATTGTTGGTTTTACGTGCACTCACAAGACGTTCAACATTGCGTACGCATTCACCCGAGCAGAAAAAGTTTTCCATTACCATTGGATATTGAGGGCCCTTCAGAACTTGTTTGACGAGTTGGGGGTAATGCCAAAGGCTATAATGAGCGATTGTGAAAAGGCTCTCATAAAATTTGTTAAGATAGTTTTCAAAGACGTTCCGGTAAGACATCTCTTGTGTTGGGTCCATATTAGAAACAACATCAAGGCACATGCCGACAAGGTTATAAAAAACAGTACCAGAGTCGATACGTTTACAAACCAGTGTTGGATTCTTTTTTGCTCGACCACTGAGGAAAGCTACGAGGAGAGGCTCAAAGCATTGATGACGTCGTGGAAGAGCGGCCTTGTTGGATACGTCGAGAGGGAATGGCTCACTCCTTACAAGGAAAACATAGTAAGAGCTTGGACGGATTCCACCCTTCACTTCTTCACGAGGACTTCAAACATGTATCTTTTGAACAATGTGTAGTTAATTGTTTGTACTTATGAGTTCCAATGTCGTGCTAAGGCAATAAATGTTTTTTGTTTTGATAGGGTTGAGGGGATGCATCGTGTCTTGAAAGGTATTGTGGGGTCTAGCAGAGGCGGCTTTAACAGAGTGATCGTGAGGATCCACCATGCAATCATTCTTCAAATCGACACGATTAAGGCGACCATGAACAAGTCACTGTCTACAAGACCAATGGAGTTCAACGATCCAGGGTTTCCGGCGCTTGCCCAAATGGTCTTTTCAAGACTCTTCTATAGAGTGTCAGATAAGTGCTTTGATTTGTTGTTGGCTATGTATGATAAGTTAGTCAAGGAGGACTATTCAAAAGTATGTGATGATCCTTGGGTGAGAGACTGCATTGGATTGCCATGCGTACACGATATTGCAAACGCCATCATTACGAGGACAACTCTCACTCCAGACGACATTCACGACTTTTGGAAGGACTTGCATTGGGAAGAGGATCCAACAACATTTGCGCTTGCTGACGAGAGTGTTCCGATGTCCGTTCCAGAGTTGAGATTGCGTGAGATGTGGTCGAGACTGGAAAGCCGAACTTTGAGCCAAGCCACGGCATGGCAAGTGAGTGATTTATACATGGCCTTGGAGCATCTGAAACAAAGTACGTTTATGGAGCCGATGGGCATCTGTACAAAGGTAAGGCCAAGTGGTGCGAAGAACAAGGCAAAGGGGTCGCCGACTAGGGAAAAGAGTCTGCATGAGCACGTAAGAGAAGACCTACTGAAGTCCGAGAAGGCAAAGGCAAAGGAAAAGGCAAAGGAGAAGGTGAAAGGGCCAGGTCGTCCCAGAAAGCAAGCAAGTGTCGTGGTGCTCGACGCAAGGGGACATGCCGACCCAGCCGAAACCAGAGGAATCACAAAAGGAGGAGGTGTACGTCGAGACCGACCATGTTGGAGTCCGTCCATCGAAGGAGTGGCCTGAAGAACCCATGATTCATCATGGGGTGGACTTTGGGGTTTGGAATATAGATTACTTCTGGTTTGGGTACATTAATGGTGCTATGGATGTACATCCAGACGGACATTGTGGTTATCGGTCTTTGGCTGTGCTTATGGGGATGAGTCAGGGTCAATATCCCTTGATTCGCAGCGCCATGGCAAAGGAGTTGCGTACCAACCGACAAATGTGGGAGCCGATACTAGAGGCTACACGACCAGGGACATGGGACGATCTAATGGTTCAAATTAACTATGTGAAGAGCCCTTGCGGCCCGGAGTATTGGCTTGACATGCCATTCATGGGTTTAGTGTTTGCCACGGCGTATAATGTTGTTGTGATCGTCATATCTCAGTACCCTTTATTGTGCTTACCAATTAGGCCGCTTGGACCATGTTGCACACCTCCCTTACAAATGACGGGGATAGCACACGTAGGGGATCACAACCACTGGATACCGGTAATGTTTTGTTTATGTACGCATACTTTGATGTTTCATTTGCAAAATAGTATATACTAATTTCGTATTTTTTATTTGTATTCGTATAGGTGATGCTCAGTTCCGACTCTCCATTACCACCCATTACGTATGCGTGGCGAAGACACTGCAATCCAAGAATCATGTGGTGGGAACAAGTGTATGATTCGAAATTGCAAGAGTTTAGGGAATGCCGCAAGGCAGCCGGTCTGAATCCAGATTATTTGGCTTAGTTGATTCACTCTTATCATATACTTCATGTAAAACTCTAAGGCAGTTTGTAATGTAATATAACTTTATATGTGAGCGAGTCTCTTTTGGTTAATTCCTCATGATTGTTGCTTTGATGGGTTTCATAATAAGGCTTACGTAATGAAAAAGACATCAAATTACACTCGCATTGTGGAGAACTTATTTGTTGATGGTGCCTATTTGGGTTTGTTGATGATTCGGATGAAGATGTCATTATTTGTTGTAGTGCTTGGTTTTCCTACAAATATCATTAATCCATTAATATAATAAATTAGGGTTAATAAATCGAAATAAACTGGAAGAATAAGCTTACCCAAAGATGTATCTTCAAGCGCGACTTGAGATCGGAAAAGTCGAAGACACCGGAGAAGTAAGTTGAAGAGAATGAAAATTGGCTTCGGTATTTATAGGCGGGAAATTGTGGAGTTTGAGAAATGGCCGTTGGTGCGCTTACAATAAGCGCACACAACGGTCAAATTTCGTTAGGTATGGGCCCAAATACAGGCCCACGTGCTGTATTTGGGCCCATGTTCGGTGCGCTTACATTAAGCGTACATCAGTTGTGCGCTTAATGTAAGCGCACAACATATAATATGAATTACGATAGAGGCCCACTGTTTCTTAGGAAGTCATCACTCTTATCATATACTAATGTAAAATGACAGAGTCATTTGAAGTTATAATGTGATATGACAAAGTCTTATGAAATTTTATATCGAACTCTACAGTTACGCTATAGAATGAAGTACGATATGAATTCGAATGTATAGTATTCACCAATGAATTGACACTGTTTCTTAGGAAGTCATCACTCTTATCATATACTAATGTAAAATGACGGAGTCATTTGAAGTTATAATGTGATATGACAAAGTCTTATGAAGTTTTATATCGAACTCTATAGTTACGCTACAGAATGAAGTACGATATGAATTCAAATGTATAGTATTCACCAATGAATTGACACTGTTTCTTAGGAAGTCATCACTCTTATCATATATTAATGTAAAATGATGGAGTCATTTGAAGTTATAATGTGATATGACAAAGTCTTATGAAGTTTTATATCGAACTCTACAGTTACGCTATAGAATGAAGTACGATATGAATTCGAATGTATAGTATTCACCAATGAATTGACACTGTTTCTTAGGAAGTCATCACTCTTATCATATACTAATGTAAAATGACAGAGTCATTTGAAGTTATAATGTGATATGACAAAGTCTTATGAAGTTTTATATCGAACTCTACAGTTACGCTATAGAATGAAGTACGATAGGAATTCGAATGTATAGTATTCACCAATAAATTGACACTGTTTCTTAGGAAGTCATCACTCTTATCATATACTAATGTAAAATGACGGAGTCATTTGAAGTTATAATGTGATATGACAAAGTCTTATGAAGTTTTATATCGAACTCTACAGTTACGCTATAGAATGAAGTAAGATATGAATTCGAATGTATAGTATTCACCAATGAATTGACACTGTTTCTTAGGAAGTCATCACTCTTATCATATACTAATGTAAAATGACGGAGTCATTTGAAGTTATAATGTGATATGACAAAGTCTTATGAAGTTTTATATCGAACTCTACAGTTACGCTATAGAATGAAGTACGATAGGAATTCGAATGTATAGTATTCACCAATGAATTGACACTGTTTCTTAGGAAGGCATCACTCTTATCATATACTATTGTAAAATGACGGAGTCATTTGAAGTTATAATGTGATATGACAAAGTCTTATGAAGTTTTATATTGTACTACTAATGCGTAGTAGTACAGTACATGTAATCCGAAATACAAAACCCTATTAGTTCAAACACTAATACATATCATCCCTAAGCTCTATTAGTTCAAACACAATTTATATTTCTAATGCGTAGTAGTACAGTACATGTCATCCGAAATACAATACCCTATAGTATTCAAACACTAATACATATCATCCCTAAGCTCTGAATATGGTTACAAGATATATGATTTGGGGACGCTGACCTATTAGTTCAAACACTAATACATCATTAATTTTCACTTTATGCCAGAATACAAAACCCCGCAAGCCGTTATGAAATCGGAATCGATTCCCACTCGTTGCGATCGACGCCCCTAAATTTGCATTTCCACAATCCAAAGTCACTTCCGTTGCTCTTCTCAAGAATCTCAGAGCATGCTCCCTTGGGATACTCTGCACATAAGTAAGTGCATTTAAAATTTATATTATGAAGTCTTATGAATAAAAAATTTACGTAATGAAGGATGCGGTTCTTACCACACGAAATTCAGGGTGGAGCATGGTTTGATTTATTACAATAATGAAGCTCCTCTCACGATCACGCGGCATGGCTTGAGCTCTGTCTAATGCCAAACCTCTAACATTTCCATCATCATCAGAGAATGAAATGGGCTATTTATAGCCACCTTTCATAAGATTGAATAAATCTGACCGTTTGTGCGCTTACATTAAGCGCATAAACGATCGGATTTATTCCCGTTGTAGTCGACCGTTACACAGGCATTGGGCCCAAAATTAGGCCCAATATGTGCGCTTACTCTAGGCGCATAGGTGCACTTAATATAGGTGCACAAGTGCGCTTACTCTAGGCGCACAGATGTTGGGCCTAATTTTGGGCCCAATGCCAGCACTCTTAATATGGTTACATTAAGCCCTTTTAGTAGAATTTATACGAAATAATATATAATTGTAACCCGAAAATCTTGATTTGTGGAAAACTGACATAAATTACGATAAGTCATCTAGGAAAAGTATCAAATAATATAAAATGTACATAATTTAGAAGTGCTACATAACAGTTTGCGACCATACATAAGAACCCTAATCGCCACCCGACTGACTACCACTACCCTCCCCAGCCTCATGTGTAGAATCCGTAAAAAGCTGTGACTGAGACGCACGAGGTGGAGGGGCGGCCATCGGAGGAGTGTCATGAGTCAACATATGCAATAGACGCCCCATGAATGTCCGAACCTCCTCGACGGTAATAACGCTCCTATCCATCGGCCTGGCTAAATATGCACGGAGCTCACTTGCAACCAACTGGTTCCGCTGCATTCGTAATGACATTACCCATTAGAATATATATATAATATTTAATAATAATAATAAACATTTATTGAATTAAGCAAATTAAACATACCGCAAGAGTGTCCACAGTAGGTGTGGGATGGACAGGGCCGGCGGGACAATCCTGTCTAGTGGATCTGGGATCCACCAACACGTGAGAATACTCGTCCAGCCAATCGAGGTAGTCATCCGTCACATCCCAATACTGCGTGGCTGGTGGATCGTCTATCCGGATCAGAGGCCTCGGATCCTCATCCCACGCCCCCAATAGATCAGCATGGAATGTGACGTCATAATGACGAAGGTTGAACGCACGGGTGACTGCTATGGGCTGCGGAGGTAAGACTGGGATCCCCTGCACGTGCCTGAACTGTCGCAGGACGCGGTCCGGCAAATAAGGCTCCTGTACGTCACAGACCTGGATGATACCTCTGAACATGGAAGGAGCGTACTCCGACCGGTCGAATGATACCCGAGCGAAAGGAAACCACTGAACCTGTAACATGTAATTTATATGATATTAGTATTTTACGTTATTATATATTATAAAATAAACTATTAATTTAAAGAAACAGATTACCTTCTCATATCTGATGTTGTCTAGAATCTGGCGTATACATACCAAACGACCAGGGTTCTTGCCCTGTGGAACCTCCTGGCCCTCTCTGAAAGCAGCAGCATCAGCGCCAATGGCAACAGGGTCCATGGCATAATGTCCACGAAAATGGGAAAAATACGCCCATATCCATGACTGTAAATCAGGATCAAACGATAAGAATAAAAACGAATTTATAACATTACAATAAAAACGATAAGAATAAAATGACATTACTTACCCTCAACAGTATGCCAGAACTGGCAATGCCCTGTGCATCTCGTCTGGAAGCCTGGCCTAAGTTCCTGTATAGCAAGGCCAATATACCAGCTCCCCATGCGTACCGGTCGGTGGTCGAGTGATCGAACAACAACGCCAACCACTTGTGCTTGATCGCCGACGTTACTTGTCCACCATCACTGTACTGCCGAGCAGGAGGAACAAATACAGTGTAGCTATGGCACTCTGGTCCTCCTGCGGTGCCCTCATCCTCCGCTCCAGCCCCGTCTGAAGCCAGTCCAATGGAATGCTGCCGTCCTTGTACCATCTCTGCACCTGTGTCGTGTCGGGATGCCCAAAGAACTGCGCGACCCTCTGCATCAGATCTATACCAAGCAGACCCGTGCAGCTCCTCCCGACAATCGGTACCCTGAGAATCTCATAAACGTCATGCAATGTAATGGTCATCTCGCTCCATGGAAAATGAAACGAGGATGTCTCAGGGTGCCATCTCTCGACAAAAGCAGACACCAACACATGATCCACTGCCCCAATGCCTAGAGTGCGTAGATGGGTGAGACCGCTACGCTCTGCCAGCTGAAACCATGTGTCTGGCCCATGTCTGATAAACTCCTCGAGGGGAGAGGTCCAGCCGACGTGAAAGTGAACCTTCAAGACCTTGCGGTCCTGAAAATTCAACCAAGCAGTATAAGTTATCTATAAAAATTAAAATTTCAATTAAAACGGGACTACACACTAAATACGTACCAAATCCTGGCGGCGCTGAGCCCCCGGTGCAGCCTCCTTTGGAGCAGCCTCCTCCGGAGCATCCTCCTCTGGAGCATCATCTCCTCGACGTCCTCGACATCCTCTACCTCTTCCACCTCTCCTGCGTCGGTTTCTCGGGAGGATGGGGGCAGCAATATGGCCAGGAGGGCCAGGAGGGGTCACGTCCCAAATTGCCCTGGCAATGTGGGTCGTGTAACCCTGTAGGAGGATAGGGACTCGTGGCCCTCCTGGCATCCACGCAGCCTGGCCTAAAACGGGCGCACCGAGAGGAAGAGGTGCATAGCTAGGAGCGGATGGAGGGGAACCAACTGGAGAGCGGACAAAATCATCAGCCTCGACCGGGGATAGACCAACAGGAGAGGGGGCAAAAAGAGGGGAAAGAGGGGGTGCGGCTGGAGGGTCGACCTCATCCGTCGACAAAATCGGCTCAAAAGAGACCCTGAACTCTCCCTCGATGTCATCAATGTCCTCGTCGTCATCTAACATCTCTTGCGTCTGATGCGCCTCCTCATCAACTGGTGCATCCTCAGCATACACATCCTCCATGGTATCATCCTCAGTCTGAACAGGAGGCTGAGAAACTGCGGGTGCGTCACCTATGATATCGGCTCGTACCATAGTAGCGCGCCGACGGACAGTGTCTGATATATGTTTCCGAGGAACGACACGTCGGTCCGCTACCGGAGCCGGATGTGTCATCCCCTCGGAACCTCCTAAAGACTCTCATACCAACTACATTATATTTCATATTTTCAAATCGAATTAGAATGACATAAATTATATTTCATATTAAGGCGTATTTGTTTGAATATATTATTATTCAATCGAAATAGAATGATATAAATTATATTTCATATTTTTAAATTCTAACCAAATCTAATTCCTAATAATCTAAATTCAATGTTGCGTATCTTCAATAAAATTTTACGTACGGTAATAATAAAATTTTCATTTGCACAACATTATTCAATCTCAAATAGATTGCATAATTCTAACAACATTATCAACCTAAATTCACATCTAAAATCTAACAAATATATAATTTCAATTCTAAAATCTTGTATTTTCAATTCTAAATTTCCTAAAATACTGTATTTCGTAATTCAAATTATATATTTTAAATTCTAAAAAATTTATATATTTTTTCTTTCTAAAATCAATAATCTAATGAAATTAAATTTTAATAAAATCTAATTAAATTAAAATTATACCTGATGGATGCCTATCGGTGTGGGAGTGACGGTAACGTCTACCGACACGTCTGGCAAGGGTGTCGATCGGGCTGCCGGTCGTCTGCCACCACCCCTCACTCGTCGTCTGATTGTGGAGTCCTCTTCATCGTCCTCCTCCTCCATCGCCACCCATACACCGTCGAGACCACCACCACCGCCACCACCACCGCCACCAACCCCTGGCCGAGCATCACCACCATCTACCACCACCTCTGTCCGCGCATCACCGGCCTCCTCCGCTAGGCCGCCAGACCTCGCCGCCGCCGCCGGAGTCGCCACGAGCTCGCCACCGCCGCCGTCGGAGTCACGGATTGGGCCGCCAAGTGGAGGGGAAGAAGATTCCATAGTCAGATTTGAGATTAATTGAGAAGAAAAGAGGGATGGAGAGAGGTTTAGGGTTCGTCGCCGCCGCCGCTGGTTCGAGAGGAGGGAGGGAGGTAGGTTTTGGGTTGAACGAATGAGGGGAAGAGGAAGACGAGGCGCGTCGTCAAATAAGCGCACATCTGTGCGCCTATTTTAGGCGCACAGATATGCGCTTATTTTAGCCGCACCGCTTCCTCTCTCATTTTGTCCCTTATCCCTTCATATTTTTTTTAATACCATTATGCCCATGTGCGCTTAATGTAAGCGTACTAAAGTCGTACGCTTATATTAAGCCCACAATTTGGTTTGCATATAGACAGAAATTGGTTTGCATATAGCTTTTGCCTATAATAAACTATCTATTTTTCATCTTCATACTCCGTATGCTCGTTCGGTATCCAAAATTTTGCTTCTTCAACTAGTTGAAGTTTAAGCAAATTAGTAATGTTAGGGGAAATATTATCAATTTATTTCAACTAGTTAAAGCTTTTATGGACAAATTTAGATTTCAATTGGTTGAAATCTTTTACTACCGAACCAACCCTTAGTGTGTTTTTTCATGGTCCTATGGTGGAAACAGAGCCTGGCGTTGGCCACAGTTCATGAACATGTGTCGAAATCGAAATATCTAGCCGCTCTGATATTTCGGATTGAGTTGGATTATTGCTTTTGAGAGTTTTAATATCGATTTCCACTTAACAGAAACGCGGAAAAAGGGGGATAAATTAATGTCGATTTCCACGACCGCCATATCTGTATCTCCCCTCCACCACCATGTTCGCAGTGGCAGACCTTTTACCATCTTCCCCTGCAAAGCTCGTTCGAGTTCTTCTTCATCTCGATTCCTCTGCTTAGCAACTGGTTCTGTTTCGAATTCCGGCGAAAGCGAAGAGTCTCGGTGTCTCCGAGAGGAACAACGGTGGCTCCGAGAAGAGCAGCGCTGGCTTCGCGAAGAGTACCGGTGGAATTCCGAGCGAGAATCTCTCTTGCGCGAAATCTCCACGCTCAGGCTTAGGCTTCAACAATTGGAATCGGAATTGGAGCGCCGGGATTCCCTTTCTGATTCATTGTCCCAAGTCGCATCTAATTTGCAAACCGCGATTTCTCTCCCGAGTACTCAACCGGATCCTCTCGTGCTTCCTCCTCCTCCTCCCCCTCTTTCCTCCTATTCTCCACTTCCTCCACAATCCACAGAGCAGCAGGAATCAAAGGAGGTGAACAAGGACAGTGACCTAAACAAGCAGGCGAAGGCTACAAATCCGCAGAGGAAGGCGTTACGGATCGGATCTGAGGGAGAGGAGGTTCGAGAGATGCAGGTGCGAGCGATTCTTTGGTTAGCGTTCTCATTGTTCTTGGATCAAACTTGTTCATTCATATGGTTTACGCTGAAGAATTGCAACCGTTTAGCAAATGTAAAACGAGGACGATTCTATTATCTCTTGCAGGAAGCTTTGCTAAAATTAGGATTTTATTCAGGTGAGGAAGATATGGAGTTCTCCACTTTCTCCTCAGGAACGCAGCGCGCTGTCAAAACATGGCAAGTATGTTGCTCGTTTCATGTCTTCTTCAGTAGTCAGTACTAGTGCAACTACTAAGCTTCCAATTTTAGCAATGAATTGATTATTGAAATCTACATTTCATAGCTCTTAAATTTTGGTACAGGCCACATTTGGAGCCCCAGAAGATGGGATCATGACTGAGGAGCTCTTAAAGAGACTGTATATATCACTACAAACAGACGTATCTGGTCCACTGGTAAGACCAACTCCTTTGCGCTTAATTCTAATGCTTTTTTCCAAACATATCTGTATAAGAGCTCTCTTAATCAAAGGTGTGAAGGTGCTAACGATAAATTAGCAGAATACTTCTTAGCTCACATATTTATGCTAGTGTGTGAAATAGGTTCTCAAGCATAAAGTATTCAAGATCATAGCCCTGAATGTTGTGAAAATTTTATAGCTGCTGAGATCCATCTGAGGCCTCGTGTTTGACTTTGTCTGTTGGTATTATAATGATATGCACATTTTCATTTGATATCTGCTGAAGCTCGTGGATTAAATGGACTATATGGTTTCATTATTCAGGCATGATTAGATGTTCATGCATGTATTTATAAATATTGGAATGTAACTAATGGTTATTGTTTAAGTTCTTCTGTTCAGAAACTGAAAGATCTTGCTAGATGAACCAACTGAAGTAAATCAACTCTTCAAAAGGCTAAGCATATGGAAGAAGGCTGATCATTATTTATCCTTTCTGTTCTTTTCATGTGGGTGTATACCGTGAACCTCCGATTCTCATGGTTCACACTCAATACTTTATAATCATGTGGCTCAGTGCAAAACTATGACCAAATATCTTTTGAATTTTCTAGGGTATTGCAAATGGAGTTTCCTTCACATCTGTGGCTGAAAACACTGAGATACAACAGACAGTTGTTAAGAAAGAAGGAATGACTGAATTAGAAGCATCTCAGAGAGTGTTTCTTCTTGGTGAGAACCGGTGGGAGGAGGCCTCTAGACTGGTTGGAAATGACAAACAGGCAGGCACTTCAAATGCCCAAGATTCTTCAAGAAGATGCATTGCTTGTCGTGGAGAGGGTCGTTTAATGTGCACAGGTTTGAAGCTATCCATTCTAAGAATTATCTATGCAACAAACAGGCCATATCAATGATTTTTCCAACATATGCTTACTGCTTAGCTCACTCTTAACATCTACTTTTGCAGAATGTGATGGAACCGGAGAACCTAATATTGAGCCACAGGTGACAGGATCTTCTTTAATAGATTAAGCATTTTTTTTAATAATTTTTTTGATCAAATCACACATTGCAGTAAGCATTGAATCTCATATTTTGTTACTGTCTGCGATGCAGTTCCTAGAGTGGGTGGATGAAGGAGCAACATGCCCTTACTGTGAAGGCCTAGGGTACACTTTCTGTGATATTTGTAGTGGAAAATCTTCAGTCTAGGTTGGGCAAAATTCATCCACTGAATTCTCAATATACGGTTGTCCCTTCCCCTCTCCATATGTACATGTTTACTCCCGTCTTGCCCATATAAATTATTTCTTGGATGGAAATGGAACTGCATTATAAGGTATCGTATACAACTTTATCCATCAAATGTGTATTGCACCATAATGCATATTTACTTTATTAGCCATCATACAACAAAATAGCAGCAGCTTGTGTCTTATCAAATTCCAAAAGCTTCACCAAATTGACTGCTTATAAGGGATACTGGCGGCTAGAAGCTATAACAAACTGAACAGAAGTCAAGAGCTTATGTTGATATAATGTATGTGTTTCCTTCTTAGTTCTTCAACACTTCAATTGGTTCCACTTGCATCATCCAGTGAAGAGGTCTTCAAATGTTTGTTTTGGCTTTGTTAGCAGGAGGGACACGTCTTGTAACTGAGCGCATTGTTACAAACTCTTCAGCTGCTGATGGATGTATTCCCACCTAAAATAAACATTGAGAAGAAATTGCTCTAAACATACAGTTTCAGAACTATGCAGACAGAGACCCACTCTAAACAAAGCATTTTGGGGGGAGATTGGGTCATTGAATTCAATATTATTAAGTTCATAGATTTGATTACTAGCTTAATCAGATTTGGGTTGAGATTGTGTCAGGTTTTTCCTCTGGAGTTGAGCGAGTAATCCACTATTAGTACTTACCGTGCTATCAAATTGTGCCTTCGTAGCTCCACACTTCAATCCTATAGCAATGCCCTACATCAAGCATGAACAGTTGTTAACTTGTTATTATTATTGTCTTTGGATAATGTTCTGTTATCAGTCGATTTCCATATATTGGAAGTTCATGGATGCATATGTATAGACATACCTGCATAATTTCAGGCGCATCTGGTCCACACATGGACGCTCCAACAACTTTATCCGTCTCTGCATCTACAACAAGCTTCATAACAGACTTCTCTTGCCGCCTGCAGAATTCAGTTTGATTATTAGGCATTTCACTGATATAGTGTATCTTTAATATGTTGCAAGACAAACATTGTAACACTGATCCAGGTCTCTTAAGCAGATATAACATGTTATATGTGTTACTAAATCTTAAGCGTCACATGAAGGCATGCATAAACAAAGTTCCAATGCATAAAAGACTGAATGTAGCACATAAATCATCTATTAGAAAATATTTGTCATTATGTACATGATAGTACACAAAACTACAAAAAGAAAGAAAGGAAGAACTAAATACCCTGAGATTGTGTTCTTCATAGGGTTGAATGTTGATGTGTAAACCACAGTGTCACCGTTCGCTTGTGCTACAGCCTGCTCTTCACTGAGACCCACGACAGAAAGAGGTGGTATGCTGCAAAAGAAAAATACAAATCATAAAAGAAATATTTGTTAGAGAAACCTTGGAATAGACCATACAAAATTTCCCAAAAAAAAATCCAGATAAGACCATAAATAAGCAAAAGCGAAAGTGCAAGACAATTTACCTAAATACTGCACAAGGTATATTACTGTAATCAGGCTTGGAAGGTTGGCCTCCAAAGGCAGTTTTCTGCAGGTAAAGCCAGAGCAAATGAATTGTTTGACAACAGAACATGGAAGTCTTATTTACCCTTGTAAATTTTGCAGAAATGATGCAAGCATAAGAGGTTGAAGCATACAGCAAAGCAAGTTCCTTCCATCAAGGCCACAGGAGTGAGGTTCATCCTGTTTGTCACGTCACCTATAGCCCAGATACTTGATACATTGGTGCGCGAGTACTCGTCAACCTGCAATCCGAAAAGGCAAGCTACACAGTTTTAAATTTTCTGGTCATAAAAATCTATCTTGAAGTAAAAGGAATTTATATAATAAAAAGAGTAGGCAAAAAAAAAGGTGTTACCTTCACAGCTCCTCTCTCATCCAGGGCAACACCTACTTCTTCCAGATTTAGCCTTCTCGAGTTGGGAACACGACCTAATAGGAAACACAAGGGGAAAATGTATACATATTACATACAAATATCTAGCTTTTCATACGAAGAGAGAAGCTAATATTGTCTGACTGCAATGGAGTAAATTGATTAATACCATAAAATATGTTATAACACAGATGCAGATATACAAAAGGCTTTTTGTGCAGTGAACATCATAACCAACTCATGAATAAGCAAATGCAGTTACCGGTAGCAAACAGTACGACATCTGCCATGAATTCTTCTCCGTGATCTGTGGAAACTTTTATGCCTCCATCAGTTTTTACCAACTGGTAAGAGAAACAAACAAGAGAATAGGTATACCAGATTCTAATAACATTCCAAAAGAAAAACTAAAGAGCTCAGAAAATCCTCTTAGGCAAAGCTAACCTCTGTTAAATTTTCATTTGGATGCAAATTGATTCCCCTGCCTTCTAAATTTCTAGCAACAGCTGTTCTCATTTCATCATCAAAGCCTCTGAAATTAGAGAACAGTAATTGCAATTGATATCAACACCAATACTTGTATTGATGAACTAACTTTCACTTAATGTATCATGTCGAATGCAGCCAACAACTCGTATACCTTAGAGGAAGATCTTTCCTGAAGAAAAGGTCCACAGTAGCACCCATCCCACGCCATATTGAAGCAAATTCAACTGCGATGTACCCTCCCCCGAGAATCACAACACGCTTAGGGAGATCATCAAGGCTCAAAGCCTCATCAGATGTAATACCAAGTTCCTGAATTTGTATAATAAAAAAGGAAGTTATGCATCCAATTATTCAGTGATGCTAAAAAGCATGTGAAAGCACAAACTTGATTCCACTAAATGTATATATGACAAAAGCTTGTAACTGTAAAGCTTTTTCCAACTCAGCAATGTTTTCTCCAACTCAACTTTGAAACTTCAAAGTTGAAAGTTTGGAACTTTCTCTCTAAGATGTGTAACATGTTGATTTACATGAATGTCAAATAAGGAATGAAGAGTAGACTGTTACTAAAGGAGCTGTTCAAAGTTCAATATAATCTACCTTCCCCGGAATATTTGGTCGTTGAGCTCTACTTCCGGTTGCAATTAGGATGTGTTTAGCCGTATACGACACTTTAGTACCATCTAACTGTGTCACCTGAACTTCATGAGGACCTACTACTTTGCCCTCTCCTTCAAGCAATTTGACTCCAGCACTTGACAGTAAACGCTTGTAAATACTGTTTAGTCTGAGTATCTCTTCAGTCTACATCATCATAGAAATTGTATGTGAAACAAAACATAAGTTATATATGAACACTCAGCAACTCATGTATGAAGTACTACACTTTGAGGATTCCATTCAATTTGATCAATTATGATGTATGAAGCAATCAACCTTCTTATGTAGAAGATTTTTCCAATTGAAGTCAATTTTCTCATTCAACTCCCATCCATAACTCTTTGCATCCTGCAAATTCACAATATTCAAGGATCAGATTTACGTCAAATTCCATATCAAATTTCTTGCAGATTCCCTTGAATAGCAAAACAAACTTGTAAGTAGAGTGGTGAAGAAAGGTTAAAAAGAAAAGGCATCAGTATTAATTTGTTGCTTTAAAATCAAACATTTTCGAATTACAACATAAGCATCAAACCTCAGTAATCAAGGATTTGGAAGAATACCTGAAGTTCACCACCAAAAACTGCTCCATAAACCAAAATCTTTTTGGGAACACAACCTCGAATTACACATCTAGAGGCAAAAGAAAAGAAAAGTTCACAATACAAAATCCACAATAGATCTTAATAAGTAACCAAGGGATGAGGGTTTATAGTAGTTACGTTCCGCCAACTCCTCCAACAACTTCCGAGCTGATTGGATGAAATGGAAGCTCGCATATCCCAACCTAGCACGTCGTACATTTAGGTTAAGAAAGAATCACACATCACAGGAAAAAAAAATCAAATAGTACAAGAATCAATCAAGCAGAGCTAGAACTTCTGATCATCACTTCAAGGCAAAAAAATCAGCTTGCAGGTAAGAAAAACAAGTCGGGATACTGATAATAGCTGAAGCTGAGATCTGATGCAATCTCAAGAATTTGACACATCATTACATATTGCCTGATTATTAGTGGAAAATAAGATTTAACCAAGTCTAATTATAAGTTTCCCAATTTTTTACCTAATCCCCTTGGTCATTGTATAAGGAGATTTAATACTCCAATGCTCCTTGTAGACAGACTTCACCAACAAACAGACTCAGTGTATGAAAAGTGGACGACCATAAAAAGGTGTTGAGATTTGAAAAAGGAGTTACCTTGGCGCCAAAATTAGCGGAGAAGCGAGCAGCACGAACGCCGCCGCTTCCGGCGCCGATGACGAACAAATCATAATCAAAGTCGGTGTGAGCGTTTTCTTCGTTCGCCGGATCCGTTTCCCCGGCGATCAGCATCTTCCTGGACGCCATTCTTCACGTGCGATAGAAACTCCTATTAATCTCAATCATCAATTATCATCAAAGGAGAACAGAAATCATAATTTCGCACGACAAATAAAAAATTGATGAAATTGAAAGAATTTTTTAATCGAATCGCAACAGTACCTGATCTCGGGTATTTCTAAATGGATCGGAGTACTAAAACAAAACAAGAAAAAATATAAATTGATCAGATGCCCGGAAGAGACCACAACCCAATCAACAGGTTGGTATATGAGAGGGAAAAGAAAAAGAGAGAACTGGCGGGCGCGTATTTTATTTCCGACGGGTCAACATAAAATTCGGAAGTCGGAACCCAAACGCAAGTTATAATAATTTGTTTTTTTACGAGGAAAGAATTCTAATTATTCGAGGGTAAAATTAGAACTGATAAATCGGCAAGAATAATAAATTAAATATGAAAATTACAGCAAAATAATAATAGAACTAAATTGACTTAGAGTAAGAGGTGAACAAAGCAATTATAATAAGTTGTTGTTTGGCCGATTCATAATGTTTTTTTTTTGTAATTTTTTTCCGTATTTTCTCACCGTACCTAAATTTTAAATTGTAAAAGCTATTTTTTCATAAAAAATATATTACAAGTAAGACAAATTTAATAAAAATATTTACCAAACAAATCCTAAATTAAGACTTTTAATGGTAAAGAAAATCAAGATGTCTAATTCCTTACTTATTTATCACCCATCACTCTTTGCTATGTATACCTGATAATTACTTATTTATATTTCATATAACAGACCACGTTTCTATATTTATATAGAAAGTATATTGACATAAGGCTATTATAACGGAGATATTGTCAATCTAATAATCACGAAATTTTATACTCATCAGTTAAGATGAAAATACATGGCTAGGATTTTTATTTTAACATTAATGAATCTAGAGAAATAAACTCGTACAACTCTATAAAAAGGAGATTACAAACTTTTGTATTGGTTACACTCATTCACATGTATTGTCGACCATATTCTAACGTGGTTTCACTTTAACATTCATACCAACTTATTCTGATATAGAACGTATGTTAATGACTATTTCAGTACCGGCCCATTAGGTGTGAAAAGAATTAAATTTTATGATTTATTTTCTTTTTGTGTCTTTACAAAAAATAAAATTGTAATAAATCTTATCAATGATAGATATAATATTTCCCATATAGTTAGTACAAGGTTTATCACCATATTACATTTGAATATTTGATCAAGACTCTGACGTAAGCGCTTATGCTGCTCGCCTCTCATTCATTCATTCATTACATATTTACATCTTAATTGTCGTCTTCAAATGTAAACACGGAGTGAAGGAATTTTAAATCGTTCACCGACTTCATTTGTAATGGTAGAGAATATGAAACGTGGAAGGAGCCACGTACACTCTCATTTCAAGCAAAATATGGACCCGCCAAAATCGCCCAATTCGGGTCCGGTCCAACTTTTTATATCGAATTGAACGCGGATAATTCGGGTAAATCGGTTAAAATTAAGAAGCACAATTTCAATTCTGAAGCCATGAATATGAATATGATTCATATGAATATACACAGATATACAACTTCTCACCACACCATATTCACAATTACAAGCCTTTACAAGACTTTTGTTTTACAACATTTACCAGGAAAAACAAAGGGCTAGCATCAGCAAGCACAGTGAAAGACAGAGTTACCAAAACACCCCCCTTTTTTACCCCTCTTTTTCACACCACTAGCCTCAGTTCTTGATGATCTTGAACTCCACATTGACACATCAATCCTATCCATTATGTTCACCACCGGAGCCCCAAGCAACTCCCTCGGCTTCAACAACGCCCACTGCATTCCCCAGATGGCCAACGACCTCAATAGGGCCGGCCCTAAATAGGTACAAGGTGAACACCTGCACATGGCCTCTAAATTTAGAGGGTCCATTAACTTTATGACCCATAACTCATATTCCTAATATATATACATTTAAGTATAAAAAGAAAATGTTTGTAATTAATGAAAAGTAAGGCGTTGCCTTGCCTGCTTCGATTGTACCGCCGTTAGCGTTGGAACTCCACACTCTTCTTTCAATTTTCAAATCTCAACACGAAATCAGAGATGGAGTTATGGAAGATTAATGCTTCGATCTTTACTTTTTCGATTGAAGGGTATGTAGATCTAACTAGCCACTTAGTCTCTTCCTATAAATTGTTTCACAAATCTCTTTTATTCTCACTGAATTGTCTTCTATATGTGATATGTTTCTCAGTATTTTCATTAGATTTGAGTACGTTTTTTTAGTTATTTTCTAGTTATTTGTAGTCTCTCCTTATTTGTAGTCTCTTCCGATGGGCGGTGATTTGGAGTCCTGCGTTGGGAATTGTATGATTTCCATTTTTGTTTGATGTAATTTATTGATAATTTGTTCAACGGATTCACGATGGATGTCAACTCTTGGCTTGCAATCTGGCGAGTCCGATTATGATCTTCCTTCTCAAAACTACGGTGAATCAATAGACCCCTTCGTAAATGACTGTTTGTTGAGACAACGAAAATTGAAGCGAGGCTGCGAGGGTATGCAGAAGCGTTTCATCTACTACACAAGATTCAAAGTTTTCTTGGAGATTGTAATCTGATTTTCTTAGATTTGATTACAATATACTTTGATATTTATTGTAAATGCCTGATGGCTTATGTAGGATCGTACGGTTGTTAGTTAAACAAGGGAACTGAGAGTTCAGTTCCTAAGCAGCGGAATAAGTAACGAATATGAATTCAAGACAAGTTCCTTAGAGTGGGAACCTTTGATAACCAACTAGTTATCCAGGATAAAATCCACTACCTCTTTTCCAAGAGGATTTCAAAGTCTACTTCTTGTATTAATACTTTGGTTACAATCAACTAGAATAGAACACACATATTAAAGTCTTAGACACACTAAAGACTCTCTACCTAGTTCAACCTAACCAAGTAACAAGCAAGTAACTTACTACGTTCTTCTTTAAAGAACTCGGCACAAGTTTCTTCACTGCACTGGAATTGTAATCTTCGTGAATGCGTGAGAATGAGAGAGGTTTGACTATCTTATTTATATGACCTAATTACCGAAAGAAACAAGTCTTCAATAATAAGATCACATAAATAAAATAATCAAAAGAAATCGTTAAAGATAACATTTGTTTCCAAATATTATCTTTACCGATTTTTACAACTTTGTTTCCATAAAAGATAATCCTTTTAAGCTCCTAAAATATATGGAAACTGGATAGGATCTTTAGTTCTCTCTCCAACTAAGATCTACCCTAATTCAGCCCGCCGCCGCCTTCACAGATTCATCCAAGTGATTCTGGCGCCAGCAAGCTTCAGTTCCTTCCGCCAGTTCCCAAGTCTGGCGTCACTGTCTCTGTTCCATGCTTTCAAGTCCAAATGTCCCTGTTTGTCACACTTAAGCAAACATTAATAGCAAAGGAGTTTGTCATTATCAAAACTAGGAGAACTGAGGAAGGAAACTCAGTTAGGGAACCGAAGTTCCCAAAAGTTCACTTCCTAACAATTTCCCCCTTTTTGATGATGACAAACTTTGTAGAACTGGCACATCGAAATAGGCGTAAGTAATATGAGATAAGGAACAGAGAATGACTAGAAGTAGAAAGATCATTAGTGAATTGCATATTTCCCCTTAACACCAGACCTAGTTCCTTAGTTCCCCTTTAACGAGACAACTAGATTAGATTTCCTTTCAGCCTATTAGTTCCAGATTGCCAGATTCATTCCCCCTTTTGACATCATCGAAAAGAGTCAGTTAGATGAGTAACACACAGAAAATGGAGAGATGAATAATCTAATGCTGAACTCTAGAGAAATGGCACCGTAATAAAGATTGAAAACAGATAATAAACGGAGCAGGTAGCACAAGATAAGTTCATTAAATACTAAAAGGGCAGGAACTACATAAGCATATCAGTAAGCAAAAGAAAACACTCAGAGACACACAAAAATGGATCATGATATGGAAGGGTGATCCTAAGGGAACTAAGAGTTCCGTGTCATCTGAGAAGGGAACTAAACATTGTTCTTTGCTACTCTGTGCCCTTGGCCCTGTGGGCTCTGTCCTCCGCAATCTTGTCATCAACCAGTCTTCGAATTTCCTTGGCGAGGGCGCCAGTGCACTTCCACAGATCCACCATCATCTCTTGGGTGTTGTGGGTTCCTTTCTCCACGGCAGCAGCAACCTTGTCAAAGCCGGTGATCAAGGCGTGCTCGATGTGGGCCAAGCTGTTGAGCAGCACATGAGTATCCGGCACCAGACGAGGATCAGATCGGCCATGCAGCATTTCCTCCTCAAAATCTTCTGCCTCAGACATCTGATCAATATGGACCTTCTTAGCCAGGCGTCGCACTGTGGCCATGGTGAGGATGTGGGAGAAGTGGGTCTCGGGGATATCATCAGGGTAGAGACCAAGATTGGAGAGGAGGAGTTTGATGACGTGTGGGTAGGGGAGGCCATGGGTAGAGTGGGCCTTGCAGAATTGCATATGGGCCAGGATGATGCGAGGGAGGTCAATGGGTTCTCCCAAGATGAGCTTCTCCAGTAAGACAGCATCAGAGACAGCCACAGTGTCTCTCTTTTCTTGGCGGGGGGTGATATTTTTAATGAGAAAGGTGTGGAGGATTTTGCGGTCAAGGCCAAGTTGTTTGGTGAAGATGGTACAATTGGCAGGGGCATTTCCCTCAAACACAGTACGGAGGATGGCAGCCTTTCGTTTCCCTGGCCAGTTCCTTTTGATGATGACCCCAAATCCTTCACCGGTCTCCAGACCGAGAACAGTTCCTATCACGCCAGCAGAGATAGGAAAAAGCTTTCCGCCCCAGGTGAGCAGAGCATCATGGGCAGGCTGGTCCTCCTTTGCAGAGACAAACTGCAGATTCTGATAGAAGCGACGCACCATGTCCTCATTTACGGCAAAAGGGGAGGGAACCAGCGAATCTCACCCCTGGAGTTGCAGCTTGGCGTGAGCAGCAATGACGCTGTTGTCATCGGAGGAGGTCCAGAACTCCTTTCCGACGATGAGGGGCTCCAGAACATTCCTAGATGCCAGAGAGGCCTCCAACTTGGGCATCGTGGTGGAGGAGGGAGTCGGAGAAGACAACAGCGGCTTCTTGCCTTTGGAGGCGGGGGAGATCTTAGCTCTCTTTGCTAGTGGCGTCTCATCCAGTTGGAGAGAGGGGACACTAGAGGCGCCTTTAGAGGCACGGCGCTTAACACGGCCAGCGACAGATTGCGAGTCGCCTGGTTTCGGAGCAGAGGAGGTTGGTGTCGGCAAGAGCTCCACATCAATGGGGGCACTCTTCTGAGAAGGGGAAGAGTGGTGAGAGCTCGCCTTTGTTGGTGGAGCGACGGTTGGTCGGGAAAGGGTGTGCCCCGAAGAAGCCGAGAGACTGGGCTCCTTTGCCGGGGATATCACCTGCTCAGAGGGATCCACCGTAGGTGTAGACACTACAGGAAGTGCCTTTGGCGGGGAAGCCACCTGCGAGGAGGAGGAGGCAGCCTTTTTCTTTCGAAGCTCCTCGATGAAGGCGATCTCTTCAGCAGTATATTGGGGAGCCGTGGGTTCCATGGAGAAATTTTAGATTTGTGAGTGAAAAATCGGGAGAGGAGAGCAGAGATCTTTGAGAGAATATCGGAGGTGGTGCCAAAAAGATCTTCTCTAACTGCCTTTTATAACCCTGAATCAGAAATTCTATCCAAATTCGGCCATTGCAAGATCTTGAGCAAAATAAGGGAACCCGGATAATATCTTGTTCAAACGGCCGGAAATTACTACGTTCAAGATTCTCACCATAAATAAACTCATCATCATAATTGCAGATCAATCAAATCAGATCTTCGTTCAAATCCGGCTGAGAGAGGGAAACGGCTAGTAGAGCAATAACTGTGCTGTCTTGGGACACGACAACTGACAGATTTGCAGGTTTAAAATATCTGGCCGTTGAGGCGGCGAACTCAGTTCCTTTCCTCAGCGAATGACACGGAACTAGGGAAATATGGGCACATTTGATGTAGGGAACCAAGCAAACACTCAAGAAAGTACATGCCCATATAACTGAATTTAGGAAGGCAATTTTGACACTACACAGATAATTCCCAGTGTGGACTAAACAAAAAAGGATCATAAGGAATTATACAGTGTAATCAGGCTTAGGGACGGCTTATAGTCAATCATCATTTCAGTTTGCAATATAGGATAGATGTGATCAAATTGACTATTTTATGGCTAATCAAAGAGATGTAGACAAGCACAGAAAATATCATGAAAGAACATGTGTGGATGCTGTAATTTAGAACATGCTTTAGAATCAAAATTACAGGACATGCGAGTGTCAGCACAAAATCAACAATCATCAATAATTTCAGTGGAACCATAGAGCTTATCAAATCTAGGCAAAGCAAGGGAGCGAGGAATGACAACTGGAACTACTAGTTTAGGGAAATCATTCCTAGAAGTAGCCTAAAGGATTCGTAAGGTTCTCGATTGAGTGCCTTGGTGAATATATCGGCAATTTGATCTTCTGTCCTACAATGTTCTAGCAAAATGTTACCTTTCTCAACATGATCACGTAAAAAATGATGCCTTATATCAATATGCTTGGTTCGAGTATAATGCACAGGATTCTTAGAAATATTGATTGCACTGGTATTGTCACATAGGATTTTAAGGGAACCGAAAGACATACCAAAGTCCGCAAGTTGTTGTTTGAGCCAGAGGAGTTGGGAACAGCAAGCGGCGGCAGCAATATACTCAGCTTCCGTGGTGGAGAGTGCAACCGAATTCTGTTTCTTGGAACCCCAAGAGATGAGACAGGGGCCAAGGAACTGAGCCATTCCGGAGGTGCTCTTGCGATCGACTAGGAATCCAGCATAGTCAGCATCGGTGTATCCAAGAAGGTTGAAGTGGCAATCCTTAGGGTACCAAATACATAAGTCATCAGTTCCCTTTAGATAACGAAAAATCCGTTTCACTTCAGTGAGATGAGATTCCCTTGGATCTGCTTGAAACCTTGCACACAGACACACATCAAACACGATATCTGGCCTACTTGCCGTTAGATACATCAAAGACCCAATCATACCACGGTAGAGCCGCTCCTCAACTCGTTGTCCAGATTGATCGACGGTGAGTCGAGTTGCAGGGGAGATGGGAGTGGAGATGGGTTTGCTGGAATCCATCTTGAACTTCTTCAGAAGTTCCTTTATATATTTTTGTTGATGGATCTGGATTCCATCGGGCTTCTGAGTGACTTGCAATCCCAGAAAGAAAGTGAGTTCCCCAATCATGCTCATTTCGAACTCGCTGCTCATGAGTTCCTTGAATTTATCTACAAGAGACAAGTTAGTGGAGCCAAAGATAATATCGTCAACATATACCTGAACCACCAGAATGTCACCCTTTACATCAAGGATGAAGAGAGTTTTGTCGATCACACCACGTCGATAGCCATTGGCTGTAAGGAACTGAGCAAGGCGATCGTACCAAGCACGAGGAGCCTGTTTGAGACCGTAGAGAGCCTTGTCCAAGAAATATACGTGGTCAGGGTGATCGTCATCTTCGAAACCTGGAGGTTGCTTGACATATACTTCCTCTTGAAGAATGTCATTTAGGAACGCAGTTTTCACGTCCATTTGGAAGAGCTTGAAGCCTTTGTGAGACGCATAAGCGATGAGCAACCGAATGGCTTCCAATCTTGCTACAGGAGCAAACGTCTCATCATAATCAATCCCTTCTTGTTGATTATATCCTTGGGCAACTAGGCAAGCTTTGTTTCTTGAAACTGCACCAGAGTCGTCCAATTTGTTGCGAAAGACCCACCTAGTTCCTATGATATGACGATTGGCGGGACGAGGAACTAGTCGCCAGACTTTATTCCTCTCGAACTGGTGAAGTTCTTCTTGCATATCGATGATCCAGTCGGCATCCTTTAGGGATTCCGTGATGTTCTTGGGTTCTATGAGAGACAGAAAAGCATTGAAAGCACAAAAGGTCATATCCTCAAATCCGTACCTGACCGGGGGCTTGATTGGTCTCTTATCTCTGTTAGGAGCAAGTAGGTCAGTCCCTGGAGTTTCATCAGGTGCAGGGATGGGAGTTGAGGAAGAGGCAACTGGAGGTGCAGCGTCAGTTCCCTGAGAGATTTGAATAACGGGAGTCGTAGAGCTGGAGGAAACTGCATCGACCAAAGGAATCGGTTGGGCAGGGGAATTCTCTGTAGAGGGTGACTCCTTGGGATGAATCACTGGACTCGCTTGAGGAGGATTAGCGAGGGAAGGATATGGAGGGGTCTTCGATGGTGCATCATCATCGGAGTCTTCATGTGGTCGTTGAAATGGATCTTCGGAGGGAACTGAAGGATCCTGCACAGATTTGGAAGGCAAATTTTCATTGAAAACAACATGAATACTTTCTTCTACCTTTTTGGTCCGTTTGTTGAAGACTTTGTAGGCTTTGTTGTTGGATGCATATCCTATGAAGATCCCTTCGTCGCTTCGTGGGTCAAATTTACCCAGATTATCCTTGCCATTATTGTGGACGAAGCACTTGCATCCGAAAACCCGTAGATGGGCAATGTTGGGAACTCGACCTCGAAGCAGCTCATAGGAGGTCTTCTCAAGCATAGGGCGAAGCATGGCTCGATTTAGAATGTAACATGCAGCGTTTACGGCTTCTGCCCAGAAGATCTGAGGGAGCCCACTGGAGATAAGTATAGTGCGAGCCATATCCTCCAAAGTCATGTTCTTCCGTTCAACAACTCCGTTCTGTTGTGGAGTGTAGGGAGCCGAAAAGTTATGATCGATTCCATGTTCCCTGCAAAAGATTAGAAAATCTCTATTCTCGAACTCAGTTCCATGATCGGAACGAATGGCTCGAAGAGATATATTTAAAGATTTTTCAAGCAAGGGAACTAGCTCACTGAATCTATCAAAGACTTCACTCTTAGATTTTATAAATAGAGTCCAGGTGAATCGAGAGAAGTCATCAACAAGTACAAGAATATACCTGTTACCACCAAAGCTTTGAACACGCATATGACCGCAGAGATCCATGTGAATGAGCTCAAGAGGTTTGGAGGAACTTACCAGAGTTTTGGATTTGAAGGAACTACGAACTTGTTTCCCTTGGACACAGTCAGAACAGATTTCTGACTTTTCAGCATTGATTTTGGGAAGACCACGAACAAGTTCCTTTTGATGCAGCTTATGGATGAGCTTGATGCTTGCATGACCAAGTCGTTGATGCCAGAGATTTGTTTGATCATCAATGGAAGAGAGACACAGCTTTTCTTTGGGAACGAACTGAGGATCAATGATGTAAACATTATTGAACCTTTTTCCTTTTAGGATCACAGTTCCCTGTCTATCTTCCACAAAACATTTCTTTGAGGTAAAGCGAACCTCATTTCCCCCTTGATCACACAACTGTGACACACTTATTAGATCAAAAACTAAGTTTTCAACAAGGTTGACATTACTTACCTTAATGTGATCAGTTAGATTCACACTTTCCGTTCCACAGATAGTTCCCTTTCTCTTGTCTCCGAAGGAAATGGTTCCTCCTCGGTGTTGCTGAAGTGACGACATTTTCTTTCTATTTCCAGTCATATGGCACGAACATCCACTGTCGATGTACCATTTGTCTTATTGTCGCACTCCGTCCTGCACAAGGAAACTCAAACTTTTGGAACCCAGCTAATCGGAGCTTTTCTGGGTGAATGAGGTTGAAATCTTGTCTGTGGGTTAGAAGCAGGAACAAAATAGTAAGGATCATTTAAATCAGTAATGGTATGCATTCTTTTCTTATTGTTTATTTTCTGGTTCCTTTTCCTAGCTGTTTCTTCCATTTGTTTCTTCTTATGGATGCAGTTATGATAAGTGTGACCATTTTTACCACAATGCCAACAGACACGGTTATAAACAACATTACCATACTTACCTTTACCTGGTCGGAAGGGTTTCTCTTGTTTTCTTTGCTCAAAGTTGATGTTTTTACCTTTAGTTCCCTAGGCTTGGGAAATGTACATCTTATGAGCATTCTGACCATTGAACCAGGTTTGGTTTTCTTTGGGCTTTTGTTCAAGCACTTTTACCTTTTCTTCTAGGAACTGAGCTTTGTCACGAGAGTTTTGCAGTGCTCCTCTGAGAATCTCATTTTTCTCAGTCAGTTCCTTTCTGATTTTCTCATTTTCAGGAGAGTCTGTTTCCTCAGAGACATTTTTACCAGTATGCCCAATACCATGTCGTTGCTTAACAAAAACAGTTTGATTCACAGTCTTCTCATTTATGGAGTGAGTGAGATGATCAAGTTTATGCACAATTTCATTAAGCAATATGGAATTCTTTCTTTCTGAGTCTGTGGAGGGAACTGGGGGAATATCAGCATGCATGAGTTCAGTTTTAACATTTTTATTGCAAGACTCACACTTTCTTAGAGGATTAGCTAACATTTTTTCTGCTTCATCCAATTTCTTGCTCCAGACAGAATTTTCAGTAGTTAAGCATGAAATTTCATCTTCATATTCCTCCAATTTCTCTTGTAGGGAACTAGATTCCTTTCCAAGCTTCTTAATGATTTTGATCAATTGTTTTTTGTCATATTCAAGAAGAGACTTAGTAAAATCAGAAGAAGATACCTCAGAGTCGTCAGATTCAGTCGAATCTTCTTTGGCCATTAGACATCTCCCTCTGGTAGTTCCCTTTATCTCTTGTTCCCCTTCAGAATCGTCTGAGTCATCTCCGAAGGTAGCGAAAAGAGCCTTCTTGTGCTGAGACTTTTCATCATCGTTGGCATTCTTGGGACAGTTCCTAGCCAGATGTCCTCTTTCCTTGCATTGACAACACTGATATTCAGAGAGGTCCTTCTTTTGAAAAATTTTCTTGAACTTCCCTTTGGTGAACTGCTTTCTGACGTGCTTTGTAATCAGGGCAGTTATCTCGTCTTCTTCTTCCTCAAGATCAGAGTTTTCTTCTTCCATTTCTAGTCTGGAAAACGCCTTTGATATTTTTAAGGCAATTCCTTTCTCCATCTTTTTGGCAGAACTTGATTGCGATGCCTCTCTTTCATCAACTTGAAGTTTCCCTATGATTTGAGTCAGAGGGAGAGATTGAATTCCAGGAGTAGTTTTCAGAACTCTCTTGATGAGGCTGAACTTTGAGTTGAGACCGTTGATGATGACAAGAGCTTTGGACCATTCGTCGAGTTTCACTCCAGCAGTGGTGAGTTTTGTCACGAGCCTTGTGAAGCGAGAGTAGTACTGAGAGATGTCTTCGGTGTCGAGCATCTCAAAAGTGTGGTATTCTCCTTCTAGAGCAAACTTCCTACTTTGTTTCAGTTCCTCGCTTCCTTCGTGCATTTCCTTTAGGGCAGTCCAAATCCCTTTAGCAGTTGGGATTCCCATCACCTTGTCCATATCTTCTCTGGTCAGCCCATTGAGAATAAGTTGGCGAGCCTTAGCATTTTTCTCCTTGATGACGTAGTACTCAGGCTTCCATTGGTCTTCAGTTAAGTCCTTAGGAATAGTTCCGTCGCCATTTTCTATCACGCGCCAGCATTGATAGTCTATGGTTTGAATGTGGTTTTCCATGCTTTTCTCCCACCATTCTTCTTCTCCTTTCTTGCGGATGTGAGGCTTGTTGATGGAGATTCCCAGACTGAATTCACTTGAGGTAGACATCGTGAAATCTGTAAACTAACACAAATCTAGAGCGCCTGCTCTGATACCAATTGTAGGATCGTACGTTGTTAGTTAAACAAGGGAACTGAGAGTTCAGTTCCTAAGCAGCGGAATAAGTAACGAATATGAATTCAAGACAAGTTCCTTAGAGTGAGAACCTTTGATAACCAACTAGTTATCCAGGATAAAACCCACTACCTCTTTTCCAAGAGGATTTCAAAGTCTACTTCTTGTATTAATACTTTGGTTACAATCAACTAGAATAGAACACACAGATTAAAGTCTTAGACACACTAAAGACTCTCTACCTAGTTCAACCTAACCAAGTAACAAGCAAGTAACTTACTACGTTCTTCTTTAAAGAACTCGGCACAAGTTTCTTCACTGCACTGGAATTGTAATCTTCGTGAATGCGTGAGAATGAGAGAGGTTTGACTATCTTATTTATATGACCTAATTACCGAAAGAAACAAGTCTTCAATAATAAGATCACATAAATAAAATAATCAAAAGAAATCGTTAAAGATAACATTTGTTTCCAAATATTATCTTTACCGATTTTTACAACTTTGTTTCCATAAAAGATAATCCTTTTAAGCTCCTAAAATATATGGAAACTGGATAGGATCTTTAGTTCTCTCTCCAACTAAGATCTACCCTAATTCAGCCCGCCGCCGCCTTCACAGATTCATCCAAGTGATTCTGGCGCCAGCAAGCTTCAGTTCCTTCCGCCAGTTCCCAAGTCTGGCGTCACTGTCTATGTTCCATGCTTTCAAGTCCAAATGTCCATGTTTGTCACACTTAAGCAAACATTAATAGCAAAGGAGTTTGTCATTATCAAAACTAGGAGAACTGAGGAAGGGAACTCAGTTAGGGAACTGAAGTTCCCAAAAGTTCACTTCCTAACAGCTTATTATTAATAATTTCATCTATTTTCCTCTAAAAAAAAGATTTGTTTGCTTTGCTGATTAGGTTTTGCTGTTTTGGAATTGGTTGAAATTTCTAATAGAAAGTTTGTTTTTGGCTCTCGGCTACTTTTTTTTTTTTTTGATTAGGTAAAAGTTAGACTGGAAACCACAAAAGAGTCGGTTCCTCAGTCTATAGCATCCTTTCGGATGAGAATTACAAATTCTGGATTGTTTCGGATATCTTCCAAGGAACTGTGCTAGACCTTCTTTGCAATGAAATCGGCCACCGCATTTGTTTCTCGGAAGATATGACAAATCTGCACTGATGAGAATAGTTGTAAAACACACAGATTATCAGAAATTAGAATTTTAATATCCCATGGACAGTGTCAGGTTTGTTTCAGGACATTCACAATGGTAAGGTTGTCGCATTCAAGATGAATATCGGTAATGCCTAAATCATAGGCCTTTACCAGTGCATTTCTGACTGCCAGCGTTTCAGTTTTTAAAGGGGTTGAGAGGCCACATTTGTCCCAACTAATGAAAGTTGGTAGGGCCTCATTGTTTTTGAGGATATAGCCAAAGTTAGATTCACCATTTGTCTTAGTAGATCCATCTGTGTTGATTTTGATGATATTGTCAGGTGGTTTTTTCCATTTCTTTATTGGTCGCCGAATATTTTTCTTTTTACTGGTTTTTACTTTATCGTCTGCTAAACAGTCAGGGTTCCATTTTTTTGTCGTATTCCAATTCTCGATTTGTTTTTTGATGTAATTAGGTACATCCTTTATGGGCTCTACATCATTGTTTGTTCTGGCAAAGCTTTGTTGGTTTCTGTAAAACCAAATTCCCCACCAAGATACCAATAGTTCTATGAATTGTGAGTTATCAGTTTTGTGTCGAATTTTCTCAAAGATTTCATTAATTTTTTTATTTCCTAGGTTTAGGGATCTAATGACATCATAAGTGTCGTGATTCATTTTCTCAATTATTTTTATGGTATGGTTGCACTGAAATAGGAGATGGTTCAAGTCCTCTAACTGAGCACCGCACCTAATACATCCCGGAGGGATTGCAACACCTTTTTCTGCTAGTCTAGCTTTTGTTGGGAGTCCATGTTTTATTATTTTCCATACAAAATTTTTTACTTTGGGGTATGTGTCCATTTTCCAGATCCAAGAAGAATCATAGGCTGTGTAGTTCTTATTTCTGTTGATTAATTCCATAGCGGAATTTGTAAAAAACTAGTCATTTTTACTAGTTTTCTAATACATTCTATCATGAATCTCATTTAAGGGTATGGGGATCGAGATTATCTTTTTTGTTAGATCTTCATATAACCATTGTTCTAGTAATATGGCTCTCGGCTACTTTAATTGAATGTGTATGAGAGTCTCTTTTGAATTGGTTAAAATTTCTACTTTAATTGAATGTGTATGAGAGCCTCTTTTGAATTGGTTAAAATTTCTACTTTAATTGAATGTGTATGAGAGTCTCTTTTGAATTGGTTAAAATTTCAATTCGAAGGATTGAGTTTAGCTACTGTTGTTTACACTTTGCATATTGAAATTAAATTGGTTAGATTTTTAAATTGAAGGATTGAGTTTTAAATGTAAAGGTGCTGTTTAGCTACTGTTGATTACAGATTGATTTTCTGAAATTGTTTAAGAAGCTTAAGAAATTAGTTTTGGCTGTTTAATATGGCTGATACTATATATACGATATTTTTCACCTATATACACGACAATCTGTATGCCAAGACATGGCATACTTTAATATGGCTGATACTATATACACGACATTTTCCACCTATATACACGACATTTTTCACCCATATACACGACAATCTGTATGCTAAGACATGGCGTACAAGTAAAAATACGTGTAATTGTCAGGTGAAAATACGTATAATTGTAAGATTATACGTATTTTTTTATAAAAAAAATATAAATCTCTACGCCAGATTCTGGCGTAGAGATTTATATTTTTACAATCTGCTGTACGCCAGATTCTGGCACATGATTTTTTATTTTTAAAAAAAAAAAATTGTATTTGACTCTAGTAATAGACGTTTTTAAGTAATCAGGGTTACATGGCAATAAATTTGGTTGTATCATGGAGTTTCAATATACTTTTATTCATGTACGTTTTTCCACAAATTCATTTGATATTAACTGTTTGTTATTATTATTCTCGAAAATCACATATATAACTATGGTTATATCTTATAGTTATATCCAATTTGGTTATATCTTATAGTTATATGCTACGGTTATATTCTTTAGTTATATACTATGGTTATATCCAATTTGGTTATATCCTATGGTTATATCTTATAGTTATATCAAATTTGGTTATATCTTATCGTTATATCCTATAATTATATATTATGGTTATATCCAATTTGGTTATATCTTATGGTTATATCCAATTTGGTTATATCTTATAGTTATATACTATGGTTATATCCAATTTGGTTATATCTTATGGTTATATCCTATAGTTATATACTGTGGTTATATCTTATAGTTATATCCAATTTGGTTATATCTTATCGTTAAATCCTATAATTATATATTATGATTATATCTTATAGTTATATTCAATTTGGTTATATCTTATGGTTATATACTATGGTTATATCATTTACTTATATATCCAATTTGGTTATATCTTATAGTTATATACTATGGTTATATCATTTAGTTATATACTATGGTTATATCCTATAGTTATATACTCTTATTATATCCTATAGTTATATAGTATGGTTATATCCTATAGTTATATACTATTGTCCTATAGTTATATACTATGATTATATCCTATAGTTATATACTATTGTCCTATAGTTATATACTATGATTATATCATATAGTTATATACTATGGTTATATCCTATAGTTATATACTATTGTCCTATAGTTATATACGATTGTCCTATAGTTATATCCAATTTGGTTATATCTTATGGTTATATAATATAGTCATATCCTTTAGTTATATACTATGGTTATGTCCTATTGTTTTATCTTATAGTTATATCCAATTTGGTTATATCCTATAGTTATATACTATGGTTATATACTATGATTATATCTTATAGTTATATCCAACTTGGTTATATCTTATGGTTATATCTTATAGTTATATACTCTTATTATATCCTATAGTTATATAGTATGGTTATATCCTATAGTTATATACTATTGTTCTATAGTTATATACTATGATTATATCCTATAGTTATATACTATTGTCATATAGTTATATACTATGATTATATCATATAGTTATATACTATGGTTATATCCTATAGTTATATACTATGGTTATATCCTATAGTTATATACTATGGTTATATCCTATAGTTATATACTATGGTTATATCTTATCGTTATATCCTATAGTTATATATTATGGTTATATCCTTTAGCTATATAGTATGGTTATATCCTATAGTTATATATACTATTGTCCTATAGTTATATACTATGGTTATATCTTATAGTTATATACTATAGTTATATCCTATAGTTATATACTATGGTTATATCCTATAGTTATATACTATTGTCCTATAGTTATATATTATGGTTATATCTTATGGTTATATCCTATAGTTATATACTATGATTATATCCTATAGTTATATACTATTGTCCTATAGTTATATATTATGGTTATATCTTATGGTTATATACTATGGTTATATCATTTAGTTATATACTATAGGATATAACCATACGATATAACCAAATTGGATATAACCATAGTATATAACTATAAGATATAACCAAATTTGATATAACCAATTTGGATATAACCATAATATATAATTATACGATATAACGATAAGATATAACCATAAATATTACTATCTTACAATGCAACCTTAAGAAAGTTTTTAATACATGAAGAACTCTAGAAAAAGCTCTTACAATCAAAGCCATATATATTTACAATTCCAGGCCCTCATGGTTTTTATTTTTTTAATATTCATAATGTGAACTCAGCGTGACTACAAAACAATACAAACGAAACAATTACAAGTACAACATAAATATTTTTTTCAAACTTATCATTTTCTTTGTCAAGTTTTAACTGCTAGCAAGTAAACATCCTTAGTCGTACCAAAGAAAACGACACATGGTGACAAATATTGGACAATCCAACTTCCATCACCAACATAAATCAAGTTATAATTCTTAATTTTTTTCATTTAATTTAATAAATACATCAGTACCATAATAATTGGGATTATAATTCGTAAGAGTAGGCCATTTTGTTCATTGCAAAGGACTAAATATGTTCATGCTCAAATGTATGTACAATCGTCATAAAAATCACCTCCACACTAATTAACATAAGAAATGTTAATGTCTAACACCAGAGATAATTGCATTTTTTCATGAAGGATAAAAATAGAATTCGAGATTGAGAGGGAAATGATTGGGAAAAAAATATTTCGAATAGTTTAACTAAATTCCACCTCACCCATATAGCAGAGAAAAAAGAGATTTCAATCTAAACTTTGCGTTGCTCAAGTTTTGACAACTGAAACGACGCCGTATTGTTTTTTTAGTAGTTACTGTTTGGTCATCGCCGCAATTAGGTCTCACCAACGGAGCGAGAGAGGGAGAGGGAGAGAAGCTGGATACGAGCGTTAATGGCGGAACCCCATCTTCAATCCCAAATTACAGATGAATGGCAAGAGTCTTCACTCGATATATTCTCCGTTCCAAAAAGCCCTTTCAATTTCTTCATCTCTCCACATTCTCTTCTCCGCGTTCGCACCACCTGCATCCACCACAGCAAAAATCGCCGCTCAATCTCCTCCATCGGATACTGGATGGGCTTAATCACTGCCGAACATTGGCCCAGCCCTCCCAGATCCACGCTCTGCAGATTACCTCTGAGTGCATGAACAAGCCCTTCTTCGCCGCCAAGCTGCTAAACCTCTCCTCCGAAATGGGGGATTTGAATTATACACTTATGATATTCCGCGACATCAACATCTTGGACAGAATCTGCGTGAATGCAATATGCAGAGTAATGACAATTATTATTATATATATATATATATCGCAAGTGCAAGGTCGAACCTACTACTCGGCTGCTGATCGGATAGTTGAAAGACGGATCGGGGATGTCGACGGTGAAGCTCCTGGTGGCGCGTGCACTGAACTCGCCGGTGGAGAGGGTGATGCCGCCGGTGGAGGAGAACTCAACGGAGCGTTTCTGCTTGTTTGTCTTCCAGGTATTTGAGGATGTGTGTTTTGGTTGTTTTCCAGGTTTCTGCTCTGCTAATATCAAATTGAGCAAAGCAATTCAGCATTGAACGTTTCCTCTTATGCCCATTACGTACCCATTAGGACCTCCATGAACGTTTCCTCTTATATAGGTGGAGATGATGGATGAGTAAATGATAATGTTAAATTTTGGGATGTTTAATTTCTAGCAGGTCATTCAGACTTTTCAATTGTCTTTTTTATGGAATTTGGATTGTTTTCTGGACATTTATAACTCCTTATTCTAAGCAAGCCTAAGGCTTTTCAGCTAGCTTGTGGAATTTTGACCATTTTTTAGGTTATTAAAAATGAGGATTTGGATAAGGATCATTCAATGTCAGTCAAGTGTAATTTCTAAATTAGAAAAATTGAGGATGCGGGCTGAATTTCTCCTACAAATGAGTTGCCTTACTCATCACAAATACATTCATGCCATTAATACTGATGTAGGTGCAGATCAAAGGGGCAACCGTCAGCCTCTTGAAATTCAATTCCAGAAATTCAATTATAGGGGTTTATTCTGGATTTATTCTAGGATGGGCCATCCGAGCACCACCGTAGAAGACCTTTTAGGCCCATTTCAGAAGCTGTTGTTTGGGGTTGAAAAGTTAGGCCCATTTCAGAACTTGTTTTAGTGCTATGAGTTTAAAAGCTAGCTTTCAATGCACCAGAAAACTAACTTTTAAATATATATTGATTGATACTCAACCAACCAAGTCACTATTTCATATTCTAAAAATCCCAAATTATCCTCCTTTAATCATATATTTAAAAATTCAAAAAGTTAATCATGGCACGATTCTGGTGGCTATAAAAACTTTGTCGTCGGGAAGTGAACCGTGTTGCTGATCAAATTGTTAAACTCAGCTTCTCACCTTCGAGACTTGCCTTGGAATCAAACCCAAAACTTCGTGTTCTCATCCAATTGAATGCTCTAGGCCGGACTTTGCATCGTTGCTAGGACCCGTCTAATTCTTTCATAATCAAAAAAAAAAACTTTGTGGTCGAGGGCTCGAAGAAGACGATGCTTCTTTTTGCCTTTTCTCTTTTTTATTAGTTGTTTTTAAATGATTTGTTAAAAATTAACAGATAAACATTTGGTAGAAAAAAAAAATAAAACTCCAGAATACCACACAAAATAAATAAAATTTTAGGACACCTAGTAAATTTTGCCTTAAATATATTTTATTTACCAAAACCCCTGTTTGAGAGAAGTATGCAAGTTGGTATAAAAGATGAAATGACAAAATACATATATATGTGTCGGTGATCTCTCACTATCTTCACACGCTTCTCTTTCTTCACATATCCTGTGGCCTCCGATTTCATTTCCCTTTTGTAGGATAAAATCGTAAAACCATCCCTCCGCCATTTCCGCTTCTCAATAGATCTGTTGTTGTTTCGCTTTCTTTGCAGGTTTTCGGTGGATCGAAGCGGTGATGATGTCAACGGCGGAGCCAAATTCCCATCAGATGAACGGAACCCTAGCTTGCGAGCCCTTCAGGATCTACGTTGGGTACGATCCGAGGGAGGATCTTGCATACGAGGTCTGCAAGTATTCGCTCCTGAAGCGATCCTCCATCCCCATCGAAGTTCACCCCATCAAGCAATCTGATCTGAGGTCGCAGGGCCTTTACTGGCGCGAAAGGGGAAAACTGGAGAGCACAGAGTTCTCGTTCAGCCGTTTCTTGACTCCTCATCTGGCCAATTTCCAAGGCTGGGCCATGTTTGTGGACTGTGATTTCCTCTACCTGGCCGATATTAAAGAATTGGTCGATCTCATCGATGATAAGTATGCAGTCATGTGCGTTCAGCATGATTACGCCCCCAAAGAGACCACCAAGATGGACGGCGCGGTTCAGACCGTGTACCCCAGGAAGAACTGGTCCTCGATGGTGCTTTACAATTGCGGGCACCCTAAGAACAGGGCGCTCACCCCTGAGGTTGTGAACGTCCAAACCGGCGCTTATCTCCACAGGTTTCAGTGGCTGGAGGATGATGAGATCGGCTCAGTGCCCCATGTGTGGAACTTTCTTGTGGGCCACAATCGGGTTGTGCAGGGGGATCTTTCCACTTGCCCTAAGGCCATTCATTACACCCTCGGCGGGCCTTGGTTCGAGGCCTGGAAGGACTGCCAATTCGGCCACTTGTGGCTCAAGGAATTGGAGGAATATGACAACAAGGTTGTACACTAGTAGAATGTGATTATCATCTCACAATCCAGATCCGAATTTTATTGCTCTCTACTTCTTTCAACTTTAGTTTCTATTTCCCATACTCTTGCGTCTCTATTTGATTGTATCAACTGTCTGTTTAGATCTCGCTCCTCTGCTGTGGTAATCAGTCTGTAATTTCGGTTACTTCGATATCAGGTATTCTATTCAATATATTGGTATTTGCTGACATTATGCTCACGGCTTTTGGGATCATAGTCTTGGTAGGCATTAGAATCATGAAAATCAAGCTAGCTACAAGTAGACTGAGAGTAACACTGTGTGGGATGGAGGGGATCTTCTTCCATCCAAATGGTTGCATATATACATACGACGAGTAAGTGCATAATGGACCAAATCCTCAGCTGCTCTTTCAGATGTGCCATAATACTTGGTATAGCGCCTGTATATTATAGAACATCAATACAAAAAATTCATAGGATACCTCTCCTCTAGAGCATATGAACTATGAAAGAAGTATGGAATACTAATCTTTTTTATAGTTAACAAAGAAGAGTAAATATCACAAAAATGCAAGATCTCCAGCATGCCTAAGATCATGCATGGAACCACTTATCACCAAAGTGATGCCTAAATTGAACATGAGATTACCTATAATAAGAGCTTCCTTTTGAAAACCTTATTTTAGGCGAAGACCATGCAACCCATGTAGAAGCAGAAACTGCACAGCAAAGAGTCTCACCAGGAAATGAGCGCACACTTCTTCCAGCATTAAAGTTCTCCCTATTAAATTGCCCATCCTACAAAGTTGATAAATGAATTGAGTGGGAAAGGGAGATCTAGGGTATTAAAACAAAAAGGAAGACACTAAATTTTTCAACAATGGCCATTTTGAATCTTGTTCATAGGTTTTGCAAACTTTAATAATGCCCTTTATCATTCTAATTAGTTATGTCTGTTTTCACTTGCTCCAAGCTTGTCATTACCTTAGTCATTTTAAAACTTCCTCTCTAAGATGTGTAACATGTTGTTGTACATGAATGTCAAATAAGGATGTGTTTAGCCGTATACGACACTTTAGTACCATCTAACTGTATCACCTGAACTTCATGAGGACCTACTACTTTGCCCTCTCCTTCAAGCAATTTGACTCCAGCACTTGACAGTAAACGCTTGTAAATACTGTTTAGTCTGAGTATCTCTTCAGTCTACATCATCATAGAAATTGTATGTGAAACAAAACATAAGTTATATATGAACACTCAGCAACTCATGTATGAAGTACTACACTATGAGGATTCCATTCAATTTGATCAATTATGATGTATGAAGCAATCAACCTTCTTATGTAGAAGATTTTTCCAATTGAAGTCAATTTTCTCATTCAACTCCCATCCATAACTCTTTGCATCCTGCAAATTCACAATATTCAAGGATCAGATTTACGTCAAATTCCATATCAAATTTCTTGCAGATTCCCTTGAATAGCAAAACAAACTTGTAAGTAGAGTGGTGAAGAAAGGTTAAAAAGAAAAGGCATCAGTATTAATTTGTTGCTTTAAAATCAAACATTTTCGAATTACAACATAAGCATCAAACCTCAGTAATCAAGGATTTGGAAGAATACCTGAAGTTCACCACCAAAAACTGCTCCATAAACCAAAATCTTTTTGGGAACACAACCTCGAATTACACATCTAGAGGCAAAAGAAAAGAAAAGTTCACAATACAAAATCCACAATAGATCTTAATAAGTAACCAAGGGATGAGGGTTTATAGTAGTTACGTTCCGCCAACTCCTCCAACAACTTCCGAGCTGATTGGATGAAATGGAAGCTCGCATATCCCAACCTAGCACGTCGTACATTTAGGTTAAGAAAGAATCACACATCACAGGAAAAAAAAATCAAATAGTACAAGAATCAATCAAGCAGAGCTAGAACTTCTGATCATCACTTCAAGGCAAAAAAATCAGCTTGCAGGTAAGAAAAACAAGTCGGGATACTGATAATAGCTGAAGCTGAGATCTGATGCAATCTCAAGAATTTGACACATCATTACATATTGCCTGATTATTAGTGGAAAATAAGATTTAACCAAGTCTAATTATAAGTTTCCCAATTTTTTACCTAATCCCCTTGGTCATTGTATAAGGAGATTTAATACTCCAATGCTCCTTGTAGACAGACTTCACCAACAAACAGACTCAGTGTATGAAAAGTGGACGACCATAAAAAGGTGTTGAGATTTGAAAAAGGAGTTACCTTGGCGCCAAAATTAGCGGAGAAGCGAGCAGCACGAACGCCGCCGCTTCCGGCGCCGATGACGAACAAATCATAATCAAAGTCGGTGTGAGAGTTTTCTTCGTTCGCCGGATCCGTTTCCCCGGCGATCAGCATCTTCCTGGACGCCATTCTTCACGTGCGATAGAAACTCCTATTAATCTCAATCATCAATTATCATCAAAGGAGAACAGAAATCATAATTTCGCACGACAAATAAAAAATTGATGAAGTTGAAAGAATTTTTTAATCGAATCGCAACAGTACCTGATCTCGGGTATTTCTAAATGGATCGGAGTACTAAAACAAAACAAGAAAAAATATAAATTGATCAGATGCCCGGAAGAGACCACAACCCAATCAACAGGTTGATATATGAGAGGGAAAAGAAAAAGAGAGAACTGGCGGGCGCGTATTTTATTTCCGACGGGTCAACATAAAATTCGGAAGTCGGAACCCAAACGCAAGTTATAATAATTTGTTTTTTTACGAGGAAAGAATTCTAATTATTGGAGGGTAAAATTAGAACTGATAAATCGGCAAGAATAATAAATTAAATATGAAAATTACAGCAAAATAATAATAGAACTAAATTGACTTAGAGTAAGAGGTGAACAAAGCAATTATAATAAGTTGTTGTTTGGCCGATTCATAATGTTTTTTTTTTGTAATTCTTTTCCGTATTTTCTCACCGTACCTAAAATTTAAATTGTAAAAGCTATTTTTTCATAAAAAATATATTACAAGTAAGACAAATTTAATAAAAATATTTACCAAACAAATCCTAAATTAAGACTTTTAATGGTAAAGAAAATCAAGATGTCTAATTCCTTACTTATTTATCACCCATCACTCTTTGCTATATATATCTGATAATTACTTATTTATATTTCATATAACAGACCACGTTTCTATATTTATATAGAAAGTATATTGACATAAGGCTATTATAACGGAGATATTGTCAATCTAATAATCACGAAATTTTATACTCATCAGTTAAGATGAAAATACATGACTAGGATTTTTATTTTAACATTAATGAATCTAGAGAAATAAACTCGTACAACTCTATAAAAAGGAGATTACAAACTTTTGCATTGGTTACACTCATTCACATGTATTGTCGACCATATTCTAACGTGGTTTCACTTTAACATTCATACCAACTTATTCTGATATAGAACGTATGTTAATGACTATTTCAGTGCCGGCCCATTAGGTGTGAAAAGAATCAAATTTTATGAATTTTTTTTTTTCGTGTCTTTACAAAAAATAAAATTATAATAAATCTTATCAATGATAGATATAATATCTCCCATATAGTTAGTACAAGGTTTCTCACCATATTACATTTGAATATTTGATCAAGACTCTGACGTAAGCGCTTATGCTGCTCGCCTCTCATTCATTCATTACATATTTACATCTTAATTGTCGTCTTCAAATGTAAACACGGAGTGAAGGAATTTTAAATCGTTCACCGACTTCATTTGTAATGGTAGAGAATATGAAACGTGGAAGGAGCCACGTACACTCTCATTTCAAGCAAAATATGGACCCACCAAAATCGCCCAATTCGGGTCCGGTCCAATTTTTTATATCGAATTGAACGCGGATAATTCGGGTAAATCGGTTAAAATTAAAAAGCACAATCTCAATTCTGAAGCCATGAATATGAATATACACAGATATACAACTTCTCACCACACAATATTCACAATTATAAGTCCTTACAAGGCTTTTGCTTTACAATATTTACCAGGAAAAACAAATGGCTAACATCATCAAGCACAGTGAAAGACATAGTTACCAAAACACAGCCCTTTTTTACCCCTCTTCTTCACACCACTGGCCTCAGTTCTTGATGATCTTGAACTCCACATTGACACATCAATCCTATCCATTATGTTCACCACCGGAGCCCCAAGAAACTCCCTCGGCTTCAACAACGCCCACTGCATTCCCCAGATGGCTAACGGCCTCATATAGATAAGCGACCGATAGTGCCCATCTATAGTCCATGCCTCCGGTGTTTGGAACCAATACCTGCAAACACAACACATCAGTCAGTATCTGTAAAGAAATAACATTTCACATTGAAAACTTGGAAATAAAAGGCCTAGTATATAAGCTTAGTGGATTACTCCTCCTATTGGACTATACGCGCATGTGCGCACGAATTGACACATCAATATGTCGTAAATTTCATAATGCAAACGCAAGTTTTTCGCAAAGAAAAAAAAAGACTTGCCCGTATCCGTCTTCCGACCATCCGGCAGAGAAAATCCCTTGAGCAGTAGCAAAAGCCTGGTCCTCCATTCCTGCAAGTATCATAGTAGCTGCTACAGCATATGTAACACCAGTCCATATTTCACGGGACTGCATACACGTCTCGTCTACTCTCCCATTCGGGTGCATCCCGTTAACAGCTCCAATCCCGCCTCCTTTGACTTTCATCACATTGAAGTTAAAGATCCTCTGCAGAGCAGTTCTGATTTTGTAATTTTCAAAGAGATTTGGCAAGCCTGAGGATGCAGTGTACCATTGCCCCGCCAGCTGATCAGTTTGAATGGATCTGCTGTTACTACTCAACCCACTGTCGTAGTTGAAGTACGAGCCGTTCCACAGCTTTCTTTCGAATACGTGCTTGGCCTTCAAGAATCTGCTCTTACATTTCTCTGCGAATTCGGTTTCGCCCAGCTGGTAAGCCATTGCAGCTGCAGCTTGGAGTGCAGCAATCCACAAGCAACCGCAGTACGCACTGACACCGTGAACTTTCCAAGTATCGTACGTTTGATCAGGGAATCCGTCGTTTTCAATAAGACCGTCGTTGTCCCTGTCAAACTGTTCCATATACTCCATTGCAGCACGAACCGAAGGCCATACGTCGACTCCAAATGACATATCCCGGGTTGCAGCGAAATCCCGGTACACTTGAAGCACGAACTTCGGATTGAGGTCTTTCCATTTGCTGGTATCATGTATGTTATACGCGTTCATCTCATTCCATGGGTCATGGGTTCCTAAATCATGGGGCACTGCTCCTTTAACCTTACGGATTCCCCAGTTTCCCTCTGCTAGATACTTTACTTTCCTGCGGTCCTCTGATAACACAGCTTTCGCGAATTCCCGTTGAATGGTCAGTTCAATCTTTGGGAATAACGCAAGCAGCGCAAATGATGCATAGAAATGCACGTCGTATGTGCACCACATTATGTACTCCACTCCTTCCAAGTAAAGAAATCTTCCGACGTCACTTTCATCCTCAGACACTATTGAAGAGCAGGAGCTCTGAATACCCTTCAAGGGAGCAGCTGCCTGATCTCTTAATGTTTGCTTACCAGCTGATTTATCTTCTGATGTGTGGCTTTGTTTATTGTCAAGTGACCCAACAATAGCAGAACCTTCATTATCAGTAACCTTTGCTACAGTTAAATTAACAGTTTTGTTCTCAAGCTGCTTTGATCCTGCCTTGTCGCTTCTGCAGCTTTCTGTTTGCGGAGGGTAATCTGCATTAAAAGATCAAGGCAACTTGTTCTTACTAAAGATTCACTTCCAAAATTAATCATAAAAAAGGATATGGAATGGGAATCTAGCTACACATGGAATTAGAAAAATCCATCTAGAAATAAATAACATTGAAAGAGGGAATCACAGATGATTACCTATCCAAACAGTCCCTCCAGCAACCAGAAAGTAGAGTTCATTAAACAATGTAAACTTGTACCTGCAAGATAAAAAGCTTATCAACAAAAATTACCGAAGTCGTCCTTCCAGCGTGATAGAATTGACTTGCCATTAGATCACAAGGAATGCTTAATATGATTTGAATTGTTCAATAAGCATACTAGCAATATAAAAAATAACTGACATGGCACCATAACTTACCACTCAGGTAGCCTCTCATCCTCAAGAACAGGCCTTTGCCACTTCTCAATTTCTTCCTCCCATATCTTGTAATCTGATGAAAGATAGAGAAAATATTAACTAGGTGCTTGAGTGCTTCTCAAGAATGCAACTTTATACAACTAACAGTAGAAACAGAAGAAAATAATATATTTTTTGCCCATATATACATACGAGTAAGTGCATAATGGACCAAATCCTCAGCTGCTCTTTCAGATGTGCCATAATACTTCGTATAGCGCCTGTATATTATAGAACATCAATACAAAAAAATCATAGGATACCTCTAGAGCAAATGAACTATGAAAGAAGTATGGAATACGAATCTTTTTTATAGTTACAAAGAAGTAAATATCACAAAAATGCAAGATCTCCAGCATGCCTAAGATCATGCATGGAACCACTTATCACCAAAGTGATGCCTAAATTGAACATGAGATTACCTATAATAAGTGCTTCCTTTTGAAAACCTTATTTTAGGCGAAGACCATGCAACCGCAAATGCAATAGTAGACTTTCCTTGAGGTTCCACCCATGTAGAAGCAGAAACTGCACAGCAAAGAGTCTCACCAGGAAATGAGCGCACACTTCTTCCAGCATTAAAGTTCTCCCTATTAAATTGCCCATCCTACAAAGTTGATAAATGTTTGAGTGGGAAAGGGAGATCTAGGGTATTAAAACAAAAAGGAAGACACTAAATTTTTCAACAATGGCCATTATGAATCTTGTTCATAGGTTTTGCAAACTTTAATAATGCCCTTTATCATTCTAATTAGTTATGTCTGTTTTCACTTGCTCCAAGCTTGTCATTACCTTAGTCATTTTATTCCACATATCCTTGGCGGTGGGATAACTGCCCTCAAATAAGCCAAAGCACGGTAAGACAGTCACATTGACATTCTGAGTCTCACAGGCAGCAACAGCAAAGGTGACAGGTGGATTTTTTTTTGCAGTCCTGTAAGAAAAGCATTTATAATCCACTGACATCTTATGCATGTCAAAAGAACTGTTAAGTTGCACATAGGATAAGAGCAATAATATAATTGAAATTTACTACTTTTTCAAGAATCATCCTATCAAATGCAAAATCAACGATTCAAAATGAAGCTATCTTGAGCAATTGTGTACCAATCTCAAACAGAGTATTTGGCCCCGTTTAATAATTATGTTAAAAACTTGATCCATTTCAATTGATAAAGCAGCTTAGCTCCAGCTTCTTATTATTTGAAGGGGGGAAATTCATATATAGCTATTAGGGTTTGATGACTTGCTTGTGATGCAGAAGAACGCCAGAAACTCCATCTTCACCTCTGTCAAAGCAAACAAAAAAGACTTAGCTTACTGCAGAACTAAGAATATTTGTAGGAGCAGCAAAATTCTTACATGAATGGTTCATTTAAGTGATATCCTGATTGATGTGAGATCCCACCTATTGAATTCTGGAAAAAAAATGAAGAAAGAAAAACTAAGAGTTCATAGTTTATAAGTCACCTAGAAGTCATTCTGATCAAAACAAGGACTTACAGCCCACGTGAGAAGAAGGCTGACCCTTGCTCTCTCCTTTCCAGTGTTGACTAACTAAAGCACAAACAATGAGTGATAAGAGAAACTTGTTACCTAAATAACAAGAATGGGTTTTATAAAGCTTTCTTTCTCAATATGCATATACCACACAAAACTAATATACAGCATACCGTATAAACAAATACAGCAGTTGGAAGACTGCTATCACGATAGTTATGGGGTATAAATGGCGATATTTGACGACAAGACACCTTAAGATCAGGGTCAGGCTCACCTACAAATGGAGTAAGGCCTCTGAGATTTATAAATGAAAGACTTGTGTTTACAGGTACTGTAACAGTTAGGGAAGTCACCATCATATATAGTCCATGCCCTTGGAAATAGAGCATGGTACGAGGAATGCTGACCACTCAAATTCCAACCCCAGGAAGATATGCCTTCGTCGCGGGACTTTCTGTTAAAAAAAGAGAACAAAGCTAAGTACTTAGCTGTATGTTGGGCTTCACCGGTATTTACCAGATCACTTACAAAGCTTAAATGAAAGTTTGTAAATTTACTTAAGCCAAAGAAAAAGGGTGGAGATCTTAGAAGAAAAGGAGGCTCATTCTGTTCTATGTGACATTTCATATACATCATGTGAGTCTTTTGCTAAATATTAGCATCGCTTGCTTTACTTTATCCACTTGAAAAAAGACGCAAATTGATAGAATATTCAGTTATGGAATTCAAATATTTTAAGCTTTTGACTTTGTTTAGAAAGGGGTCAGCACATCCTCTGATGTTCACTTACCCTAACCCTTCATGTTGTCCTGGGGCCAACACAGATGCATATCTTTTGGCTCCAGAATCACGAGATATAAAAATCTACAACAGAAAAATCAGACTGATCGCGGTCAAGACAAGTAAGAAACCATGCAGGGCTAAACTGGCTACAAAAGATCTATACTATGTTGCATATCTCATCTATATCTAGCATACTCATTTAGGTTACTGGGAACAATGAAGAAAGATATGAAAAAAATGACAAGATGAAGATGGATCAGAGGTTAAGCCATGAATTGATGACTTACAGAGAACTGATTGGGCATGACTGGTGAAGCCTCACATATACCAGGAACAATTTGCCAGAGCCTAAATTCCCCTCTAAAACCTCTAGATATGCTACCACTTCTGAAACATAATGCAGAATAGATCCCTGTGAAGTATGAACAATAAAAAGTTACCATATAAACTGGACCGGCATTGTTCATATATATGGATGTACCCCATTCCTCCAAGTGGCACCCCTTGAGATGCAGATGGCCTAGTAGCTTCTTTAGTGAATGGATCAATTGGAGCTTTCTGTAAAAAGAGCAGAGCAAATTAGAGATGAATGCTTAGACAAACTTACAAATTGAAATGATTGATAGTAGAACTAATAGATGACCGAGAAACTATAAAAACATTACCCTGCCATGTGATGCCTCCTCCCTAACATATGACCATAAACGTATTCCAAGTTGAACCTAGTGAAGGTCAAAAGTCAATGAATACACCAAGCAAGTAAGCTAAAAAAAATTGAAGGGAGTCAAGCTGTTTAGAGAATGATAAATTGATAATGTACCATCTTAAATGCTTCTTTGAAAGTAATACTGAATTCTTTAAGCCTGTTAGCATGACTGTTTAGTCTCCTCCTCCAGGCTTGTCTTGGTGGAGCAGCACTATCATAATCAAGCTATATGGACACAAGAAAAGCATAAAATTATTCCATAGAGCATATTAAAATAAAGTTCCAGACCGAAAGCATAGCATTTCAGGTCACAGACACCATAAGGTATCCTCTAATCTATCAGAAACTGAACATTATTCTCCCAAACTCATCCTAATAGAGTTGTACAGAAACAAAATCATATAATTATCACCACAGAGAGAAGAAATCTAGTAATCCACCATAACCAAGCTATATGGACACAGGAAACATATCATTCCAAGCATATGAAATGAGTTTTCAACAGAATCTAAAGTAAAAATCAGAATGCTAGCTCTATATCAATAGAATTTGAGAATTACCAGTTGCAAGGTGGCTCTGTTGACATACTCTTCAGGTGGCCATGAACTTTTTTTACGATTAAATATAGTTCCACTGATCATATTGAATTTCTTAACCCGGGAACAGCAAAACCGAAGGACGAAATTTACATTAAATACATAAAAATTCAATCAAGACACTGTCTTCTAGACTACAAATTAAGCCATCAGAGCAAAATCAGCCTCTAAAACCTAAGAAAAAAACCCCAATTTCGAAAAGAGAAAACAAGTTTAGAATCACTGAACACATAAAAATTCAAATCGAAGGAGCTATCTTTAACTTCTGCTAGTAGACGCTGCTTAATTGATCGATCGATCAGTTGACCGTTGAGAGCGAGAGCGGCGTAGAAGTACGCCTCAGCAGGCGGAGCTAGAAACAGCTATGGCTTTTAACAGTTACATCTTTGAAATTTCAGATTCAATAATCTCATCTGATCTGGTAATTTCCAGTTTCCACTACTTCAAAAAAATCCAGAAAAATCGAAAAAGAAAACAGAAATGGCGATCCTGAGTACGGAATACGGAGAAAACTTTTTCGGCCCTCCGATTTTCCGTTGCGCTATTTATTGCTTGGGAAACGACTCTTTGACCTCCAGAATACAAAAAAGCCGTACATGTCAACGTGGAATGATCATAATCTGCCACGTGGTGGTTGAGCCCGGATGCGCGCCAGGCTGGGCCGGCAATGGCTGCAACTGGTCCTTCACAGCTCGTCGCGGTCGCCCTCAACAATGGGGTGCAAATTTTTAGTGGGAAATTTCTTTCAATTATTATAATCATATCTGGGGTTTAAAAACCTTTTATCTAGGAATATTCCATTTTAAATAATTAAAAAATAATCATCAATTAAGTCAGATTTTAAAATATTTCTATTCTTCTAACTGAACAAGTTTCAACAAAATTTTCGGTTTTTCTTAATTACTTGTACGAATTTGTTTTTGGGTTTAATAGTCAATTGATTGAGTCTTAATTATTGTTTTTTTATGTTTTTAATCATCTCCTTTTCAACCTCTACAATCCTTTCGTTTCGTTTATCATATTCTCTCCGTTTACATTTAGGCTATTAGTATTCCCAGTACGGTTTTCGACCTTTCACGCTACAAACAGTTACGTCAACATCTGGCGTATACCAGATACAAGCGTAGTAGACCAAAAACGTATAAATACGTGGGAATTTAAAAAAAAAAAAGAATAAAGGAGCTACGTCAGAATCTGACGTAACATAATTATTAAAAAAAAAAATAGCTACGCAAGATTCTGGCGTACGCCAGAATCTTGCGTACGCTTTTAGGTTAAAAGCCAGCGTCGCGTCTCCTTTCTTCTTCTTCTCTTCCTTCCTTCCCCGGCGGCGGCGATTTTTCTATGGATCCCGATTCCTCTCTCCTCTCCTCTTCATCTCTTCCTCATTTCCCTCTCTTCTCTCAATCCTTCTCTTTCCATCCAAGAAATGAGCTCCCCGAGCTATGGTGGTGGCGCGACGGCGGAGCAACTTCCGACCACGGAGGCGGAGCAGCTTTCGACGGCCGCCTCGACTGGTTCCGGTTATCCTCTTGGCGGCCTCGAGGCTGTTGGTGGTGGCGGCGGTGCTCCTAGTGGTGGCGTCGAGGCTGTTGGTGGTGGCGGCGGTGCTCCTGGTGGTGTTGGCGACGGTCCTCATGGCGGCGCTGCTCCTGGTGGTGGCGCGACGGTGGGGCAGGCGGTGGCTGGCGCCGCTGTTGGTGGCGCAATTGGTGGTGGTGGCGGTGACGGTGGGGCAGGAGCCGGCGTTTGTGGGCGTCGTACCCGTGGCGTTCGTACCAGTGGTCGTGGCGTCCACTTTGGCTCCAGACGCGACGCCTGTCGGGACAGGACGAGGAGGAGGTTTACGACATGTAAATTTAATTTGGCATAAAATTTTCTCTTTCAATAGACGTTAAATTTGGTTGAGATTAGAATTTATATTTGAAATTTCATTAGACGTTAATTTGGATTTAATACCTCTGAAATATTTAGATAATTATTTAGATTTTAAATTATAAATGCATACATATATTTGGGTTGAAATTATGCTTGAAATGTTTAGATAATTATTTTGCATTAAATGTTTACATAATTATTTTGCCTGAAATGTTGTAAATATATATTTAGTTATATCAATTCATGCAATGATAGTATGTATTCTCTGATCGGTATTTGTATGCCCTGATTGGTATTTTATTTAATTTTTTTACAGAAATAAATGTTTACATTAAAATCGACATTCGTAATCTTAAAAATAAATAAATAATTAGGTATTAATTAATTTATATTAATTCTATATTTTTTTTAACAAAAAAAATAATAATTAATTAAATATTAATGAAAATGATATGAAAGTAAAAGAAGATACATCAGTCGTTGCATAATTTTTAATTCATTATAAAAAAATTATAATTAATTCAATATAAATGTTTTATAATTTTGTATAAAATGTCGAAATGAAATAATGAAATAAATAGTCAAAAAATTGTAATTCAATATAAAATAAATATTTGTAAAAATTGTTTGAAATTTATTTTTTTAAAATTTGTAAAAAGGCCATACAGCAGTCGTTGCATTCCGTTCGACAGCCGTACAAAGACTCTCGTCGATTGGGACAGCGACGGGTCACAGGGTCGGCCCGACGCGGTGATGGAGCTACAACGGATTTGGGTCTGCGACTAGACGCTGCCCAGCCAGAGGACGCTCCCAGCCAGACGATGCACATCTGTCTGATCATGTCGACGATAGTAGCGACACAGTTCACCCGGAATAGAGGCATGTCGAGCCAATATTGCGAGGAGCAAGGACTTATGACATAGTTCACCCGGAATATAAGATCGTCGTAACTCATTCTCGGTGCTAGTCTGGACAGTATTTCCATGTACACATCTCTGTTGTCCAACAACTCTGCCGCTAGATGCATTCGAACCATAGGGTAATAATGCTCTTCGTACCCCAACAGTACAGCTAGTGACCAATATCCACAATGCCCGTCCGAAATTACATCTTTCGCCTCCTTAATGTATGGAAACCAAAAGTAATCCACATTCTTAACCCCAAAGTTCACCCCCATATAAGTAATGGGTTGGTCAGGGAACTGTGATCCAGACGCTTCACTTTTATCCTTTCTAGGACGGCCACGACCCCTACCTTGGGTCCCATTGTCATTCTCCTTCTCCTTTTTTATCTCTTTCTCCTTCTCAAACTCCTCTAACTCGGCCCTTCTATGCTCAAACAAGCTCGGCTCCCTCTTGGTGGAATACTCTGTGGAACCCTTCGGCCTTCCTTTGGAAACGATACCCGTTGGCTCCAACAACGAAGATTCATGCGGATGCTCCAAGTCATGGAACAGGTCGGTGACTTGCACTAACGTGGATTTTTCAAGGATCTCATCTTTCTCCTTCTTGTACAATTCCTCAAGTCTTAGCAGGGGAATAGACATTGTTGCATGCTCCTCAATGGTGTCATCACGATAACTCTTATCCCATTCCAGCTGCCTCCAGAAGCGGTGGATCTCACTCGGCATGATCTGCCTCTTATCGACAATAGCCGCCCCAATCTCATGGATGCACGGCAGGCCTTGGCATTCTTTCATTCAGTAATCGTCGCACTCCTCGTTGAAATCATCTATCTCTAACTGCTTATACATATCGAACAACATCTTCAAGCCCTTTTCCGACACTTTGTAGAACAGCTTCGTAAACACCCTTCTCGTTTCTAGTGGCACCTGGTTGAAGCAATTTGGTTTTTTGACCCGTGACATCTCCATGCTCGCCCTCACCTGCCCGATTTGACCTTCGATTGCATGGTGGATCCTCAATGCCATCCTGTTAAAACCGCCAACACTAGAATCCACAATATCCTTCAACACCATATGCATACCCTCAACCCTATCAAAACAAAAAAAAATGCATAGTACTAGTAAGAAAGTATGACACCGAGCCCTAGGCCCAATAAACCTCCCAGAAAAATGAAAAGTGATACATACCTGTTTGAAGTCCTCGTGAAAAAGTAAAGATGATGATCTGTCCACGCTCTGACTATGTTTTCCTTGTAAGGATTCAACCATTGTTTCTCAAGGTATCCAACAAGGCCGCTCTTCCACGATTTTAATTCCTAAGTTTTTGGAGCCTCTCTTCGTAGCTTTGCTCCGTGGTTGAACACCAAAGTCCCCAACATTGGCCGCAATAGTTGCTAACTTTTTTCGAATCCTTCAAGATTGGATTAGCATATGCCTCGATGTTGTGTTTGATATGCACCCAACACAAAAGGTGTTTAACCCGATCTTTGAAAACTATCCGAATTGCATTGATGAGGGTCTTCTCTCGATTAGTCATTATGGCCGTCGGCATTACTCCCGCCTCTTGAAACAAATATAGAAGCTTTCGCATTATGAATCCGTAATACAAACCATCTTCCTCTCGCGTAAATGCATAGGCGATGTTGAACGTCTTGTTAGTGCATGTAAAACCTACAATCTCCACAAGAGGCATGCTATACCTAAGGATGAATATAAGAAAACAAAAGCGTATAAGCCATTTTAGATCATGTATATTATGACTATATTAAATTGTAATAAACATAAGGCCATTATATACCTATTTGTCTTGTATGTGGCGTCGATAACTACCACGTATGGGAACAACTTCAACAGGTGCAACGAGTCAGGATGAGCGAAAAATAGGATATCGATCTCAGACGTAGACTTTTTCCTCAGAGGATGCACTTCGTACCTGTTTTCTTTGAAGAAATTTAGGGTCCATTGGGTGACCGTCATTTCCCCACGATCCTCGTAGTGCATCTTTTGTAAATAGTTGGAAACTTGTTTCCTTGATGTTACATTTTCGGGGTTCAACTTTCTCAACTACGCAACAATAACACTCGACCGATTGAAAATCTCGCCGGAACTTCTGACAATGCACTGCTCATCAGGGGTCATTCGACCCATGTATGGATGCCCAAGGAAGGTAGTCGGAAGCTTATGGTTGTGTTGCCCGCTCAACACATTCAAGATCCATTTCTGAGTCTCTACTCCCGGCTTCTTTTTCATTCGAAGACCGTACAACTCAAATGTGCACCCAGACTTCTTCGATCTGCTTTCACGAATTACCACAACAGCCTCATTCGGATCATCTTCACTAACTTTCTTCTTCCCCAATCTATATTCACCAAAGTGCTCGCACGTCAAACTAACATGTCTTTCATTACTTCGGCGAATGACTAGAACCATCATCAACTCTTTGCCCCTCTTCTGAGCCCAATCAACCAACTCTTGTCGGCTATCCCACTTTTGATTCGTACGAAATTCAGATCCATAATCTTTACCCTATTAATGTAAATACTAATGTTTATCCTCACTTCTCTTAATGACATTTTTAATATAAATACTAATGTTATTCATTTGCATTTAATGACATCACACTATCTCAATCTCCAAACTTAAAGAACTACTATTTCTAACTACACATGCAATATCAAAATATCACATAGAATATTACAAACCTAAATCGCGAGTCAAACTATATTTATCCTCACTTCTCTTAATGACATTTTTAATGTAAATACTAATGTTATTCATTTCCATTTAATGACATCACACTATCTCAATCTCCAAACTTAAAGAACTACTATTTCTAACTACACATGCAATATCAAAATACCGCATAGAATATTACAAACCTAAATCGCGAGTCAAACTATATTTATCCTCACTTCTCTTAATGACATTATTAATGTAAATACTAATGTTATTCATTTGCATTTAATGACATCACACTATCTCAATCTCCAAACTTAAAGACCTATTATGTCTAACTACACATGCAATATCAAAATACCTCACTTTTCTCAAAATACCGCGTACAATTCACAATATCGCATGCAATATTACTATAAATAATTCATACATATCTATATAATGCAAATATCAAGCCTTTTACGAATTATGAAATACTAACCGCAAAATTGATGGGGTTGAATTCTTCATCACTGCTCAAATATTCTTCATCGCTACTCCAATAATCGTTTTCGGTATTTTCCATTTTGGAAAGATTGTATTCGAATGTGTGCAAAAAATGGATGATTGAGTTTGGGTATATATAGAGGGGTATTTCGGCCGTTGGAATTATAGCCGTTGGGCTACGCAAGATCCTGGCGTACGCCAGATTCTGGCGTAGTGACCAAAATTCAAATCCCCCAACGGCTATAATTCCAACGGTCATATGTGAAGAGCTACGCCAGATTCTGGCGTAGCTCCTTTATACTCCAACAGTCATATGCGAAGAGCTACGCCAGAATCTGGCGTAGCTCCTTTTTTTTTAATTCACACGTATTTATATGTTTTTGGTCTACTACGCTTGTATCTGGTGTACGCCAGATGTTGGCGTAGCTGTTTGTAGTGCGAAAGGTCGAAACCCGTAGTGCGAATAGTGGGCTCGTACATTTATGAAGGTTAATTAAGGTGTGAATGTGGCCTTTTATGCATACGTGTTACTGTGTTAGACATGTCAAAAACTGATCGACTCGAAAACCCGACCGACCCGATTCGAATTTTCCGGGTCGAGATCCAATCCAAACGTTATTGGATTAATAAGGACCTGAACCCAAACCCGACTCGACCCGAACGCAAATCCGAGCTCACGGGCCTCGTCATTTCATATATTTTATTTCATTTATATAAAATATTTTAATATACTTTATTAAATAATTATATAATATTAATTACATTATTATATTTATTTGATTAAAGTTAAAAATCATAAAAAAGGGCATGTTCGACCCGTCAGATCAACCCGAAAACTTTTATTAACCAGATCGACTTGAACCCGACATGACCCGGCCCGCTCGACCCAGTTGACAGGTCTAATACGTGCCCAATGATTTGGAACATTGAATTAAAAACACGTGTAAATGAATTTTATTTGAAAATGTCAATTTAGTAAATAAGTCAAAGTTATAAGGTCATTATTGAATTATTTTTAATCAATGATCAATAAGAGGTCATGTGTCAAGCATATACTTCATTAATGATAAGGATATGATCTATTAATAGAGCTTGTGTGACTTGTGTCGTTATGTGTGGTATGTACATCTCATGGGATATTTTATAACATGGAGGAGTATGCATTGCAGTGCATAATGGATATTTATCGCTTTTAAAAAATACTTCATTTTTTTGAACTTGTATGTTATATGTTCATCACAATGCACATAGAATATTCACCTCCCCATTAAATAATTAAATAACTTAATTTATGAAGCATGTATTGTATATTTGTATGTACATTATAATGCACTGTGCACATAAATCAAAGACCGGACCGTAATTTTACCAATCCGGTCTAGTTCATTTTTGAACACTCCTGCATACTAACCAGTTTCCGAAATACAATCACGTTTTCTTTTTTCCCGGTTTTGTCAACTAATGCTAAAAAGAGAAAGGAAAAATGGATGATGGAGACAGCGCAATTTCAAACACCAATAGAAATTCAAAATTCCCGCACACTTCGCATTCTCTTTCCTCTCAGCTTTCTTCAGAGTAATTCCCTCTCTATCTCCCACATCCAACCGCGCAATTAGCGTTTCTCTGGAACCGTTTCTCCACAAAAAGCACCCAATTCGGAAAGATGGAGAACACCAATCTTCATCCGGAGTCTCTCCTTCCTCCGATTATCCTCCTCCTCTTCCATTTTCACATTGCGGAGCTTTCTGATTTCATCCATCGATTTCTATGTCACTTGGTTGATTGTTTGTTGTGTAATTGACCACAAGCAGATCGATACCTAGGTTTCGTTACAGAATTAGGTATGTCCCAGCAAAATCTGATTTACAGCTTCGTCGCTCGTGGCACCGTTGTTCTCGCCGAGTACACGGAATTCACCGGCAATTTCACCACCGTCGCCACGCAATGCCTGCAAAAGCTGCCTGCAAGCAACAACAGGTTCACCTACAACTGCGACGGCCACACCTTCAACTATTTTGCTGAAAGTGGTTACAGTTGAGTTTCCCATCAATTTTTCGCTATTTATTATCGGTTAACAATTCAGGCCGATGAATTCATAACGAAACAATCAAATTGATCATATGGCAATTTCATTAATTATCTTTCTATGTGGCGTAATTTGCTATTACTAGTTACTGGATGAGATTAATGTTAGTAGTCGAATAGAAATTGACATCAGATGTTTCAATTTTGTGTGTGGGGGTGGAATTGCAGCTTATTGTGTAGTTGCAACCGAGGCTGCAGGAAGACAACTTCCGATTGCATTTCTTGAGAGGGTGAAAGAGGATTTCAACATAAGATATGGTGGTGGTAAAACTGCAACTGCTAAACCAAATGGCTTGAACAAAGAATATGGGTAAGAGATCCCTTTTTATTATGCCTGGCCTTGGCATTTTTATTATGTAGAAAAAGGGGAAATTGAAAGCTCCTGTTTGGTGTAAATCTGTTCTAATATTGACATCGATGTGTATAGGCCCAAACTAAAGGAGCACATGAAGTATTGCGTTGATCACCCAGAAGAGATCAACAAGCTCGCCAAAGTGAAGGCTCAAGTTTCTGAAGTGAAGGGAGTCATGATGGAAAACATCGAGAAGGTAATCATCTTTTTTCGCATATGACTTCTTTCTAGTTCAGATTCGGTATTGGAGAGAGTTTGAGCTAAGCTAAGATTACACATGTTGTGTTTGCAGGTCCTTGATCGTGGTGAGAAAATCGAGCTATTGGTGGACAAAACAGATAATCTCAAGTCACAGGTTACATACTCTTATCTAACAAGATCAAGATTAAAGTTCATTTCACCTCAATCACCATGAAATTAGGCATGTAAAGAAGCTTGAAGTTGATTGAGGCGAATGCATGAACATTCATATATAAACTCAGATTTTTTATTGTCTGCTCTATGTTTTCAGGCTCAAGATTTCCGGAAGCAGGGAACGAAAATAAAGAAGAAAATGTGGTTCCAAAATATGAAAATCAAGCTGGTTGTGACAATAATCGTCATAATCTTGATTCTCATCGTCATACTATCCGTTTGTCCCAAATTTAAGTGCAACTGAAAACCCGTGGTTAGTTGACATGCAGATGCAGCACAGTTGCGGCCAGAACTTCTTCATTTGGAAGGTTTTGTTACAATTTCAGCTGTCTTTTAGGTTAAAGGCCTCTTTCTCCAAATTCCTTCAGGAATTGAAGTTGAAATCCTAGTTAATGTAGGTTAACAAGCTGCTACTTAGATGCAATGCTATCTAAAAGAAAATGGTGATCAGTGTGAGAGGGCTAGCTTCTCCACCCTTTTTGGAGGATCAGAGAAGGTGTACTTCTCGGCCCTGCATGCATGATCATCAGTAGGAATTCAGTGAATCGCTTTCGAAATTGTAATAAAATTCTTTCAACCTCTGAGCTGTTGAAGTCTATTTGTGTCAATTGTCATCTTGTTCTTCCCCTTTTGTTGGATTCTATGAAATATGTGATTCTGCGCCTAGAAATCCTTGTCTTCTATTCTAAATCATTTGAACAGAACATATTATGCAGCTCGAATCCGGGGCGACTTGAGAAACAGAGGTGAGTCTTTTATTCACATGGAAGAACACAATCAACAAAATAATCACAAGAAAAATGTGAAGCCAAAATCATGTTCATAAATGTGAAAACAATTACATGAATATTAATAACAACAAATTAACACCATATCATATGTACCCAGTGAGCTTCATATCCACAAACCTCAAATCTAAACCCAAACAAATGAAAACAAAACCAAAACCAAAACAAACAACAAGCCAATATTCCTAATCGGCATCCCCAAAATCCCAGCAGAGTTGGTGATCTGTATAGTAAAATTGCAGGTTCCCTGAGAAATATTCTGCGTTGTAACAACAGCAAACCCCTGAAAATCACAGGCCTCCGGAATCTGGCTCTGCGCCTGGTAATAGGCGTTGAACGCAAACGAGGAGTTGGCGCTGGTGTCGAGCCCCGCGCAGGAGCTGCCGAGCCCTAGCGGTGTGCAATCGGCGAGCGAGCAGGCGTAGTCGATCTTCTCCGCCAGCAGCGTGGCGTTCTGAAGGGCGGAGTTGTTAGGGTTGAGCGCGCACCACTGATTCGGAAGGTAGTTTACGCCATTGGCCCCGATCAAGTAGACGTTTCGGTTCTTGCCGGAGAGGTCCATGGGAAACTTGGGTTGGCCGTCGTAGCGGAAGATTCCCCAGTGTCTCTCGAAGTTTCCGGGTTGGACGCTCTTCGCGTCCTCGTCGAGGAGACCGAAGAGGTACATCTCGATGTAGCCTCGCCGGAGCGGGGTGCCGGCGTTGTTCGCCAGCTTCGGGAGGAGGCCGTTGTAAAACCTGTTGATACAATCGGATATATTTAATTTCCAATCTAGAGTAAAATTTATATATATTGAATATATACAAGTTTTTCATATATGATATATATGACTAAGTTATACCGAATTTGATGTTTGGTTTACGTAGCTATGAATATGAAGAAATGACTCATACTTTCTTATAAGATTAATCCTCATCCTCACAAAAAAAATATATAATTCATACTTATTTTTGTCTTTCTTCTATCTCTTTAAATTTATACCAAAAACAAAATCTTAAAAATTACTCAATCTCGTTTTACTATGTACGTATGACTTCGTAAAATTTATAAATTTTTTAATATGTGTATGATTTTTTATAAAATTCAGTTTGTATGTATATATATCTTTGTCTGTTATGTATAATTTTTATTTGTATGTATATTATTTTTACGTTCACTCTCATCGAATCCAAACCATATGTATAATATATCTCTCTACATAAAAATATAGATTAGGAATGACCATTAATATCAGAAACCGAAAAAAGAAATCAATGTGTTAGTTAACTGAATGACTTTTTTATTATCTATTTGACATGCTTAATCAAATTTAACAGAATTTTAAATTTATTTAAAAAACATAACTCTCGAATATATTATTACTTAGTTAACAAAAACTTAAACTTAAAATACATCAATGCATAACAACAACACTAAATATACAATTACTAATAGAATACGCGTTAAAATCTTGTTTGATATCTATACCAAAGATATGATATCAAGATATATGAATTAGTGATATCAATGAATCAGATATAGATATAGGTATGGCATGAGTGATATATTTAATATACCAATTTTTTAGGAGACATCAAAATATTACTCCAATAACACTAAGATATCAGTGATATCGATATTTACATATACCAAAAAACATATATCATATCGATATCAAAATATACCAAACACATATATGGGTATATGATACCCATATATGATATCCTGATATCAATACCAAACAGAACTGTCCTAGCAAAATTGTATGTTTGTAAATGTATATGTATGCATAAATTTCGAATTATATATGCATTAACTTATTAGAATACGTATATGCATAAATTTAGTACTCCGTATTATATGTTTATCATTTTATCGCGTGTTTATAAATTTTGTTGAGTGTTCATGAGAATAAACATTTTAGCATGCGGTTCACAGTTAAAGGTTCGTTTAAATATTCAAAAATAATACATTAAATTACATTATTTTATATTAAATTACAAATTCAATTCATTATTTTTAGAATCCATACTGGTTCTCACCCTAACCGGGCACTTGGTGGTACGAGTATGGTGCACGATTTTTACGATTATTCAAATTTCGATTAACTTATATAGCCATCCAACATTAAATTACCTGACAGCATTGGCGTTATTGGCGTTGACGTCACCATCGGTGGGCCACCCGGCTTCCCCAACGATGATAGGCATGTCGCCGTGGCCGACGGACTTGAGAGCGGAAACAAGGGTGTCGAAGTTGGCGTCAAAGGCGCTGTTGTAGGTGACCCCCGTGCCGGAGTCGATGACGTTGCTGGTGGTGCCGTCGAAGAAGGCGTAGTCGAGGGGGAAGTTCTTGTCGCCGTAGAGGCTGATGAAGGGGTAGATGTTAACGGTGAAGGGGGCGTTGTTTTGTGCCAGGAATTGCACAATTGACGTCATCAGGCCCGAGATTTCGTCTCGGAAGACTCCGGCGGAGGGGACGGTGCCGCCGTACACATCGGCGTTGAAAGGGACGGTGGCTTTGATGGTGTCGCCAATGCCGGCTTCGTTCAGGGCCGTTTGGATGTTTTGGAGGGCTGGAAACGTTACGTTTACGTAACTTCCGTTGTATGACTTCAGAAACGGCTCGTTTCCCACTGCCACGTATCTGTAATGGGGACGAGATTTATTAGGAGATAATAATAATAATAATAATTTTGTATTTTGTAAATTTAAAATTTTATGACAAATATATTAAGTTTGCATAAAGTCATAATCATGAATTTTATGTCAATGTCTAAATTACAAAAACAACAAGCAGTCCAGCATAATCTATTATATATATGTCAAATTAGAACATAATTACCTTACATATCACTCCTTCATTAAAATGTCTATATTTTTTTTCTTTTTTTAATTTTTTAAAATAAATTTAATTATAAATTAAAGATTATTATCCTAGATTTCTTACCTTTTTTTATAATTTAAATACAAATTAATCTCAAGGATTACAAATCTAAAGTTTTATAATAATTTGAATTATTAAAATACGAAATTATGATCTGAATATGATTTTAATATTAATATTATCTAAATCTATTTTTCTAATATATAAAATAATTTTAACAATCATCAATATTTTTACATAAAAATTCGTATCTGCCATGAATTATACTAGTTCTATATAAACAAGGAAATATACGCAAGCCATTTATCAATTATCACGATCTCAATTATTACAATTATCACGATCTCCATGCCTCAATAAATTTCGATCATTTCCGACCAAAAAATAAATAAATTTCGATCACTTTCCACTAGACCTGTCAACTGGGTCGGGTTGATCGGGTTCGGGTCGGACGGGTTCGGATTGACCCGGCGGGTCGAACATGTCTTTTTTTTATATAATTATTATTATAATTTTTAACTTTAATAAAATAATAATAATAATATAATTAATATTATATTATTATTTAATAAAATATATTAAAATATTTAATATAAATAAAATAAAATATATACAAAATAAAGGGAATCTGCAAGTTGAAATTTGCGTTCGGATCGAGTCAAGTTCGGATCATTTTTAACCCAGTGACATTTGAGTCGGATTCGAGTCCTTTCGAATCGAATTTTCGAATTTGGTCGATTTTTGACCGGTCTACTTTCCACCATTCAGCCACTTATAAATGACCTCATCTCATACTTATATTCGATGTAAAGTACGTGTCATTTTCCACCATTCACCCACTATTATATGTTAAGAGTATTTTTTTACAAAGTTTTGTAAGAAAATGATGCATAGTGTCTTTCGAGTTATAGAAAAGAAGTTTTCTATGTACAGTACAACACTGAAATCGATAAGATAAAGCGCGCTTTGTCAGTTTATCTGACTTTGTGTGGATTTGCTTTGATCAATTTCTCAAAAATTGATGCTATAATTCATTTGATTGGTTTTACGAAATACGCCCTTCACCAGACTGGTCCGGCCCGCATTCCACTACTACAGAAATTTCCTTTTTTTCCATTAACGGAAAGTTCTAGTATTAAAACTATTTCGATAAAAATAAACTTTTCACTAAAGTCATTTTCTTAATTTCTGAACTGACCGATTCGATTAATAATTGCTAAAGAAGTGGTGGGCTAGTAATTATCTGAACAATAATTAGAACATCAGCAACCCTTTATAATATCTATATGAAGGGCTCGTTAAGCGTTAACAATATTATTCATTAAAATATATTTTACTGACTTAAAAGTGAAAATATGTGTTTGGGATTAATCTGTTAGTAGCCGCTTTTGTTAAGGTCTTCTTCTCTAGTCCTGCCTAGCTACCAACAATGCAGTTTCAAAAATATTCATATTATAATATATAATATAATGAATTGATGCCGAACAACCCGAAGATGGTGACCATTTGCATACAGAATATAGTATTACAAGAGAGGGAGTTGGTCATTTCATAGTCAGCATTGACAAATTAATGATTGGTTGGTTTATAAATTTCATAGTTCACACTGCGCCATTTCCTCAATTATTGACTTCGCGAGTGCTAGAAACCTCTCCTTTTTTCCCGTATTTATTTTAGATGAGTGGCTAGAAACTCAAGTAGGGCACAAAACAGCTGAGCCATTATAAAGGAAGGAGATTCGATTCGAATTCATAATTATAAACATTATACTTGTATGTTAAATTGAGAATATTTCATTATGGCTTAATTTTGTTAACTCCAAAATTACGAGTACGTTATGAAGTAATATTTTATTTCAACATGAAATATAAGGTGGATATCTTAACTACCTAGTATAAAAAAGCTCAAGCCATTACCAACCAAGCTCAATTTTGTTATACTACGAGATTGCTATTCCAATCCGATTCTTGATTGCATACTCGAACCCAAAATAAAACCAAACCCGGTTCAATTTCTCGAGCTGATCTTCGACAATGAACATGAACATGTAATTCAGTACCCAAAAAAGACTGGAATGAGCTAAGAGATGAACAGAGAAGCAAAAGAAACATACTTGATATTGACACCTCCATTGGAATTGTAACGGGTAACGTTTCTATGAACCCAATCCTTAGCTCTGCTGTAATCAGTCATGGTGGCCAAATCCCCGTTGGGAACCGCCACCATGACTTCCATGTCCGTACCGGAGAGAGCGCCGAGAGAATTGGCGTCCGCATCAAACAGCTTCACCTTCTTGATTCCGTTGTCTTGGAGCATCTGAACCACCGTTTTCGGCGGTAATTGGTGGATCGCCTGCGTCCCCCAATTCACCCCTAGACCTTCCACCACCGGATTATTCCCCACCAGAAGCCCCGCCACCGTTGTAAAACAGAGCAGCCACCGTAGACGTAGTTTTATCATTCTTAATTGTTTTTTTTAGAGGGGTAAAAATGGGATTTTTTGGCTGATAAGAGAGATTGTTGTAAGGAAAGAACGGAATTTTGGGTTGGTTTGAATGTGGGGGATTAATGTTTGGCGAAGATTGAAGAAATATTCGAGAAAAGTTCAATCGAAATGGGAAGAGAGGAGAAGTTATTTGAGATGTCGGCCAGAGAGACAAAACAGAGAGAGAGTGGAAGCAATAAGAATCAATCAATTGAGTCGGGAACTTGTAATATAAAATAGACTTTGTATTGTGAAAATAAAAGGAAAAAGATTACACGTATATTCGATAATCTGGAAGTAAATACGGATTAAAAGCAAATTTATGCAAAATTAACAAATTATTTTATGGGGGGAAGTGTTATCATTAACAAAATTACATAGCTTATTTATTTATAACGATTTTTCTTGTATTTTTTAAGAACCTTATTCTTGAAAAAAAATTGTTGATATTATTTAGTTAGATATTATAATTTTTTTCTAGAATTTAAATATTTTCTTTTAAAGTAATAATTTCTTTCATCTTATGCACTAGAGGAGAAACTGTACATGTAAAAAAAAAAACCTTACCTTTGACAAAAAAACAGAAAGAAAAAACCTTATCTGTTTACTGTTCCACTTGAAAGCAATATATACAAACTGTAAATTTAATGTAAAAGATTAATTAAAAAATGAAAGACGGTGGAAACAACATGGACCATTCTATCCTTTTCCCCCTCATTTATTAAGAAGATGGAGAAGTCGAGGCTTATTGTTTTAACTTACAAGCCTACAAAAACTATATGTTGAGAAGGCTAATATTGTATTTGATAGCCCTTTATCCAAAATAAATTTATTTTTTACAATTTCGTTGACCGATTAACTTTACTTCATTAATGATATCACTATTTCTTATAATTTTTAGTCAGAGACTTTAGACATAAAGCATTATATAAATATGTGTCATACCAAAATACTTCAAACAAAACACCTCTACACTAAACAACTTGCATTAAGTCTACCAAATTATTCACCTTTTGTGTACTAGCACATAAATGATACAACTAATATAAATAGAATTTTTGTAATGTGTGTTCATGAATACACAATAAAAATCTTATATTTAATAATTATTTTTTTTAGTTATTAGTTTATTTTATTTAGGTGTTCACCCCTTCTATTTAGACTCTTAATATGTGTCAATGAGCATACATTAGATAAAGTGATATAATTATTAAAAAAAATTCAGTCAAAAGAAATTATCAGTAAACTTTATAACTAAATAAACAAATGCCACCTAATTATTGAAATAACAAATAAAAGATAGTTGATAAATTGAAATCAGAAAGACCTAATTATTGAAATAACAAATAAATGGTAGTTGATAAATTGAAATCAGGAAGGAAGCTGTAATGGGGCCAGAACATTGGCATGACGGGCATGACCCAGCTAGGCCAACTCCCTTCATTTCTATATCTATATGTTATGCGAGTGGTGTATAATTTTCCTACCAAGTACCAACCCAAGTTATATGAAATACTTTATACACCAAATAGGCCATTGTACCTGTCATCTCAATTCCACGTCATCAATCTTATCTATTTTTCTTCATTAAAATACAGTCACAAACTCCCAACCATTTGAAGCTTCTGCTCCCATCCATTTCAGCTCAAGAGAATCAAAGGATATACAAAATTGCAATTGTACGAAACAAAAGCTCATCTACTGACCAACTGCAGAAATAAGCCATATGTTCGATGGTTACATTACACATATGCTAATCTTTCAACATCTATAGTGTATCACACATTCACACCCAAAACTGAAAGCTCTACAGGAGTACAATAGCACATAATAAGCGCGACGTACGTATTGTTCATGTTCTCTTTTCAAATTTCAACAAGAAACACATCATACAGCCGATGATTCATTTTGCACAACTCAAATGCCTCTTAAAGGGTTTAACGCGGATTTACCAGAGAGTCTAGAGCCAATATCTTCATAGAAAGTAGCTAGTTTCAGCTTCTCTAGTCTTCTTTTGTTGTTACTGTATTATCAGAGGAAGCTTGCTGTTCATGAGCTTGCCTGGCACTGCTTGATGGGTTGACATTGTCTAATGTCAAAGAAGAGACATCAATTGATCCGTCACCAGTCGGGACATGATCATCCCTTTTTCTTGGGCCATTCACAGCATGGCAATGTGGGCAGATATACGTCACATATGGGAAATCTTCTTTGCTTGCAAGTCCTTGCATATAGACACAAAAAGGAGGCGAAAAAATTCAAGTTCCATTCGAAGCAGGAGCAGAAAGCATATGTTTTGCATGCCTAATAACAATGAAATATTAATCGGGATGAAGGTTACACAGTGCACAAGACTAGTACTTACCATTGTGCATATGGCAGTTGCCACATATAAGAGCATAGCTCTGTGTTGGATCCTCTCCCACAAGCGATGCCGCTATTCGTGCCAACCAACCACCAGAAGAATATGCATTTGACTGCCCATTTTGATAATGATCCACATGCAAAGGTTGGCCATGCTCAGCAATCTCAGCTCCCATCTGCTGCAACATTGCTGCATTATGGTGATGCAAGGCAGGATTACTTCCAGCACCGTCTGATTGACTGTGTGGTTGCTTCCTATTCCGTAGTCCACCAGGTTGCTGCACGAGTTCAACATCATTGCTTTTTGCAGTTGAATCATGAAGTTTAGAATCATCTCCCATAATCAATTTTAAGCCGGAGTCTGCACCCAATTTGGATGCTAGAACTGTAGCAGCAGCTGCTTTTGCTGCAGGGTCGGTATCATATCTCTGCAGAACAACGAAAGGAGGCCAAGATTACCATGTCAAAAAGGTAATTACTCGAAGCTTAACTCATCTAGTCCGCCTCACACTGCATAGATATGGTGAAACTGAAACAAGTTTACCAATTCAATTATATTCCAACTCCAATCTCTAAAACACATAATTTATCAAGTTTACCAACTCAATCATCATCATAAGTAACACCTTGTATAAAAGCAAGAACCGGTTATTTTGTGCACAAAACATTTCTTTGTTTCTTCTAGAAAAGTTTATATATGAATGGTGAAAGTGAATAGGAACTTACTACTAAATAGAGATAACTAATTATTTATTGAATATTATATCACAAAGTCATGGATCGTAGTGAACTTGTGATTATAGAGCACAATTTGGATCTTTTGATGGTTCCAAGTGTAAAGCAGAATAGATATGAATTGTCCAGTCTTTATTTCTAGAAAAGTCAAAATGGACTATTAGAACCACTGCACAAGGAGTTTCTTCCAAGAGTAAAACAGAAAATGCAATTACAGCATTGATTGGCTTTCAGAGAAAACTTCTACATCAGTTAGCATGCAGTTTATAGCAAAGAAGGAAAAAGTAATGAGTCGAATATTCAAGTGTCACCCACCTGAATGAGCTGTTGTGTGATATAGTAATTAGTCTTCTCCTTGAGTTCATCAATTTTGGCTTGCCTTTCAGCCCGAAGTTTTTCCAAGCTTTTCTGGTCCTTGCGCTCACCTAATCAACAAAATAAATTTTTCCATAGGTCAAGAGAAAAAAATCAAGCTCTTCCATAAGAATATTATGTCCAGAACTACCAAGTCTGGATTGCATACATGACAATCACGCCAACACTATTTTCCAAGGGAAATAAATCAAAAAAGAGAAAGAAACACTAAACAGAGTATCCAAGCACTATTTTCCATAAGCAATGCATGTTGTAGATACCCATACAATTATCAAATCATCATTTGACAACAGAATTGTATAATAAACAGATATGCAAAAGGGCTAAGGAAAGGTTGCATATTCCAAAATCAGTCGAATCTAATATCAGAAACCATTAAAAATTTAAAGATGGTAATCAGACTATTGTTTCTGCATATGATTAACACAATATACCATCTGACTCTAGGTGCCTTCAAGATCAAAGGACTAGCTTCTTCTTATACAACCCCCTTCCCCAAGAAAAGAAATCATATTCACAGTGCAGCAGTAAATTTTATGTATATCAGAAACCAAAAAGCATTGTTCTCACACATAAGATCCAGAATTTATAATCGTTAAAACACATATAATACTCACACATATTAAAGAAGCTCCTGAAAGCTGTGTAAGTGACAGATGATAACGCAGGTAATAGAAACATTGGTAGAACACGAAATGCCCTCTTCTTCCAGTTTTCTGCTGATGCTGCAGTCATCATAGCATAACCTACAGCAATTAACTGAAAGTGACAACACAACAATAGAAATAGTATCAGATATAGCATCAAAAAGGATCAATGTAATGACAACATAAAACTGCAGATAAAATTTTGCATAACCTAGTACACTTTCAAGATAATCAGGCATGCATCATAAATTTTTTGGGTGTTGCAAAATCAAAAACATATACCATCCATGTATGATATCCAAAAACTAACAAAGGGTAGAAAAGAATATTGAAAGGTTCTGTCTTCTAACACAATCCGAACTCCATCGAGAAATATAGTGCATGGGAGCAAAAAGGCAAATATCACAATGAGTCAACGGCTTCCTAAGTTGCATGATCCTTGCTGGAAAAATTGGAATCTCTAACAAAATGATAAAGACACTTTGTTGAATCACTTGTAAGGCTCTGATTTATTTCCCAATTCTAAATCAGTATCTATAGGCTATAGCACAAAAATCCACCCACAGCAACTCCAGCATATCACATTAATGACTTAATTTCTAACCACATCCCAAGTTATTTCCCCCACCAAATCCCTTCTGGATTTAGTGTATGTTAGGCAAGAATCAAGACACCTATCGCTCACAACATCAAAACCCTGAACTTAAAGACATCCTGATAAGATTATATAGCACTGCAGTAGACCTTACTAGTGAACCACCAAAAATCACAGTGGAAAAGATGGAAAACTTAATGAATGGAAAAAAAACCTCAAGAATTTCGCCATAAATGGAAGAATCCTTCATTAGAATGGGAAGAAAATAAACAAAAATTACCTCCAAGAGCACAGAAAAGAGAATCAGATGCCTTTTCATCCTCCCCCAGCTCTGTTGCCTTCTTCTCATTCTAGACAAAATGGTAGCCTCTTCTTTGGAAATGCGCTCCAGTCTCCTCTCAAAATCATCACTACGGGAGCCAAACAGTCCATGCCAAATTCGAGAGATTAGTCCCCTCTGCTTCTTCTTACTTGTCACTTCCTTAGTTTTCTTCTCAGCAGCTGGCATGTCTGCTTTTTCAGCAACGTCTACATCCTTCTCAGATTCCCCAGCCATTTCTGATAATGCATAGCAGCATCAACCATAACAGGAAGCAACAGCAATGAATTCAACGACATGACACACCCAGGCCAAGGTTAAAAAGCAAAAGAATAACATAAATTTGTTAACCATGCTGAAACTTTACCAAAGAAAAAAATTAGTTTGCTATTGCTCAGAATCAATACTCAACTTAGAATTCACCAAGAACGAAATACTCATTTATCTTAATTATTTGGCCAAAAACACAAGAACTGAACCGAAAATCAAGCATAAAAAAACTATGAGAAAAATTTCGAATCCGCAAGTAAAAAGAATAGTATGTTAAATCTGAAAATTACCAGAAAGGACGGCGTTGTATCAGGGATTACGGATCTGCAAGTCCAGCAGTAAGAAAGTTCAAAGCGAGGGATTCGCCGATCTCGAAACTTTGGGGGACAAAGATGAATGATTGCACGCAAGATCCGTCCTGAAAAGCAGCGCCTCACCACCAAAACCGATCACTTTGCTAGAATCGGCGATTCAAAACCCGAGTCAAAGAGCACTTGCACTCATGCCCTAATTTAGGCAGCTGTACTGGAACAAGTTTGGGTAAATTCGTTTAAACCCTAGCCAGAGGATGGTTAAAGGTTTGGAGGGGAAGATGGACTGTGGTCAACTAACCGGTCACCGACCGCCACCGCTCTAACATGCTGTTTACGCGTAAGAAGAGAGATGAATAAATATTTAATTTTCAAACAATTCCTTTCTGGAAAATTACGAGTAGCCACACACGCGAAAAAAAAATGCATTTATAATGTTATAAACATTAAAATTTGTATTTTCACAAATTCTGAACGAAATCCTTATAGAAAAAAGTGATCAGATGATATATTACCGAGAAACCAACCGATTATATACTCAAATTAAAGAACAAGAAAATCTTTCAAGACCAAAAAAAGAACAAGAAAATCTTGCCATATTATTTCTATTTGTAGTTACAAGTATCATCGTCAAAACTATACGTATTAAAATCAGAATCAGCCATATTATCTAGTTTTATTTAAGACAACAGAAAAAATGTCTATAATGTTCCACATTTGTGTGATGAAATGGTCACATCATCATCGTTAAATTAAATAAATATATTTGATTGATTGATTATCCATTATGTCCCCATGATAATAGTAACAATTATATCAAACCATATCAAACCATAAGCATCAATCCATTATATATGGATTTCCATCCATTGCAATATGATAATCGGCTTATATTAGTTAATAATGTAATATCTTGTTTGCAGGGCGTCCAATCAGTTTTGGAAATCCTGTGTCAAAAATAAAATAAGTATATATCGGTATAAATATAAGTATTTTTTTATAATTTTTTTTAATACTTCCTCATATTGAAAATATAAGTCGTTTTAAGATATTAATCTTAATTTAATTGTGATTCATTTTAAATTTTTTAGGCAATTAATAACTTTGGATAATGAAAATTATTAGTGAAACTTGTTGAATAATTTTATTTCAGACAACTCATTCATTGTTTAAAGGGGTGATGAACATTTAATAATTGCTGAGTTTTAGAATTACATTAGAATAATTTACTTAATTATTTTAAGAAAAGGTTGTGTGCTAAGAGCTAAAACGAAAAATATTTCAAATGAGCGAGCATTAGATATCATTTTCGTATTATTTGAAAATTTAACCATTCTTAATGCCCATTCTTATTTGCTCATTAGTTTAGTTTATTAAATCTGTAGAACCTATGAAAAGTGAGTCTTTAAAATAAATTTATTAAAATTTAGGGATCTTTGATATGGGAGATTTCTAAAACTAGAGTTTTAACCAATCTTATTTAATTATAATTTGCGAAAATAATTATGAAAACTAACTAATGAAGTTGCAATTGACGAGAAACTAATAGGTGAACTGTATTTTTTGTATTAATCAAATATTGTAGGTAATATGCTTTATAAATAATTTTAGCAAATCAACTCCCTTCTCAAACTTTGCAAGGTTATATTACAATCAAATATATAACCCATGTTTGAAGACTTTCTCGTAGTTTTAGTTTTGTTGATTTGTTTGTTCGATTGTGTCTGTATTCTCGTTCTTTTGTTGTGTTTGTTGTTTTTTATTTTTGTTTTTTCTGTTTGTTGTTAGTTCTGTTGGTTGCCTGTTCTTGTCGGGTGTTTCGACGCTGTTTGTTCGGCCTCTCGAATTTTCAGATTTGGTTGTTCTGAATTTTTGAATTCTTACTGAATCAAAAAATATATATATATAAATATATAAATTAACTAAGTGTCCGTTCATTTTTGGGGTTGGAAATGAGCTTAAATTAGAGAATTTAAACAATTTTACTTACTCTTATCCCCAAATTTAAGCAAAAATGTGAATTTAAGTAAAAATTGAAGTAAATTCTTCAACTTCAACTCATTGATGAACTGACACTGTACTCGTATGATTTATAAGTAGGGCCCTCCTGGAGTTGAGGCCCTCGATCTGCAATAGCCAGTAGCCCTTCTTGCATATCCTTAGGGACGGGACTGCTTGTTTGCAGTACGTATATAATAATTACATCCCATAAAGAAACAATAATATACATTCAACCACGAACGAGAAACTAAGATTGTACTCTTTTTTTTTGGTGCCAACTACTTGCCTCTGCAGTGGTGCTGCAGACACCACTGCAGAACGGTGATAGTCACCGTTCAAATGAATAATTTTTTTTAATTTTGGAACGGTAATTATCACCGTTCCAAATTTTTTATTTTATGTAATTGTATTTTTTTTAACCACTAGTTTAAATTTTAGTCATTAGTTTAAATTTTTTAGTCACTAGTTTAATTTTTTTAGCCATTAGTTTAATTTTTTTAAGGGTTTATCCATTCTCTATTAGGGAATATTTTGTAGGGTTTTATAATTTAAAATTTTAGCCACTAGTTTAATCTTTTTAGCTACTAGTTTAATCTTTTTTTAAGAGTTTATCCATTATCTATTAGAGAATATTTTGTAGGGTTTCATAATTTAAAATTTTAGCCACTAGTTTAATCTTTTTTTAAGGATTTATTCATTCTCTATTAGGGAATATTTTGTAGGATTTAAACTTTACACCCTTTTCAAACCAAATAAACCCAAAAAAAAACACCCTAAACTATATAAAAAAAAAAAAAACTACTTTAGAAGACGTTGCAACAAAATAAAATAAAAAAATACGAACGGTTTCTGAAACCGTTCAAATGCACAAATTTGCACAATTTCCATAGTAATCGCCTTTTTTTTCAAAACTAAGATTGTATTATAATATACAAGGAAAGCATTATATAAAAAATATTATTATCTATGAGAGAAATAAAAATGTGCTTCGGTTATCCATATTTGAGAAATAAGCAGTCAAATTAGACTATCATTAAAAGGGTAAATTTCTTGTTTCAATGCGTTTTTTTGAGAAATCTGCCTGTCGATATTTATTGCTTTTGTCCATAGATGTTCACCACTTTCATGCTAAGAAGTTTACACTTTTATACCTAAATATTCATCATTTTTTTATACATGTATGTTTTTCGTTTTTCTCTTATATATTTATCACTTTATGTGTAGATGTTCACAACTTTTTATGCCTAGAGGTTCACCACCTTTATATACCTAGATGGTCATCGTTGTTTTTGCATGCATGTTCATCAGCTTATTCTTTCACGTTCATCACTTTTCATTGTGAATATGTCTTAGATGTTCATTACTTTTGTGCGTATATATTTTTTTATTTAGACTGTTAGGTAATCCTATAAGTTTTCAATTTACCTAAGAGTTTCAAATCTCAAGTTTTGAAGCAAATTTAGTTTTTGAAGTTTATTCATATAAATAGTTCAAAACATGTTATATCGTAATAATTACGGGTTTATTTGGAAAGAGTATTTATAAAGACTTTGTTATTGATAAGTAGATGAAAATGTAAAAAAGTGTGTTTGGTAAAAAAAATATTTTATAGATACGTGTGTATTTTTGTTGAAAAATGTGTGTAATAAAAAAAAAAAATTATTACATATTTATCGAAATGTATAAAAATAGTTTATGAAAAAAAACTTTATAAATAAACAAGACATTTGGCCAAACAAGACCTAAATTAATTGTCAAAACTGCCTAACTAATTTTATTTTTATTTTTTTACGACGCAGGAACCCACCACTTGCGGGGTGGTAAACCTACGGGTCCGGGACCTAGCCGGCAAAGACCCCGAACCGGATAAACCGACTTGCGCCGACCGGCTCGACCCAGCGGCAAGGGACACGATAAACCCCTAAGAGTTATACCCAGAAGAAAGGGGGACATGCAGGGATCGAACCCGGAACCTGCCCTTACCCCTCCGTGCCCTTACCACCAAGCCACCACCGAAGTGGCACTGCCTAACTAGAATTTAAAAACCCAAAAAAAAAAATCAAATTTTTAAATTTTGAAAGGAAATAAACACATGGTTACGAAACACGGTCAAAGTTTGAGTTCGTTTATCAATGTTTAAAATTGGCTCGGTGGATGACTTCTGTATGAAAAAAAAAAAAAAGTTCGAGTTCGTTTGACACAATTGTATCTCCCTCCTAGATTTCTAATTATAACTCATAAGAACTAAGCACTTCTGATGACTTATAAAGTGGATAGCACAAAGGAGAGGTAATTACTAATTATAACTCATAAGAACTTCAAAGATTTGTTTTGCAATCATATAACCTTCATCAAGATTTCTAGCTCTACACATAAGCACCTCTCATTTGATGCGATGAATTTATTATTTAAAAGATACTTATATGTGTTACAAAATATTTGTATATTTTAAAAAAAAATTGCTTATAATGAATGTGTCGAGTTCACGCCAAACCAATTCACACCAAACCAATCCTTAATCGATTGAACATTCATTAAATTGTAAAAAAATCTAATCCCAATCTGAATAGTGTGATTACAGATGACACCAAAACCACGCCGCAGAGTTTTACATGCACGCACAAGTTGCATGTAAAACTCTTGGCATTTTCACAATTACCAAGCATTTTATAATATCAAAGGCCTAGTTTCCTTTGTTCAGAAGTAAGAAAAGAAATGCCCATCCTCAATTAAATTTCCAAGATTCTATATAGGAAGCATAGTGGCAGCAAGTCCAAGCATGTTAATTTCCAAATGAAATGCTATTTTGTACCTTCTATCCATCGTCCATCCCGGTCTTCTTGCACATTGTCAGCATTTCTGCATCAGATACACAAACCCATGAGCCCAAAAAAGAAAGAACTCGAAAGAGGGCCTAATGTATATGCTATATAGGGTTATATGCGTACTTTAGGCATACAGATTAGCATGTTATACAATAAATTGAGAGATGTAGTGAAGAAAATATCCCCTCTTCTGTGCAATGAAATAGATATGCAACATGGTCTTTGTGGTATTGGCCCTTTTCATTTCATAATAGGGCGATTGGTGAGAATAACAGCATAGCATAGACTACATGATATCATTCACAGCCACTAGAATCATTTTACTAGCTAGCACTTCCTTTACTTGATTCAAATATTCAATACAAAACAAGAAAGACAGGTAACCGAGACAAATATAACAAGGTCAGTAGGCAAATACTCATATCTCATAACCAGCTATGTAAGAAACATCTAAAAAGTGTGCATGCATCGCTTGAACAGAGACACTCAAGAAAACCAGTAAAGCACTAATCTTTCCCAAGCTAAGCATATATCTAATTTGGGTAAGAGCAGGAACAAACATCAACCAATCTGGCATATAATGGCTTAAAACGAACTAATCAGTGAGAGGCAATTACAAATGCCAGGGCAGAGAGATGGTTTCTGGATCTACTGCAAACAAGCATAAATCAATTCAAGGATGCCATTGATTTTTCAAACAGAGTATTACAGGGACGACAAGTTCCCAGAACATCAGAAAGGGGAATATGTTACCAATCAGCAGGTTACAATACCAGTTTTCATATCAAAGAGGGTCTCAGCAATAATAAAAAACTTGGAATCTACTCCTACCTCAACCTGGAGCAAGATACAAGTGTGTTTGTCAGTCGTATTCATCTCTTTGACAAATCAAGGGAAGTGATAAGTTTGTCTTCTCTATATCTAGTATCTTCAAAATTGAACCCAATCCCTTCTAATGAAAGGAAAATCTCCATTTATAACTTTCCCTGAACTGGGATATCAGACAAAACAAAAACATTTACACAGCAAGAACATGGAATACTTTTTGGACAGAAAAAGAATCTAAGGATTTACTCAAAGTTCATTTTCATTCACACCAAGTATGATGCAAGATAAACGAGTCGGTCAACAATACATTGACAAGACTGCTCCAATCTAATTTGAGCTTTCTCTTTGCCCAATTGTACTGCGCGACCAACTTCATTTCACAGGAAACACTTCAACTACAGAAAATTAGCATATCATCTTGGAATCTTGCTGAAACTATGGGCACAAAGAGATGCAACCATATAATCCTTCAGAAGAACATAGAAATGGTTGAACTAAGCAAACTACATAATGCTGTTGAAGAAATGGACAGCATTATTCACTTAGAGAAGTAAGGGGCTACATTCTCTCAAGCCATATCATAACATTAAAGCACTATCCTTCATGTCCCACAATCATGTGGCCAGCCATGTAAAAACAAAGTACTTTTCTGTGGCATTCTAATATAATTTATAGCATTTCCAATGCTAATCATGATGGTTTAATTGTGGCCTTCAATGTATTAAAGAAAATAAGATCAAAACCTATAAAATTCAACTTACAATTACAATGATCCATGCAACCATCAACCTCATCCATTAGTTGAATTCAAACTGAGTTACTTCCCATCTGAAGATCCCTGTGGTGACCCGCTCTTAGCCTTATTCACACTCTCTGAAATTCCCTTGACAAAGGCATCCACAAGCAGCTGTTGCGACTCCAGAATCATCTCGGTTCTCTTCATCTCCATCTCCATCCTAGTTTGCTCAATTTGCCTCATCATATCAATCTTCATCTTCTCCACCTTCACAAAACCTTCCCCCAACATATTAATAGCAGTCGCCAAGCCATTCACCTCATCCCCTTGTTTCGATTTCTTCCCCAATTTAGACATGGATTTGAATCTAGCACCAGATCCAGGCTCAGTCACCACTCCACTCCTGAAAATCCTACTTGCGTAATTGAAGCTAGGGTTCTGCGACTTATCATATTTCCCATAATTTTTTGATCTAAGCTTCGAAGGAGCCTGAATTCCAAATCCACTTCCATTACTCACTGAACCATGGAAATCCACATCGCCATAGCTTCTCTTCGGATCATAACCACTAGATAGATAACTACCTCGATCACAATCAACATCATCGTTACCGTTAATGTCGTCATGCTCTATAGCAGGATCATCGTCGTCATCCTCATCATCATCGCCATTACCAACGCCGTTAGATTCGACAGTCGAGGGCCCCTTCTCCATGTCATCCATCTTCTTGAAATAGACCCAAGCAGATGAGAAGCGGTGGTTAGGGATGGAGAGAGCGCGCTGGAGCTCAGACCGGTAGCGTTTGCGGAGCTTCTCCATCTTGTGGCGGCACTGAACGGAGGTCTTGGCGGGGGCGGAGTGAGGGCATAGGGCGCCGACGGCGTCGGCGACATCTTGCCAGTGAACGGCGCGGAGATTTCCCCGGCGGAGCGAGTACCACTTGTCGCGGTAGGAGTCGATCAGCGCCGCTGTCTCCTCGTGCGACCAGCACGGCGGCGGAATCCGACGGCCGACAGCGATGGAGGAGGACGCCGGAGGAGGAAAAGGGAGAGATTGGAGCGGTTGCAAAGGCGATGGAGAGGCTTCCATAGTGTTTAGGCGGTTTGACGGTGGTGATCGGAAAGGAGAGGCTTCCATGGGAGGAATGGAGAGAGAAAGGGGATGGAGGAGAAGAAAAAGAGGGGGTGGAGGGGAGGAAGCGGTGGAGGCGGCGGAGGAGAAGGGGAGAGAGAGTCACGTGGGAGGGAATAGAAAAGGGTTGTGTGGGGGAGCGGTGGACGGTCCATGAGGCGGCGCGGGCGGTTGCGGTTTGACCCGGCACGGCGTTTCGATGGTGAGGTAATTGAGGGCAATTTCGGGATTTCCGTTTCTCATTTTCATTATTCTTCTCGCGGTTTATTAGACTTAACCAGTTGAAGAATGTAAACGTAGTACTTGTGCAAACGGGTATGAACCGGATAAATGATTTATGTATAACGTTTTTATTAAGAAAATTAGTTGTTTTTTTTTAAAAAAAATTTAAATCCTATTTCCTAAATCTTATATTCTAAATTTTAAAAAGTAATATTTTAGAAGAAGAAAAAATAAAATAAAAAATTATAAAATAAATTAATAAGGATTGAAAAAATACATAAAAATTAATATGAATAATTTTGTTAATTAAAAATTCTTAAAAAGTTAATGAGCCCAAAACTCTCTACAAATGAGGTAAATACTATTCTACTTTGTACTAAGGCCCAAATTTTAGGCCCAATAAACCCCAGCGTAAGCCCATTGAGATCTGGGCTATCTGTTCTCCTACAATCACTTGTATGTTGCATAATTAATCAAAATTGATACGTAACTAATAGCTATTGAGAATTCCAAACTAGCATGTTTTTCCCCCTTCTATTAAAAAAAAAAAATTGTCAACTCTTTTCAGTCTAGCTGATAAGCATAACATCTCGAGACTATTAGATCGTGTGTTCGAATCCCCCTCTTCCATTATAATGGCCTTGTGGCTTTTAAGGCTTGTGCCTCTTATTAACCAAAAATTAAAAGAAAATTCCGTATCACTTTCAACAATAGATTTTTGAAAAGGAAAAAATGAACAATATATTTGAAATATCTTACAGCCTATCACTAGAATTGATTGTGCGAAAATGTATTTTTTTCTTTAGCAAAAAAGGCATTGAAATTATACTAAATGAATGAATAGTCAGTGGATCATGACTCACATGCAACTACTACATGCTTCATCAGCTTCTATTGAATTTTAACTTGATGTTCATACATGGAATGGAACTCGGCTTCCCTTTTTTTTCCCTCCCTTTCTTTTTAATGCTCCGGCCAATAAATAATGCAGCTAGCAAATTGACCAACTAATGCAGTTATGATACAATATATGCAACAAAATCAAATATATTATTGGAAAAACAAAAGATGTTACACATGTCTGTAGGTGACATTTAATTTTGCAATCTATATATATTCGGAGGCGTGTACCTCTAACAAAAATATATTGTGGTACGCTCTCATGACAATATTCTCCATATTAATTCTTCCAGCTATGTTTATGTTGTTGTGCAGCTGTAAATTGGTGACAATTATAAAGTAGGCCTTGTTTTGGTTTTGAAGGTACCCTTTTCATTTCTTTTCCGACCAGCTTTTTATTGTTGTGAGTTTAGTTGTAGTGGTAGATTGAAGAAATTAATTAAACAAGCCCAATCATATCAAATTAAGGCCCCATCAAAGGTCTTGGTGACAAATCATTAATCCAAATTTGTACATGTATTTTTTTGATGTAGCTAGGTAAGAGGCATGATTTTTCAAAGTTTCTACGTACATCAGCATATATAAGTGGGTTTATTTTCATCATATGTTTGTTATACCCAGTATAATATGTTGATTATTATAGATGCCTTAAACTCAATCACCTAACATGATAATATTTATCCGAAAATCCTTAAAATTGACTTGAATTTTCCTTGATATAAGATTTAGCATAATTCTTATTATATACTAACGTTTAAACAATCTCTTTAATATATAATACGAGGTTTATAAATAAAGGTCGAACATGTATTATATATTGCTAACAAAAAATATTTCCACAAAACGTAGACCATATTTTTCTTAAAGCCATAAATATCATGTCATTTGAGCAAAACTATGTCAAGCTCACCCTATCCAAATGTGTTTTTTACTTAATTAGATGGTGGTAGTGGTACGTACACGATACATCCATGTGAAGTGCCAAAAACATATGCTTAATTATAATCCCATTATAAACTAATTCAGGTATTAAATAATGAAACAAAATTTGTAGGCTATTAAATCTACTGATCTCTCTCCAATTCTACGCCAATAAATTAAGACCTCCTCGACGACTGAGATGAGTGAAATTAATAAAGGCCGGCCGTCAATCACTGCGTCTCGCGCAGTCCATAAAATGTGAAAATAAAAAATACTCCGTAAATAAGTTTTCGGTTCCGTTCGGCCATTTTTTTTTTGAGATTAACCAAATTTTATTTTATTTTTAATCTAGTTAACGAGTGTTCGGTAAAAAAATATCAATCTAGCTTAGGGAGGTTATTGATGGATCGCGTTATTTTTATAACACTCAACGTGTTGGACGATCACCTTCATTCTACTCATAACCTTTCATCAAAAGAGGAAGATCGCGAGTTAACAAGAAAGAACGCGTCACCCAATGAAAGAAGTTATTATGAAGAATAAATAAGGAGTAAGAAAGAACGCGTTCATCCTCAAAAAACTTACCGCGAAGAATAAACTAATGCGGCGACTCAAGGGATCTGTTGCAGGAAGAAACAAAGGGGCCATGGAACATTCCTAGCGCGTTCATTGTGCATGGACGCGTAGAACATGTCAAGCAATATCAAAACCGCCTCGACTACATCGGACCAATCCAGACATGTCAGCCATGCATCTTTCCAAGATCGACACGCGTCCTCCTGCCTTGCTGGTCCAATCACGACCCTACATCTCCTTGCCGACATCTGTCACCAAATGAATCACGAGATGACACGTATCTCTGTGTGTCAGCTGACTTTAAGCAGGACCCCTTGCCTATAAATAGCCCACGACCCCTTCAGAAACGGGGGTCGGGAATTGGGTGGAAGAACAGTGCCATGAGCATGTTTTGACATCTTTCTCGATCTGTGATGATTTCCAAGTATTTGTAAGAGTGAAAAGTTTTATATTCGTCATCTGTAACGCATCGCGTACTTTGTATGTGTTCTTGCTCAGTGGATTGGGTGGATCTCCCCTTTTGGGATTCCGTGGACGTAGGATAACCGAACCGCGTTACCAATTCTCTGTGTCTTTGCTTCATTTTCTGTTTTATCGCGTTCATCCAGGGCCAGGTATTTTATAGGCTTTACGCTTTGCTTACTTAAAAACTTGGGCTTCATCAGTTATAGTAAATTAATGTAGCTTAATTTTTTCATTTTTTTTAATGTGACCCCCTAGATTGTTGAAGATTAACAAGCTAAATTTTACATTTATCTCATTTTAACTTGTAATACCGAATATCAATTATAATATTTAAATAATTAAGCTAATAAAAATTAATTTAGTTATAGTTTCAGTTAGTCATTCAGTTTCAACTCCAGCTTCAGCTATTTATTCAACTCCGACTCTTATTTCAGCTAAATTTATAGAACAGAGCGTTCAACAAAAAAAAATAACACAATTGAACTGGTAAAAGCAGAAAACACTTTGAGGTTCGATTGTACGTAGGACTATATAGCATGTGGTGACCTGGTGGGTCCGGGTCCGGGCTGGAGGCAAAACGGGCCACGTGATCCGGCTTGCTGTATGGTTTCTTCTGCCCGCCGTGATTGGCGAAGTATCCGGATAAGCTGGACAATTCCTGGATTTTGCTTAACGAGCAGAGGAGGAACTAGGCGGAGTGCCACGCCCTCGCCCGGAGCCAGCAGAAGAGGAGGACGATCCCTCTCCACGTTTCTGGCGAAATTCTTCCCACCAGTCAGGGTATCCATGGATTTGAAAGCAGGTGGCCATGTCGTGACCAAGACGACCGCAGTGTGTGCAGGTTGGTTTGTCGCTTTGAGAAGAGGACTCAGGACGCCCAGAGGAAGATGATTTAAAAAATTGTGGTTTGTTCTGAGCAGCAAAGGCAACAGCTTCCTTTCCTGCAGCGCGTTCAGTAGAGACGGCACGGTGGCGCTCTTCCTGAATAGCTAGAGAGTAGACACAGTTCAGGCTTGGGAGAGGTTCCTGAGCCAAAATCTGAGAGCACAGCGCTCCAAAAGGGACGTCGTCAAGGCCCATGAGAAACTCATGGACATAGTCTTCTTCGAGTTCAGATACTCAGGCGCACTTGCAACTGGAGCAGGAGCAGTGGCGTGGTTTGCGATAGTTTTGTAATTCGTCTTGAAGTTGCTTGAGTTTGCCGAAGTAGACTGCCACAGATTGCCCGTTTTGACGACAACGAGCAATTTCGGTTCGTAACTGATGAACCCGAGGAGCGTTCCCAATAGAGAATCGTTGCTCGATTTCATCCCATAACTCCTTCGCAGATTTCTTATAGGATAGTAAGGGGCGAATTGAAGAGTCGACTGAACGGAGAATCCAGCCAACCATCATGGAATTGACGGCACACCAGTCGTCGTAGGTAGGGTCGGTTGCAGCCGGTTGAGAGATCTGATCGTCGATGAACAAAAGCTTACGACGCGCACTGAAGGCGTTTCGCAGGGCCTGCTCTCATTCTTGATAGTTATCACCCCTAAGGGTCACAAGGACAAGGTTCATGCCGGTATGGTCCGACGAATGAAGGTAGTAGGCAGATTTGGGGTCGAGACCGCCATCTTTCTTAGGATCAGTCATGATTCAGAGGGGAAAAAAATTGGCACTTTTGTAAAGAAGAACGTAGGGTAGGGTAGTTTTATTGTCCTGGCTCTGATACCATGAACAAATAGATAGTCAAAGATGTTTCTGTGTGTATTCTCATAGAAGGAGATCAAAATATATACACTGCAGTGCTTGGAGAACAAGCCAAAAAAAAGATATCCTAAAAGATATCCTAGGCTATAGATCGTAATAACTAGTGCATAAGATAACAACTTAATTATATTATCTCCTAAAATATAATATTATCTTCCTAAGATATGATATCAGCCAATAATAAAAAATACTCCGTAAATAAGTTTTCGGCTCCATTCGGCCAATTTTTTTTGAGATTAACGAAATTTTATTTTATTTTTAATCTAGTTAATGAGTGTTCGGTAAAAAAATATTAATATAGCTTAGGGAGTTTATAGTGAATTAATGTAGCTTAATTTTTTCATTTTTTTTAATGTGACATCCTAAATTGTTGAAGATTAACAAGCTAAATTTTACATTTATCTCATTTTAACTTGTAATACCGAATATCAATTATAATATTTAAATTAATTAAGCTAATAAAAATTAATTTAGTTATAGTTTCAATTAATCATTCAGTTTCAACTCCAACTTCAACTACTTATTCAACTCTGACTCTTATTTCAGCTAAATTTATAAAACAAAGCGTTCAAAAAAAAAATAACACAATTGAACTGGTAAAAGCAGAAAACACTTTGAGGTTCGATTGTACGTAGGACTATATAGCATGTGGTGACCTGGTGGGTCCGGGTCCGGGCTGGAGGCAAAACGGGCCACGTGATCCGGCTTGCTGTATGGTTTCTTCTGCCCGCCGTGATTGGCGAAGTATCCGGACAATTCCTGGATTTTGCTTAATGGGCCCCGTTCCGTTTGCTTAGACGTCTCCTCCCCCCACTCACGGATAATCCTATTACCCGTATTTGGATTATACCATCTTTCACAGATTAAATATCCTTTACAATGAAAGTTGGATCATACGGATCGGAGTCGTCTAATTCAGATCACATGTTGTGAAATAAAGTACAATATGTGTGATAATTTTATCTTGATTGAGTGATATATTATTGAATGAGATAAATAATGCTTTTATCGATTAGTAGAATTGTAAAGATTAATATTATTAAGGTGAGGATTTTGTGAGAATGGTCGCTCAAGTGTGAACGGTTATTTCATAAGAAAAACGTATACATACATAGGGAGCGTATGCACACTTACTAATAGTTACTATGTATGCACACTTAAGAACACTTACTAATTGAAAATATGCTCGTCTAGCCACGGAGGGTGGTGTTATTCGTGACTCTGATGGTCAGTGATTATGCGGGTTCGTTCATAATATTGGGAGTTGTATTGTCCCGTCTGCTGAGTTATGGGGTATGTTACATGGGTTGAGACTTGCTTGGGATCGTGGTTTTCGTCGTGTGATTCTTGAGTCTGACTCCCTGCTTGCCATTTCCATGCTTCGCAAAGAGCCTGATCGTTGTCACCCTCTATCTAGCCTGGTTTTTCAGTGTCAAGGCTTTTTTCATAGGGATTGGTCTGTCCAGTTTCGTCACATCTATCGAGAGACGAATGTTGTCGTTGACCACTTAGAGTCTTAGCTAGTATTGCTTTTACTTTTTCATTTAGGTTGTCATGTGTTATTTGATATGCCTCTAAGTGTTGTTTCCTTTATTTCGGGTGATTTTCGAGGACATTCTACCCCACGCATGACTTTGTAATTTGGCGTTGCCTTGTTTTAATAAAACCCCAGAGAGTGTTGTATCTTCTTCGAATAAAAAAAAAACTAATAGAACATATATATGCACATTTAAGAGCCACTTAGGACCATATGAGCATGTGTTAAAAAAGCATATGAACACATGCTACAAAGTATATATACACATTTTCAATAACATATGCATGTATGTGTACATGCGCTTCTTACTAATTATTCATATGATTTCTACTTATGTGTTCATATGAACACAACGTTCTCACGAAATATTTTCCCGCATAATTAAGCAAAATACTTGCAGATTTACACAACAAAAGATTTGGTTATGGATATCATGTTAAATGGCACATTCTCAATCAGAGATACGTAGAATCCGTTCGGTTGAGAGTGAGTTGAAGTGGGTTGAAGTAGAAGTGGACACTTTAACTCCATTTTTCTTAATGTTGGGGATAACATTAATTAAGCAAATTACTTAAACTTTAACAGGTTCAACTCACTTCAACCCACTTCATCTCCTCCTTCCTCCCAACCTAACGGGCCCAATGTCAATGCGGTCATTTTATTTTTAGTGACAAAATCTTTTCCTAATAGATAGTTGTTTGACACATGCTTCAGCTTTAACTAGTCCTTGTAGACTTTTTGCTAGAATAATACTATATAAACCAGTTCTTACAAATTAAAATTATAAAAAAATATTAAAATATGTAGCTTTAGCCAAACTTTCACAAACTTTGAAAAAACAATGGGAAGGTTTACGAACGCGAGTAACATATGTACATTCAATTTTCACTCTTGTATGATATACCAATATTTTGGTCAACCAATGCTTGTATGATACTCCACCACTCCTTGAATACATATAGGCTCAAAGCTTTATTCACAAGTTTTGTACTTTTGTTACTCTTTTTATTGTTCTTATGAAACATAACATCTTCATTACGTTAACTAATCAATGAATACATGTCATCATATACATGTGAAGAAGGACCAGAAGTGAAGAAACATCATAAATTTAATTAGACTAGTTGTAATTTTGCTTTGAAAGAATTTGTGCATATTTGAAATCCCATGATATCATTCCAGCTAGCGATTAAGCAAATCTGATTGATTGATTTTTTCGAAAGAAAAAGAAGAGAGAAAATTGCAGCCTTCACTTTTTGTCCATACCAACTGGTTCGTAAACCTCAATCACATAACTACAAAGTACTTGACCAAGAATATGCATAGAATGTTTCAATTAATGAAGAAATTACACTATAGACAAAAAACACTACATGAAGGGTGTAGCTATAACTAGATGAGATGCCAAACTTACACCAAATCCAATCTAAGGCTCTGTTTGACATGACAGTAGCGACAACAATAGCAGTTGACATAGTGATAGCAAAAACGTTTGAAACTAGCTTAAATTAAAACGCTAATGAGAGCATCATTGAAAAAATAGCGTTTTAAACGCTACTCCCTCCGATTAACAATAACGGTAGTTTTACACTCTCTTTCTCTATCACATTTAACTGACGTTTTACTTTTAGTTCTATTATTCCCCAGTTTTCTATCATTAAAACTCTCTCTCTCTCTCTCTCTCTTCCTTATTTCCCCCAGCAAAAGACCATTTCATTAATTACTCCCTCAGTGTTAGGATTCGAACGTAGTAACGACAAGAAAACAAGACAAAGAACACAAGAATTGTTAACCCAGTTCGTCAAGAATGACTACGTCTGAGGGCACTACCAAGCCAGGATACTTTTCTCTTTTTTCAATGTGATGAACGACGATTTAAAATTACAATTGATCAACTAGGGTTTAAATAGCAAGACACGGATTAACCTAATGGGCCTTAAAACACAACACGTGATAACTGGCCCAGCGCCCACCGCGGGGCAGCAGCCCCCACCGCGGGGCGGTGACTCCCACCGCGGGGCGGTGACCCCCACCGCGGGGCGCCAATCCTACCCCGACCCGGCGGTAACTCTCAGTTAATCCTCTCAGGAGAAACGACGTCTGACGCGGGGCGTCCACTTCACCGCGACCCGGCGACAACCCTCAGTTGCCTTCTCTGCTTGCCGTGCAAACCATTACTCGTCAGGCTCCATAAACCCAACACTCAGAGCACTCTCTCATATTTTCCAGGCCTCCACCAAACATCCCAACGAAGATTAAAAGAAATTGGGTCATTAGTTGGGTTTATTAAGTAAAGTGGCTTTTTCTTAATCTGTGTGAAATATTGTAAAACGACAGTTATTGATAATCGAAAGGAGTAATAAATATGAAAAGTTATCACTACCACTACTTACCAAAAAAATATTATTTCTAAATCGCGGCTAAATGCTACATTAAATGCTAGTTTTATAATCTTGTCAAACACATTCTAAATCTAAATTAAGCAAAATGCACCGTACCAACCAAACCCACACCTTTTGACAAGTTACTGATCAGCATCAAGTTAGATGTGACATGGCTTAGGAGGTGCCTAGCTTCTTGGCACATATATGGGAACCCAAGGCCTAGCTTAGCTAGGTATATATGAATTCCCATTACCCATATCATATACCAAAAAATAAAATTCAAATGCGCCGGTTGGTATATATCGACCACTATATATGAGGCCATAGCTTTTGGAAATTAAGCATGGTTATTTTGATGGGTTAATATTGGCTCTTATAATTGAATTGTACCCTTTTTGTTTGAGGGTGGTTGGTACCGTTGGTTTGGCCGATGGTTGTTGAAAACTGGCATTAGGCGGGAGAGGTTGTTCTATTTGATGTCAAAATTGACATTTTGGTTCCTTTTGACCGATGCCAAAGAATTCATAAATTATAGTCACTTTAATTCGAATGCTACTTCTAGAAAAGTTATAGTTTCCACAATATTAAGCTCTCTCTCAATCACCACTTAAAGTAAAATTACATATATTTCTCCACTTCTTTCAAGATTTTACCATAAACTTTTGCAAAATCACGTACAGGTTTTCTTCCTTCACGAAATGGAGAATTGATAAGTAAATTTGTATGAATTTAAATATTACATAAATTGATATCAAATATATGTATTTGGTTGATTTTATATTTTTGAAAAATTCATATATTATAATTAATGGATTTTTTTTACTTTTACAATTTCAATCATCTAGAAATGAGTGGATAAGATTTTCTTCTCCCATAATATCATATACTTTACATTTTAATCAAAGAGGATTCACCAATTTCCATAATTTCATATAATTATATAATTTTACATGAAATAATTTCTTAAGAATTACACTTTTTATATTTAAACCATACAATACTAGTACTAAGGATTATAATTGTATAATATAATAAAAATGGGTGATTTTGTAATTAACCTTACATTATGCGTGGTTTCTAAAAAAAAAATGTGGGAAGTTTTGAGAGGAAAAAGTAATAATTTTCAGAAAAGTGATACAAATAGGGTGGTGTATTTCTGAAATTACCTATAGAAAATGGACTTTTAGATAGCATGTAGCTTGTTGGACAGGGCTGATACGTACGCAACTCTAAACTAAAACGATTCGTCTTTGACCAAAACGACACTAATAACTCCCATTGTAAGCTGCGCAATAATCGCTATATAAAACCAGATTTTAATAGTCTTAGGCGGCAATTACTCTTAGAGCTCCGATTAGCTAGAATCCAGGCTTTCATGCTATTACATGTACCCCCAAATCTAGGGTTTGCGCTACTTATTAAAATTTAAAATAGGCATTTTTTGTAGAATGCGTGAAAATCAATACTTTAGAGAAGACAAATAAAAAACATAAAAAAGTTACAAAAATTAATTACCAAGATTTTATTTTCCACTGAAATGGTGCTCTCCGTTGCCCACAAATATAATACTATACATGTCTAATTTGTCTCGTTACCGACGTTACGTGCCTACCCAAACCCAAGTTTAGGCTATGTTTAACATTCTAATATATATATATATATATTTTTTTATTATTATTCATAATTTCTCATATCACCTAAATTTCAAAAAATATATATAAATAAAGATTTTTTCTAATGGACACACTCTAACAAGTTCATTTTTAGTAATAATTTTTATAGTCACTAGTTTATTTTTTTTTGTAAGGGTTTATCCATTCTCTATTAGAAAATATTTTGTACATAATTTTTTACTTTATCTTGTTAGATTGTGCCTATAGACACACACTAAAAAAACCAAAAAAACCGATAAACAAAATCACTAAAACTAAAACAAATCGTAATCATACTGTACATGATCAGGTAAAACCTCTAATGGCCATCCAATGGATTCAAACTGACGACATTGTAAATTACATATCTGGATCACCAATTGAACCAACCGGGAATGGTTCAGGTTTAATCATAATACTTGATTCAGATCTAATGAATTATCCTAACAGCATTAGGCACAGCCAGATCTGTGGAGCAAAACACAATTGGCCTACTAAATCTTGCTTTGGCTTTCTGATATTGAGTAATCTAATTTTCCATGGAGTGAAAAGTGCACCAAAGAAAGGGACCAGGTTAATTGGGCCCTCTCTATATCTGACCTTTTTAGCGTGTCTCTGAAGGGATGCAAATGTATTTTTGTTGATTGTTAACGTGGGGACGTCTTTCATGAGTATATATTTCTACTTACGTACAATTGATGGATTAATTATGTCTTCTCCAAAATTGGGTTAAATCCATCTTACGGAGTACGTACATTATTCGTATTTTGCATTCTAAAGAATATGTTTATAGATTTTGATAAGTTTTAACTTCTCTAAACTTCATACCAAAATGAGTAAATAATTAGCAATCATTTAATCTTGTTATCTTATTAGTGATAAGAGCTGGTGCGCTTATATCTCCCGTCCAATTTTAAAAGGCAAAAGAAAAAAGACACTCACAGTCACATGCACAGCTAGCTGGTGTGATAAATTAATACATTAATTTATATGATAATGAGGAGGAATCCAATGACATTATACAAAGAAATTGTCAATATTATCTATGTAAGGATCGCCATAAACTCGATTCACATATAAAGGAGAATCTCTGGTGTTATCTTTGTCAATATTTGTCATAATAATGCTAGCTAATTGCTATCCAAAATTCCAAACCACAGCATTAAGCTTCCATTCAACAGACTAATTAATGACGTCTAATCCATGTTAATAATAAAATACCACTTATTTACAAAATACTACTCCGTATATGATTAGTTGACACTCTAAATATATGTTTGTTACGCGCGCCCTTCTTACTATATTTATAAAGATCTTATAAAGTTTAATTATGTGTCAAACGAAATTTAGTGCTTGTTTGGTTGAGAAGTAAATTTTCATGATTTTAAATTATTTGAGAAGTGATATCAAATATATGTGTTTGGTTGGTCTTTTTGTTTTTGAAAAATACAGATATTTAATTCATGAGATTTTCAATTCCTACAAAACATAGAAAATGCAATCACCTAGAGAGGGGTGAGTACATAATAATTGTAAATTGCTGGTTGAATGTGGAAAATCAAGTTCCTGGGAATTTAGCTACTTCCTTCCTAGGAATTGTAAATTGTTGAAAATTATGAAATCATATTTGGCTTAAAATTGTTGTTTTTATATTAACATGGGAAATAATAATATTTTCACTTAAAAACGCAGGAAATAGATCTTACCTACCTCTTCAAGGAAAGTGCAATTCCTTGATTTGGAGGAATTGCAACTTCCTGAAAAGTAAATTCTCACGTTTTATTTTTGAACCAAACACATGAAATAAATCTACTTCTTGAGAAAGTTTAATTTCCTGGGAAGTGTAACACGAACCAAACGAGGGGTTACAGATTTCCCCCCCTCATATTTTCCATGATTTAGATTTTAACCAAACATAATTATCAATTCCTATATTTTAATTTCACATAAAGTAACTTTTTAGGAATTACACTTTTCACATTTAATCAAACGAACACTTAGTAATTAACTAGAACAAATAATTATGATATCAAAGTAATTTATGGACGGTTGTTGCTGTTTTTCAAACATTTTAGGCTGTACTCTCTATAAGTGGTTTTAGATTACAAAATGCATGGTATCCAACCAATTAAACTTTATCCTTTTTATTAAGTTTTTTGAGTTGAACCAAGCTTTATGTAAACAATGCTTTACCTAACAGTTTATAACTAACACTGTAGTTGGTTACGTACTTACGTCCTGCATTGGTAGGCCCAAATACAAAGCAATGTTTTGCTTTTCTCGCAAATACATTTTCTCGCTTAAAGGCATCATAAAGTACCATTTCATGGTAGCTATTAACAGTTTTTTAATCTCAACCGTTTGTTTTTATCAATAATTAATCTTGTCCCTTCGCATGGTTATCTCGAAAAGATATTTGTTCAAGTAAACAATGTACACTTCTCCATTAAAAAACAATGGTCGTGATTAATCAATTACTTTTAGGACAATACTTTTATTAATCTTTATATATTAATGAACAAATTGATGTGCATACATTTAAGAAATTCTTAAAATAACTTACCATTTTATACATAGGAGTTCGTAAAAAATAGATAAATTGTTATGAAGCACCAATTGTAAAAAATAAACTAATTAACCGAAGGAAGAAAACTCGGTTGGTCGGTCATCACATTTGCGGGAACTATATACGGATTATATAAGAAGGGTAAACCCGTAAATAGAGGGAAGAGAAGGGGTTTGTTACAGAAACGTGAATTAGGGGAGGGGGTTAATGATGGGATCATGCGAGGCATTGTGAGGGTGTAGGATAAGAGTTAGGGGTGGGAAGCATGAGAGCGCGCATCATCTTGTCCCCCTTAACAGTTAACACCGCCACCTCAACAAGATTATCATGAAATCCCTACTGCTAACTTTCAGTAATCCACTCTCTTTAATTTCCCCTTAAGTACTTCTTACTTCTAATCACCTCCTTTCATTTCCCCTTAATTACTTCTTACTTCTAATCACCTCCTTTCTTTTTCTTCTTCTTTGGGAAAATTCTACCTCTATCTATATATGTATACACACTTGGAAAAATTCATTTCATAACAAAAATAGCATGCTCGCTAGCTGACCATGCTGAGTGGCCCACTAACATAATTCAGTACAAGGCCTAATACTCCCTTTGTTTAATAATATTATCATTTTAATTTTTGGTACAACTATGTAGTAATAATATTGTTATTTTAGTCTTTAACATAATTATTACACAGAATGTAGTAATAGGCTAAAATCTTACAATTTTTCCTAAAATTTACAATTTAGGCTCCGTTTGGCATGGTTTTGTTGGCATTAACGGAGCTTGAATTTTTTCTGTCTACTTAATATGTGTGTTGGTAAAAAAAATCTTTAACGCTCTGTTCGACAATTTTTTTTTGAGATTAATGGAGTTTGATTTTCTTTTTAATCTAGTTAATGAGTGTTCGGTAAAAAAATGTCAATCTAGCTTATGGAGCTCATAGTAGATTAACGTAGCTTAATTTTTCCATTTTTTTTAATGTGACTCCTCCTAGATTGTTGAAGATTAACAAGCTGAATTTTACATTTATCTCTGTTGGAACCTTGACGTTCCCTCTGGTTTTGATGATGATAAACACCATTAGGTTTTATGTTTTCTTGTTGTTCCTATGAGTTTCAGGTCTTATGAAAGAATAAGGAAACAATGAAAAACGCATGAAGAAGAGAAAGCAGAGAAGAGCTAAGGAACGTTGTGGAAACAAGGAACTGTTACGCGAAAGCAAATTGGAAATCTGACACGCGTGGTTCCTATACAAGGAAAACTCTATATATGGAAACAACATCTGTGGAACGATGAGGAACGCAAATATGTGCCAACTGTTCCCAGATAGACTCAATTATACAAGGAAACGAGATTTCGAGTTTTGCTTGGAGAAGAAGAAGATAATGAGTCCTAGAAAAGTTTATATAAGGAAACCATGTGTTTATAGTCTGATAAGCTTATTTGGTAACGAAATTATTTGTTGTTACCATATATGTGAATTGTTAGATATTTGGTAATAAGATTTTTGTTAGACCGTATATATAGATGAGATTTGCCTTGAGGAAAGGTATCTCAGCTATAACCATCAAGCATACCAAGGAACTCGTGTGAGAACTGAGATCGAAGGTCTAAGGCAAGGTACGAGTAGTTCTTGCTAAAGGTCTTGTTTTGTTCTTGTGTCGTTAGGAATTGATTGCACTCAAGGTCTTTAACCTAGGGTATAAGTGGAGATAAGACTTGTAAGATTGTACAATTCTTAATAATACAAGTATTTGTTTTTGGGAAATTACTTGTTACTTTGAATCCTTATATTCCGCTGCCCAGGGAACAGTCACACCGTTCCCTGTCTAACACACTACGATTCAACAATTGGTATCAGAGCAGGTTTGATCTAGATTGTGTGTTCTTTTCAGATTCACAGGTAACAATGGCTTCCACTCATGAAGTTGGGCTTGGGAACAACAAACCTCCGTTCCTGCCTATCGGTGGAAAGTTTCAACACTGGAATGACCTCTTCACAGACTGGTTAAAGAGTAATGACTATCAATGCTGGAGAGTCATTGAGGTTGGTGAAGAAAAGGTTGCTGAAGATGTAATCAAAGGAATAAAACCTTGGAGCCCAGATGATTTCAGAATCATGGAGAAAAAATCTAAGGCTCGTATGTTTATCAACAAATCAGCATTGAAGATGCATCCAAGTTACACTCTTGTGCAACTACAAAGGATATGTGGGCAGCCTTGGAACAGATGTACATGAGAAGTTCTAATCTTAGAGAGCTTGATCGTTTCCAAGCAAATAAAGACTTCTATAACTTCGCCATGATCGATGGTGAGACTGTTTCCTCTTATCAATCTAGATTTGAGGAAATCACCACTAGACTTGCTGCTCACGATGTCGATGAAAAGGAAATACTTCCCAAGGAGAAAATTTTCATCATTATCGATGGACTTCCTCCAAGGCACAAGATGACTAAAGCAATTCTCAAGGAGAATCCTAATACTCTCAAACTCACACTTCATGAAGTATTTGGGAAGATTAAAAAGTATGATGAAGAAGACAAATATGTTAAACCTAAAGGCATTGCCTTGATGGTTGAAAAGGCTTTCGAGATGATAGAAAACAACAAAGATGACAACTTGGATGGTGTAGATCTAGAAACTGCTCTTCTCACCAAAGCCATGCGAACTCTCTATCGCAAAGGTCAATCATTCAGGAATGATGGGAACAATGGTGAAAAACGAGACATCAAGGATGTTACTTGCTTCAATTGCAAGGAAAATGGTCACTATGCCAATAAGTGCCCTAAAGGGAACAACTCAGACAACAATGGTGAAAATTCTGGGAACGAGAAAAAGAAGGCTTTCGTCGCTGTCTGGGGAGATGATTGTGCCAACTCTGACGATGACGAGCCAGAGTGATGGGAGAACAACAGAATGTATGCAATGACCTTGAAGTCATCAAGTGAAGAACAAGAGGTAGATCCTGAAACCTTCTTTGAATCTCTTGTCAATTTTGATAAAAAGTCCTTGATCTCTCTTATCAAAAGCATGTATAATGAGAATCTTAAAACCCAAAACGACCTAAGTAATGTTGAGGATAAATGCATTGAATTGAATGAATATTTATCTAAAATTGCTAGTTCCTCTACTGTTCCTTGCGTTAGAAGTGATGTTACTCACAATGATCCTAACTTCTTTAGCACTGTTAGGGAACTATCTCAGTTGAAAGATCAGATTGATAAAATTCACTCCATTTTGGTTGAGCAGAAGCTTAAAGAAGGAGAGATTACCTTTGTAGAGCCCAAGTATGGTTTGGGGTACAAAGGAGAAAAACAAGAGAGTGAAGAACATGAGTTAATCATACCTGAGCTTAGAGAGCTGAAGGATAGGAAACTTCAGAGTACTAAGGATAGGAACTTATACCTAGAAGAGCGTGTGAAAACTCTGGAGAGTGGGTTGAGTGAAAATCAATCATGGTACAAAGGTCAACCTGCCCATAAGATGTACCTCATCCAATCCCAAGGTAATTTGCCTAGTACACCTGACCCAATTAGAGCCAAGCAACGTAGAATGCATGTCCCAAACCGTAAGTACACCTTGGGGGACTATTATAAGATTTGCTGGCATTGTGGGAACAACGACCATGTTGTGAGAAACTCTGCTAAGAAACAAAAGTTCATTGAAGAGCACACTCAACGCAGGAACAGTCAAAGTAATAATGTTAATTTGAATGATTTTGATGAATCTCCTGATATGTTCCATGCTAAGCCTAGAGAATATCACTTTGTCTCTAAGCGACCAGGTAAAGTGGTCAGCTCTACTTTGTAGTGTTTATCTAGGAGTTGTTACCAGTGTTTAGGGTGCCATTTGTATGGGTTTAAAGCACAACTATGGAGAATGGAGTAGAAGTGTAGATATGGTGGTTTGGAGAAGCTTAAATGACGACATCCAAAAGACGAGGAGTATACCACAAGTGAAGACCGAAGGAAGAAAAGAAGCCATATGGAGCAAACAAGGAGCAGCCGCGACTGGAGCAGCCCGCGGACGACGACCGCGGCAAAGTCGAAGACACGGTGCCAAAGTTTTCATTTTCCGCGACCGCGGAAAATGTTTCGCGACCGCGGAAAATGTTTCACGACCGCGGAAAATCCCTTCGTCGAGGCTGTTCGAGAGCACAATTGATATTTTCGCGACCGCGGAAGTGCGCGCCAGCGAACAAGTTGTTCTTTCCAAACTGTTACGTTAATTTCCTTTTCAGTTGTTTATTTTTATTTCTTTATTCCGTTTAGGTTATTTTGTTTCTGTTTAGATTATGTTTGTGATCTTTGGTTTTAGGTTTGATTTAAAACCTAGTTCCAATAGCCTCCATTCATCATCTAGATTATCACATTTTGGCATTCATCAGTTTTTCCTTTGAAGTTTATTTGTTTTCAAGAACTATGAGGAGCTAAGCACCCTTTGCTTAATCCGACGATTGAAGCCTTCAATTGATATACGGTTGTGAGATTCTAATTCTATTTCTTTCCCTTTGAATGTATGGATTCTCTTGTTCTTCATCCCATTGATTATTATTGATTTCACTTGTTGGACGCAACTAGTTGTTATTGGTAATTGTCTATTGCTAGGGTTTGGTAATTACTGTTTGAGTTACCTAATTCATGTGTAGCAACTGCAATATTCTAAGAACTGTTTGGGACTAGTTTATTGTAGGGGGAATTAATTGCATGCAATAGTATGACTGTTTGCTACTCTTGCATGTATCCATCTAAATTCCTGTGCTCATTGCTGCTATTGAATTGACGCGTGAGGTTTTCATAGTTATTTAATAGTTAGTATTCTCAGGGTCTGTTTGTCCTGTTTATAACTTATGAAAATGAATAAGAACATTCATAGGAAGGAATTAGAGAGAATCTAGGATCAACCAATCTCATGAATGGTGGATATTTGTCTGGCTAAGTACTTTTCCCAAATTGATTACATCTTTGCTTTGTTTTACTTTACTTTGTTATTTACTATGAATCAAACCAACCCAAACCCCCCTTTGTTACTTTTGGCATACACTTGTGCACTTAGAAAGATTACTTCCTCCATGTGAGATTCGATCCTTGCTTACCAGACTACATTAGTTAGGTTTTTAAGGATTATTTTGTTTAGGCGCCTCGACAACGCCTATCAAATTGGCGCCGTTGCCGGGGAGGCAAGTTTTGATTTTTCTTTGTGTGCGTTTGTGTGCTTGTTACTATTGTGTGGACCTATCTTATGGTCCACACCCGTGCTACTGACTCCCCACTTTTGGCTTTGAATTCAGAATTTGAGAGAACGCTCTCCCAGAGCCGCAGAGTAAACAGATCTTTAGTCTTTCACAACCCAACTTTTGAGATGGCTGATGAGCAACAGACGTTGAGGCAGCTGACTGCCCCCAACTTGCAATAGCAACCGCTGGCTGTGCACTTCCCTGAGCTTGCTGATGGAGTCAATTTTGAGCTTAAGTCGGGGTTGATCCACTTACTCCCCCACTTCCATGGGATGAGTGGTGAAGATCCTAACAAGCACCTGTCGGAGTTCCATTCAGTCTGCACGAGCATGAAGCCGAAGGGAGTTACTGAAGACCAGATCAAGCTAAGGGCCTTTCCTTTTTCCTTGAAGGATGCGGCCAATGACTGGTTCTATTACCTTACTCCAAGGAGCATAGATACATGGGCCAAGATGAAGGAGGCCTTCCTGGAGAAGTACTTCCCATCGACAAAGCTGAACAGCCTGAAGAGGAGTATTAGCAACATCGAGCAGCTGGCTAATGAGTCGCTATACGAGTACTATGAGCGCTTCAAGAGGCTGATTTCCAGTTGCCCCTATCATGGCTACTCCGACCAGGACCTCATACTTTATTTGTACGAAGGTTTACTTGATGACGAGCGTCGGATTGTGAACGCTACCCGTGGAGGGAAAATCCTGAATAAGACTCCAGACCAGGCCTATGAAGTCTTCTTTGAGCTATCTGGGGGCTCAAGACAGTTTAGCAAGAGGGCAGGCGCCCAATCCGTGAGAGATGCAGAATCTCGGCCTAACTCCACTCTACTTGCTGAGATGGCTGAGATGAAAGAGATGATGAGGCGGTGCATGATGAAGGGTGGCCAACAATAGGTCAAATCATGTGGGATATGCCAAGACACGATGCATCCAACTGATGCATGTCCCACGCTGCAGGAGCCCACTGCTGAGGTGAACGCAATTGGAGGTTATGGCCCTCAAAGGCCAAGATATGACCCGTACTCAAACACCTACAATCCAGGGTGGAGAGACCACCCCAATTTGAGGTACGGGAACCAGCAGAACACTCATCATGGCCAGGAGAACCAAGACTACCAATAGAGACTGCCATAGTTTCTTCCCCGCCCGCAACAGTACCAGCAGCCTGGGGGTCAACAACCATTTCGAGCTCCTTATGACCAACGACCCCAAGGCCAGAGTTCCAGCGCCCCTACATCCAGTGAGGACAAGATCAATGTCCTTGTCTAGGGCATGCAAGCCATGATTACCAATGTGAACACACTGGCGAACGTTGTAGCCCAAAATCAGCAAGAGACAAAGTCCAGTATTCAAAACCCGGAGAAACAAATGGGGCAGATCTCTATAGTTGTGAGCAGATTGGAAGCTCGGGAGTCGGGGAAACTACCCTCTCAAACGGTAGTCAACCCGAAGGAAAATGTGTGTGCCATGACGCTAAGGAGCGGGGCTGAGGTGGAAGCCAGACGAGCACGCGAGAAAGACGTCCGTGACCGCGGAGACGAGAGCTACGACCGCGGCGTGACTACTGAGGAGAAGGACGAAACCGGTGCAAATCCACGACCGCGGCAGGAAATCCGCGACCGCGGAAAAAGCGCATACGAAGAGGAGCAACGAGCATTTTCCGCGACCGCGGAAAAAGCGTGGAAGACAACGACCAGGTCGAACAATTTCCGTGACCGCGGCCACCAATCCGTGCCCACAGAAATGCTCCAAAAGCGTCCTCTCGTCTTCACGATCCCTATGACGACTACGTGTGCCCCTATTTCCCTCCGCTCGGATAAGAAAAGCCTCCTACACCCTTCCCTGAAGCTCTGGCAGACACGAGGAGGCCAACCAATGACAAGGAATTGTTTGAGACATTTAGCAATTGCGAGGTAAATATTCATTTACTCAAGCTGGTCAATAGTATCCCTCGCTACGCTAAATTCTTGAAGGAGCTCTGCACGCTTAAGAGGAAGAGAGCTGTGAAGGAGAAGAAAAAGGTGCTGGTTAGTGAGAATGTGTCCGCTATGCTGCAAAAGCGGATACCTAAGAAGGCAAGTGATCCAGGGATGTTCATGATTCCATGCAAGATTAGGGGCACCTTGTTCGACAAGGCATTACTTGATTTAGGTGCCTCTATAAATGTGTTGCCCCTCTCACTATACGAGTCTCTGGAGGTGGGGCCATTAGAGAAGACAGGGATCGTCATCCAACTGGCGGATAACTCCTACGTCTACCCCAAAGGAGTGGTGCAAGACGTGCTAGTCGAGGTGGACAAGTTGGTGTTCCCTGCAGACTTCTTCGTGATGGACATAGGGAAGGACAAGGATGCAGCGCCTGTGATGTTAGGGAGGCCATTTATAAACACGGTCGGGACAAAGATCGACGTGAGCAACGGTTCGCTCACAATGGAATTCGACGGGGAGAGGGTCGGATTCAACATTGATGATTCTAAGAGACACCCTCCAGATAGGAACCCCGAGTGCTCAAGGGAGGTGAGCGAACCAAGTTGAGGTGAATGAGTAGTATGTCGAGCCACAACAATAACTAAGGCGCTGTCCGGGAGGCAACCCGAGGTATGTATTTCTTTCCTTGTCTTTTCAATTCATGTTTTTATTTGCATTTGTGTTAGTGTGCTTTTGCTTTTGTTTTTGTTTTTGTTTTTGTTTTTGTTTTTGTTTTTGTTTTTGTTTTTGTTTTGTTTGTAAACTAACCTGTAGGGAGGAGGCCTGAATCATATTGAAGACGGTGTTAACCGCACCAATGTAAGTCCTCCTATTGCCCTGCACCAAAAAAAAAAGTTCTACCGAAGGCCAGCTGTCCGAGTTCCCCATGGAGAGATGGTGCACATCATGTTGCCACGGAGGAGACATTAGCCCCACACCTTTTTTGGCAACGATGATGGCCCTACATTCGACAGCTGAGGATGAGGAACACCAGGGCCCACACCACGATTACATCTGGGCCCATTTTTGTGTTCATTGAAGGTCGTGCAGCCCCGACATCCTTGCTATCCCACTACTCACCATAGTGGTTCACTTTGATTGCATGGTAGAGTTGAGTTGAAGATGCCCGCCAACACCAGAGACATGATCTTTATTGAGTTATACCGCCAGCAACAACGTACGTGTCCAAGCCAGCTCGGCGACGTTTATGAGTTATTTTTTGCCCTTCCCTATGCTTCTATTCTTTTTGTCTTTCATTACATTGAGGACAATGCAATGTTTAAGAATGGGGGAGGATTCTATACTTGCTATGTCGTTGAGGAGAAAAATAAAGAAAATGAAAAAAGCCAAAAAATTAATAAAAGGCAAAAGAAAAATTCTGGGATAAGTCAAAAACCCGAAAGGGCGGCTTAGGTAATAAGCAGGTGGCTTGGACCAGCATTAGGTTGGGGTAATAATTGGTCAAGAGTGATGTGAGTTATATGTGAGCCCATCTATTGAAAAAATGAAATGAGTGGCTTGGTGAAAACCCGAAAGGGCGCCTTGGCAAAATGAGTGAAAAGAAGAAGAGTGATTTCTAGGAATCATCATTTTACCTGGCGTGGTGACATAAGAAGAAGAGATATAAGGAGGATTCGGGTATGTCACTCTGGGAGGTATAAGGAGATAGATGGGAGACTAGGATTAGTTTATATTTCACTCTATGGTGTTCGGGATAAGCTTGAGGGAAGTACTCTGCTTTCCTTTTAAGCTTGGTTGTGTGTGTTGTTGTTTTGGTGTTATTGTATGTTGTGTTGTATTGTGCATATTGTGTTGGTGCCTTGTAGTTTCTGTGAGGTACAATTCTTAGTGGAGATAATTTTTTTATGCTTTCTGAGACCTTGGGGATTTGATTGGAGGAGTAGGTTTATTTTAGCTTACTCAGGGACGAGCAAGGTTTAAGCATATGGGAGTTTGATCAGCTCTACTTTGTAATGCTTATCTAGGAGTTGTTATCGGTGTTTAGGGTGCCATTTGTATGGGTTTAGAGCACAACTACGGAGAATGGAGTTGAGGAGTAGAAGTGTAGATATGGTGGTTTGGAGAAGCTTAAATGACGACATACAAAAGACGAGGAGTAGACCACAAGTGAAGACCGAAGGAAGAAGGAAGAAAAGAAGCCATATGGAGCAAACAAGGAGCAGCCGCGACCGGAGCAGCCCGCGGACGACGACCGCGACAAAGTCGAAGACACGGTGCCAGAGTTTTCATTTTCCGCGACCGCGGAAAATGTTTCGCGATCGCGGAAAATCCCTTTGTCGAAGTTGTTCGAGAGCACAATTGATATTTCCACGACCGCGGAAGTGCACGCCAGCGAACAAGTTGTTCTTTCCGAACTTTTACGTTAATTTCCTTTTCAGTTGTTTATTTTTATTTCTTTATTCCGTTTTGGTTATTTTGTTTCCGTTTAGATTATGTTTGTGATCTTTGGTTTTAGGTTTGATTTAAAACCTAGTTCCAATAGCCTCCATTCATCATCTAGATCATCACGTTTTAGCATTCAACAGTTTTCCCTTTGAAGTTTATTTGTTTCCAAGAACTATGAGGAGCTAAGCACCCTTTGCTTAGTCCGACGATTGAAGCCTTCAATTGATATACGGTTGTGAGATTCTAATTCTATTTCTTTCCCTTTGAATGTATTGATTCTCTTGTTCTTCATCCCATTGATTATTATTGATTTCACTTGTTGGACGCAACTAGTTGTTATTGATAATTGTCTATTGCTAGAGTTTGGTAATTACTATTTGAGTTACCTAATTCATGTGTAGCAACTGCAATATTCTAAGAACTGTTTGGGACTAGTTTATTGTAGGGAGAATTAATTGCATGCAATAGTATGACTGTTTGCTACTCTTGCATGTATCCATCTAAATTCCTGTGCTCATTGCTGCTATTGAATTGACGCATGAGGTTTTCATAGTTATTTAATAGTTAGTATTCTCAGGGTCTGTTTGTCTTGTTTATAACTTATGAAAAGGAATAGGAACATTCATAGGAATGAATTAGAGAGAATCTAGGATCAACCAATCTCATGAATGGTGGATATTTGTCTGGCTAAGTACTTTTCCCAAATTGATTACATCTTTGCTTTGTTTTACTTTACTTTGTTATTTACTTTGAATCAAACCAACCAAAACCCCCCTTTGTTACTTTTGGCATACACTTGTTCACTTAGAAAGATTACTTCCTCCATGTGGGATTCGACCCTTGCTTACCAGACTACATTAGTTAGGTTTTTAAGGATTATTTTGTTTAGGCGCCTCGACAACGCCTATCATAAAGCCAAGCTTGCCTGGGTCGCGAAACACTAACTTTCTAAATGCAGGATGAAGTGAGGGGGAACAACAGGTGGTTCATTGATAGTGCATGCTCATGTCATGTGACGGGAACTAGAGATCACCTCACCTCACTTCAACAACAATCTAAGGGAACCGTTGCCCTTGGAGATAAGAGATGCTGAGAAATTGTAGGAACATGAGAAGTTGTGTTAAACTCAAAAATCAAGATAAATCAGATTTGAATGGAAAAATGTGGATGCTACAATGCAAATCCTAAGGAGTCACACCTAACTGAAGTCAAATGGATCCTGCGGTACTTGAAAGGGAACGATCATCTCTGCATTTGGTATCCAAGGAACAATGGGTTTCTGATAGGTGCTATTTCATACACCTTTACTAGCAATTATTAGCATGATTTGGAGAGGTTTTGGATGAGTTTTGGTGCTAAGTCTGCGATCCAGATGTTTTGGAGAGAAGTGAAGAAATCCAAGGTTTTGCAGCTTAGATGGAACATGAGGATGGATGGAGCTGCTGGAGCATCTATGGAGAAGACTACCAACACTTGGTAGGATTGAAGAGCAGCAGAAACAGAGAAGAAGAGAGCTGGAGAAATGAGCTCACCGCCCCGCGTCAGAAGTACCGTGGCCCGGCGGTGACTCTCAGTGAAGATGAAGCCCGCGCCTGAGGATGCCACCGCCCAGCGGTGGAAATTCGACGCCTCGCGGTGGAATTCACCGCCCCGCGGTGGTTGTGCTTAATGACCTCGCGCCAGAGACAATTTAGTTTCCTTTTATGTTTGAGACTTTATTTTATTATTATTCTGTTTCCTTTATTATCTGCATTAGTTTAACCTAGTTTCCTAAGACTATTTAAGCCTCTTTTCTAGGTTAAGAAAAGGGAGAGACTTATCATCACTTGAATGCTTCCGTTTTCAGGCGTTATTTCCTATAGAGTTTTTCATCCCCTTTGATGGAGAACTAACTTCACCCTTGTTCTGCTAGACGATTGAAGCAGTACAATTGATGTGTTTGTGAGATTTCTATTCCTTGTTCTTATCCTTATAAGTGTTGATTCTCTTGGTTATATTGATATTGATTTCTTGTTGTTCTTCTTAGCCTGATCAACTAGGTTGAATGCTTTTTATCAATTGCTAGGATTGCATATAGGGGTTCCGAGTGCATATCTAGTGGCAAACACAATTGTGCATATAGGGGTTCCGAGCGTACAATTGTGAGTGAGAATCAGTTGCATGTTAAGTAGGGGAATGAGTACTTGTACGTCTTTCTACTTGCATGTATCCTATATCCTTGTGTGTATTGCTATTGCTGTATTGGTGCTAAGGTACGCTGACAACTGTGAGAATCAGTGGTACTTTATCATTGGCATAGTAATAAGTCTATTTACAACTGTGAGAATCAATAGTACTTAAGATTAGGGTGGGAACGACTATAAGGATAATTAAAGAACTTGGATTGAATAGATTTTCGTGATCAAATTCTATCTCTGTACTTGTGGATTTCGCTCTAGTAGAACTACTTTTCCTTATCATATTTTCTAAACTCAATTCATTTGCTTTGGTTGCTTTGTTCTCTTGATAACTAAACCCCCATTTGTGTTACTTGTCATTCACGGTTGCATACTACATCAAACCTTCTCTGTGGGATCGACCCTTACTTGTCTGCTATACTTCTGTTTAGTGGGTTTGTTAGGATAATTTACTTTGATATGGCTAATCAACGACATTTGCTTGTGCATCTTTTAGCCGCCGTCAGTTTCATTGATGCTGATTTTGCCGGTCACCAAGTGGATCGCAAAAGCACTTCCGGGACGGCACAATTCCTTGGCCCATGCCTTGTCTCTTGGGGATCAAAGAAGCAAAATTCCGTTGCCCTTTCCACCGTCGAAGCTGAGTACGTAGCTGCTGCATCATGTTGTGCCCAGGTATTGTGGCTTAAACAACAATTGGAGGATTTTGGTATGTCTCTTGGCACCGTTCCCATTATGTGTGATAATACTAGTGCTATCAACATTTCCAAAAATCTTGTTCATCACTCACGTACTAAGCATATTGATATTCGTCATCATTTTCTTTGTGATAATGTTGAGAAAATTTTCATTAGAGTGGATCATTGCAGGACAGAAGATCAAGTTGTAGATATCTTCACCAAAGCACTGGATAGAAAACCCTTTGAGTATTTGAGAATGCTCCTTGGGATGATCTCTCTAAACCGAGGAACTCCACTTTCACTATTCCCTCAGTGATTGGCTAGATCGATCAATCTTAAACTAGGGAACAACCTCTTTTTCGCATGTTATTTGCAAATGACTTGTTTATTTACTCTTGCTATGTGCTTTGTGTTACAATTGTTCAAAACTTCTTGCAACATCTATTCTTGATCATATGTGCTTCATTTTTACATGATAACATTTTCTTTCAAGCCCAAAGCGACCGATTTGATTATCTTCACCCTCATTACAAGCCAAAATGATAATTGGTTGCACTGCCGTCCCAAGCTTGGATCCAGGTAAACGTTCCCTATGCACATCTCTTTGTTTGCCAAATTTTATTGGGAATCATTATTTGGATCGTCATTTTTCCCTACCTATATTTTTTGTTTGGATATATCTTTGATATTTTGTGTGAACCCCATAAAATATCCAAACCGGCCTTTCCATCCACTCAAGTATCTTGGAATCTTCTAGATGGGACTTGGCCTGAGGGGGAACAGTGAACAGGAACGTCGGTGATGGGAACGTTAAGAGGAACGTTGAGAATTGCAGAAGAACGTTGCTTCGCTGAGAAGGAGAAATTAAATTTTGATCTGATGGAACTACAGAGAGGAACAACTACTTTTCTACAAAAAGAGTTAAAAAAAAGAGGAGGAATATAAGAAAGAAAAGAAAAGAAAAGAAAAGAAAAGAAAAGAAAAGAAAAGAAAAGAAAAGAAAAAGAAGGTCTACAGAGAAGAAGACGAGGTTCCCATGGTCACTGAGCTCGACATGGTGAACATCAGCAAAATGAAATATCAAGGGGATGATAAGGGAACGTTGCCCCCTTTCGAAGTGCTGAAACACGAGCCTCGCGAGGGAACTTCAAGCAACAACTCTGTGCAAGGCCAAATGCTTGCTGAGCTGCGCGAAATTAACAATATTATGTCGCTGCTTCTTGAACACTTCCTCAGGAAGGACAAGGAACGGAAGGAAGACTCTGAGTCTTGAGTGGACACATTTTCTTATCCAGCCCGTCTTACCCTCTTCTCTTGGCTTTCTAATATGTTATCTTGTTTAAGTGTTTGCATTTTGATCCTTTTGTGCTTGTTTGCCAAGTTGTCTTTTGATTTTTGTAATCAATTCCCTGCAAGTTAAATGAACTTTTTCTTTGCTAGTAAGTGTTGCTTCGATATTTATGCGTTCCTGCTTGTGATGCTGGATCTCTGATCTTGGGGGAAAGTCGCACGCGTCGTGTTTGAGGATGATAAGGTGGAACGCGGTGTTTAGAAGACGGATCGAGAGGGAGATTGGAGTTATAGTGTCGGCAGCGGAGGAGATCGACTCGAAAGAGATCGAATGCTTGGCCGTAGCATCGGCAGCGGGGTTGGATAATCTCGATGAAGATCGAGTGGAGGCCATAGCGTCGGCAGCGGAGGAATGGAGATGAGAAGGAAGATTTAGGGTTTGACGCTCGATCAAAGGGGAGGAGGCAATTAGCTCTCAATACTCAGGGTTTGATTAAAAATGAACGTAACCTAGTAAAGAAGGTCGAGATGACCTTTTATAGTACATAGCGTGACTCGAATGGGCCGAGTCTTGCTTAATGGGCCAGCCCACGCGACACGCGTGGAACACACACCCCAAAATAAAAACCAAAATACTTAATGTCTCAGGATATTGCATTCAATTTCAAAAGAACGCGTTCACTGAATGGTTGAGAGAAGAATGACAGAGAACGCGTTCTCTGGGCTTGGCTGAAGGCGCTTTAGGAAGAACGCGGTCTCTTGTGTGCCTTGGCTGGCGACAACGCGGACAACCATGGATTGTGTCGCGTTGACGATGGCTTTGGCGCGTGATCTTGTTATTGGCCATTTTGAGCGAATGCTCATAGCCTCCTCTTCCTCAATGGCAGTCATGGTGGGCAGGGGCGCATCACCCTCCCCGCTTCACCATCATCGAACTCGGGCTCCAAATAAGGCTCCTAGTCATCGACGTTGAATGTCGCGTGGACACCGTAGTCGGGTGACAGCGCGATCTCGTATGCGTTATCCCTAATTGCCTTCACAACACGGAAAGGGTCATCACCACGTGGGGCCAGCTTGGATTTGCGTTTAGCTGGAAAACGGCCTTTGCGAAGATGCACCCATACCAAGTCCCCGAGGGCAAAAATCACGCGGCGGCGCCCACGGTTGTGTTGTTTGGCATATTGATCAGCGCGGCGTTCCAATTGCTCCTGCGTTCGCTGATGTAGATCCTATACCATCGCGGTGCGGTTGGCCACACTAGGGTGCTCATTGTCCTTCAGAGGACGCGGAAACATGTCCAGTGGAGTCAGTGGGTTTCTGCCATAGACCACCTCGAACGGAGTGAGCTTCGTCGCGGAGTGCCTGAACCTGTTGTAAGAAAACTCAACAATTGCAAGTAAGTCCTCCCAACGTTTTGGGTTGGATTTGAGCATTGTCCTAAGGAGGGCTCCTAGGGTTCTATTGGTGACCTCAGTTTGGCCATCTGTTTGGGGATTGTAACTAGTGGAAAACAAGAGTTGGGTACCCAATTTTTCCCAAAGGGTTCTCCAGAAAAGGCCTACAAATTTGGTATCGCGATCACTCACGACAGTCCTTGGTATCCCATGTAAACGGACCACGTTGTCAAAGAACAACGCGGCTATTTCACTAGCAGAGTGTGTGGTCTTACACGCGATAAAATTGGCCATTTTGGAAAACATGTCCACAACTACAAAGATTGAATCCTTACCCTTTCGAGAGAGAGGCAAACCGGTGATAAAGTCCATAGACAAATCTTCCCAAGGGTCTAAGGGGATGGGTAGAGGCGTGTAGAGACCATAGGGATGGGAGGTAGATTTAGCGCGTTGACAAGTGACACAACTGGTGCAATATCGCGTCACCTGGGTGGTCATGCACGGCCAAAAGAAATGCTCGCGAAGAGCAGCTAAAGTCTTGGTGACCCCAAAATGACCGCGTCCTTCATGGGCTTCCTGGATGAGGAGTTTCCTAATAGGGGAGCTAGGAATGCACAAACGCCATGCTTTGTACAAGTACCCCTCATGCAAGAAATATGTCTCAAACTCACGGTCCCTAAGACAGTGTTCTATAATTGGCTTAAAGAAGGGATCAATCAGATATAAATCCTTAATCAACGTGAAGCCAAGAAGTTTAGACTGAAGATGAGTAAGGAGAACATACCTGCGAGAAAGGGCGTCGGCGACCACATTCTCCTTACCTTTTTTATGCACGACGACGTAAGGAAACGTCTCCATAAATTCCACCTAACGAGCATGGCGGCGGTTTAGACGTGCTTGACTCTTTAGATAGCTGATGGTCGCGTGGTCCGAGTGGATCACGAACTCACGTGGCCATAGGTAGTGCTGCCATGTCTTGAGGACGCGAGCAAGCGCGTAAAGCTCCTTGTCGTAAGTGGGGTAATTCAAGGTTGTCCCAGTTAGCTTCTCGCTGAAGAACGCGATGGGCTTCTTCTCTTGGTGGAGGACTCCACCAATCCCTATATTGGACACGCCACATTCTACTTCAAAGTGTTTTGTGAAGTCTGGGAGTTAAAGTAGCGGCGCATTGCACAAGGCATCTTTCAACGTGTTGAACGCGTGATTGTGGCTGTCCTTCCAGATCACCATGGCGTTTTTCTTTGTGAGCTCATGGAGGGGCGCGGCAATGGAGCTGAAGTTGCGAACAGATCTCCTGTAGAAGCCTGCTAAGCCAAGGAAGCTTCTCACCATTGTCGGTGTAGTGGGTGTTGGCCAATCCCGGATGGCCTTCACTTCGTCTTCATCTACGCGGAGTCCATCCTTGGAAACCACGTAGCCCAGAAAGTTTGTAGTGTCGGATGCAAAACGACACTTGCCAGGACTGGCATACAATTGTTCGTGTCTCAAGCACTCTAACACAAGCCTAAGGTGCTTTACATGATTTTCAATACTACGCGAATACACAAGATTATCATCAAAGTAAACTACCACAAATTTCCCTAGAAATTCCCTCAACACATGGTTCATGAGTCGCATGAAGGTGCTCGACGCATTGGTGAGACCAAATGGCATGACTAGCCATTCATACAGCCCATATTTGGTCTTGAACGCGGTCTTCCATTCATCACCCTCTTTTATGCGAATCTGGTGATATCCGATCCTCAAGTCAATTTTGGTGAAGTGTGTCGCGCCATGCAACTCATCGAGCATGTCATCGAGTCTCGGTATTGGATGTCTGTACTTGACTGTGATCTGATTGATGGCGCGGCAGTCGACACACATGCGCCATGAGCCATCTTTCTTTGGGACCAGGATCACTGGGACCGCGCAAGGGCTTAGAGATTCCCTTACGTAGCCACGATCCAGAAGTTCTTGGACCTGGCGCTGCAGCTCCTTGGTTTCATCTGGGCCAGCGCGATAGGCAGCGCGATTGGGAAGGGATGCACCAGGCACCGAGTCAATTTGGTGCTCAATGCCTCGCAAAGGTGGAAGGCCCTGGGGAAGCTCCTCGGAGAATAAGTCTGTGAACTCATCGAGCAGCTCAGAGATCGCGTTTGGCAAAGCTTTCGGGATAAGGCTCTCTGGGTTACAACGCGTGGGCACTAAGAGGAAACATGGGGCCTTGCCATTCAAGGGGGTAGTGAGGTCGCTTGGTCGCGCCAACAACAAGTGCTCACAAGTGCCTTTCAACTTGGTGGACTTGGGCGTGTTCTTCTGCCCTTCAGTGGGACGCGTTTGATCAGGGGACGCGTTGTCGGTGGACGCGACCTCGCGTCCGGTGGAAGAACGCGTACTACTTGGACTCTGGTTCTTGGAGGCTTTCATTGCCTTCTGTCGATCACGCTCAACCTGGTCCTGTAAAATCTCATGAGGTGACATTGGTAAGAGTGTGATGCGTTTCCCATGGTAAGTAAACACATAAGTGTTTAAATAGCCATCGTGAAGAACGCGCCTGTCAAATTGCCAGGGGCGCCCCAACAAAAGATGTGTGGCGTCCATGGTAATGACATCACATAGGACATAATTTGTATATTGACCAATGGAAAATGAAATGAGACATTGGCGAGTTACAGTGTTACCAGAACTCGATGAAATCCATTATAGTCCGTATGGTTGTGGATGAGGAGTGGTTTGCAGGTTGAAATGAGTGACCACCTTTTCATTAATGATGTTGCAACAGTTGTCTCCATCAATGATGATGCTCAAGGATGCGGTTTTGACCAAGCAACGCGTGTGAAATAGGTTCTCGCGTTGGTCGCCAAGAGTTGCTTCCTTGACAGTGAGGAGACGTCGCGTTACAAGGCTCAGAGGTATGCCTTCATGTAGCGCGGTGGCTTCACAGGTGTAAGCCTCCTCGTTATCTTCGAAGCCTTCTTCGATGGTCTCAAGGGTGGTGTCATCGTCCTCATAAGACTCATATCCGGCGGAGATGCTGGAGAAGAGGACATTCTTGTTGTTTGGGCAATTGTTTTGGTAGTGCCCTCTTCCTCCACACTTGAAATATTCCACGTCACGCGCGCGTTCTGGGTTTGGTGATGTACCCTTTGATGGCGGCGCGCGAGGAGCTTGGCTGGGCGTTGTCGCGATCTTTCCTTGTCTTGTTTGATTTGACGCGGTGGTTCCTGGGGAAGGACCGCACACATTAGTGGAAGGAAGTTGACTAGAGTTAGAGTCATACCTTCTTTGGCCATAGGGTTGGTAGGGTCCTTGACGCTTTCGCACGATTTAATTGTGGAGTTGCATCGCCGTGTGCGTGAGCGTGTTGAGGTCCTTGATGGGAAGGATCTCCAATTGGTCTCGGATGTTGGTGTTGAGACCGCTCAAAAATTTCGTCCTCATCGTGGAGGAAGCCACGCTAATGGATGCCTTGTAGTACATATCCTCAAGTTGCGAGAATAACTCAAGGGGTGTCTTCGAACCTTGTTTTGCCATGGCAATGTCCAGGCGCATTTGATTCTTGTAATCTTGGGGCACGTACTTGAGTGTCATCACAAACTTGAGCTGGTGCCATTCAGTGAGAGGCACCAAGTTTCTCCTTATTCGATCATCCATAAATCGGTGCCACCAAACCCTCGCGGCGCCACAGAAGTGTACTGTGGCGGCGGCCACGTGGTCCTCTTCAGGAACTTGGCAATAGATCAAGGTATACTCCGTAGCCTGCAACCATTCAAGAAAAACTGCAGGGTTGTATTCACCAAAAAAGAATTCAACTTTTACCTTAATTTCGTGGCGATTGAGCCTGGGAGCATTGGCTTGAGGACTTCGTTGTAAACGCGGCGCTGGAATGTCCAAGGGGGCATATGCTTGGCCGTGGGCCTGTGGAAACTGGGCATTTCCTAGATGTTGCCTACGCGCACCAGCGTTGCCGCGATCATTGCCAAACAGAGCTTGTTGCTCCATCCCCTGGGCGCGTCTGTGGCGCTGGTGTCCTTGGTGTGGCGCGTTGCGGCGAACATCGTAAGGCATGTCATGCCTCCTCTCCATTTCTTCGCGCATGTCGAAGGACGCATTGGCCATGTTTGCGCCTTGGGTGAGCCTAGGTGGGGGGATCCAATCGGCGGGGCGGTCTTGCAACTCCATAGGGTCGCCGAGTGGGGGATGGAGATTGCCTGGATTGATCATCCCTGAGTCCTCAATTTCTTCATCATCAAACTCCTCGAACTCGTCTTGGTGGAGAGGAGTGTGGGAGAAGTAACCATCCGAGCCATAGCGAGGTGTCCTCACACTTTGGTGGCCCAGGTGGTCCTCCACGTTGAATGGGACTGGTGTGGGGGCATGGCGACGCTGACGCGTCACAACATCTAGGGCACGATTGGATCGTCTCTGCAGACCTGTGTCGCGTTCTTCTCGTCTAGCTCCGCCGGCCAGCGGGGTAGAGGCGATCTCGCGTTGTCATCTGTTACCTCTGGCTTCGTACCTGTCATTGAAGTCATAAGGTTCAGAGTACTCACCATGGGAAACCTCGTCGCTTTCGGAGTCAGTTTCATCGCTGACTGGTGTTGCCTATGGTGCATAGCGGTCACGATGTGACACATAGCCTTGGCGGCTTTCTATCACCGATTGGATTCTTTGAAGCCGCGATTGTAAGTTGGAGGTGGAGGGCATCACTCCTTTGCCCTTGTCAACGCGTTGTTTACTTGGCCCGACTTCAGTTTGACGCGGTGCGCCCATAGTGTCCATTGGGACCATCAAGGTTGGTGTGGGTTGTGCCAGCGCAGCGCGTTCCTTGGCCTGGAATTCGGCAACTTGGCGCCTAAGTTCATGGATCTCGCGTTGTTCCTCCGAGAGCTCCATAATGGGATCTTGTGGAGGATTGGCGAGTGGGACCACTTCATGTTGCGCGATCTGTTGCTGTGGTGGATGGTTATTACCGTCGCCTTGGACATTCCCACATGTGGGTGCCATGAGGCTACCTATAACAATATGTCCATCCATCGCGAGTAAAAACGCACAAAAGACAATATAAAACCAAAGAACAAGTAAGCACTCAACAAGTAGCAAGTGTTCACGTAGGACGGCGCGTTCTTTTGGCCGTGAGGGCGGCTAAAGGCAAGCAAAGCAAGTGTGATATGCAAGCACAAGAGCAACGAAACCAAAAGAAAGAAGTTTTAACCTCTTGCGTAAACAATGCGCACACACAAGACACACTTGCAAACGTGACACTAGACGATGGAGAGATTAAAGAGATGAGCCTAGCCGTTGAGGGAAGAAGGTTGCCTTATTTTGGCTTTACTTCTTGTTTGTTTTTTTTGTTTTTTTTTGAATGTCGCGGTCTTTTTTCTTCTTTTTTTAATGCGACTTGCTTTTTTTTTTGAATTTGAAATTCAAATCCGAGATCTTAGTCTTAATTGAAGATCGGATAAGAATTAAATGAAACAAAATAAAAATAAACGGCTAAGTAACTTAAGGAAAGAAATCACGAGATTTACGCGATAGGAGAGAGAAACTTTAATGCAGATTTATGATGGTCAACACAAGAAAATATGGCAAGATATGCAAGCGAGATTCACGCGGTTAATTAAGGAAATCTTTGAATTAATTTCGCAGATTTCATGCAAACAAATCACACAATTTTCGCAAGGTGATCAAGCAATTATTGGCCAAGAGATTCTCTTGTAGAAACCGATGGGACAAGCATGTGTATGAGAGAGAAAACAATTTAGTGATTGTGGCGGAAGCAAGGATGATGGGGGAGAAAAAAAAAATCATGAACAAATGAAACTTGACAAGCGACTTACAAGATCAAAGGCTCTGATGCCAGTTGATGCGTTCCTGCTTGTGATGCTGGATCTCTGATCTTGGGGGGAAGTCGCACGCGTCGTGTTTGAGGATGATAAGGTGGAACGCGGTGTTTAGAAGACCGATCGAGAGGGAGATTGGAGTTGTAGTGTCGACAGCGGAGGAGATCGACTCGAAAGAGATCGAGTGCTTGGCCGTAGCGTCGGCAGCGGGGTTGGATAATCTCGATGAAGATCGAGTGGAGGCCGTAGCGTCGGCAGCGGATGAATGGAGATGAGAAGGAAGATTTAGGGTTTGACGCTCGATGAAAGGGGATGAGGCAATTAGCTCTCAATACTCAGGCTTTGATTAAAAATGAACGTAATTTAGTAAAGAAGGTCGAGATGACCTTTTATAGTACATAGCGTGACTCGGATGGGCCGAGTCTTGCTTAATGGGCCAGCCCACGCAACACGCGTGGAACACACGCCCCAAAATAAAAACCAAAATACTTAATGTCTCAGGATATTGCATTCAATTTCAAAAGAACGCGTTCACTGAATGGTTGAGAGAAGAATGAGAGAGAACGCGTTCTCTGGGCTTGGCTGAAGGCACTTTAGGAGAACGCGGTCTCTTGTGTGCCTTGGCTGGCGACAACGCGAACAACCATGGATTGTGTCGCGTTGACGATGGCTTTGGCGCGTGATCTTGTTATTGGCCCTTCTGAGCGAATGCTCATAGCCTCCTCTTCCTCAGTGGCAGTCATGGTGGGCAGAGGCGCATCAGATATGCCGTTCCACTATTTGTTTTTGATCTTTTGATGATGCCAAAAGGGGGAAGTGTGGAAAATTGTGCGAAGAACTCAGTAAAGAGAGGTAACAGTTTAATTGTTCCTAATTCTTTGTGAAAATTTGGACGATGCTAGTGCTGAGGGGGAACGATGATGCAACTTGAAGGTATGAATTGCAATTGTTCATTTGACATAAAATTTTTCTTATACATTAAAACTGAGATACATGTTGATTAATATTGCCTTGCTTATTACTCTGTTTTGATCGAACAATTTTTTTAAATGGGTTTGTCATCACCAAAAAGGGGGAAATTGTTGGAACCTTGACGTTCCCTCTGGTTTTGATGATGATAAACACCATTAGATTTTATGTTTTCTTGTTGTTCCTATGAGTTTCAGGTCTTATGAAAGAATAAGGGAACAATGAAAAACGCATGAAGAAGAGAAAGCAGAGAAGAGCTAAGGAACGTTGTGGAAACAATGAACTGTTACGCGGAAGCAAATTGGAAATCTGACACGCGTGGTTCCTATACAAGGAAAACTCTATATATGGAAACAACATCAGTGGAACGATGAGGAACACAGATATGTGCCAGCTGTTCCCAGATAAACTCAATTATACAAGGAAACGATATTTTGAGTTTTGCTTGGAGAAGAAGAAGAAGATAATGAGTCTTAGGAAAGTTTATATAAGGAAACCATGTGTTTATAGTCTGATAAACTTATTTGGTAACGAAATTATTTGTTGTTACCATATATGTGAATTGTTAGATATTTGGTAATATGATTTTTGTTAGACCCTATATATAGATGAGATTTGCCTTGAGGAAAGGTATCTCAGCTATAACCATCAAGCATACCAAGGAACTCGTGTGAGAACTGAGATCGAAGGTCTAAAGCAAGGTACGGGTAGTTCTTGCTAAAGGTCTTGTTTTATTCTTGTGTCGTTAGGAGTTGATTGCACTCAAGGTCTTTAACCTAGGGTATAGGTGGAGATAAGACTTGTAAGATTGTACAATTCTTAATAATACAAGTATTTGTTTTTGGGAAATTACTTGTTACTTTGAATCCTTATATTCCGCTACCCAAGAAATAGTCACACCGTTCCCTGTCTAACACACTATGATTCAACAATCTCATTTCAGCTTGTAATACCGAACACCAACTATAATTTTTAAATAATTCAGCTAATAAATTCAGCTCCAGCTCCAGCTTCAACTACTTATTTAGCTCCAGCTTTTATTTCAGCTGAATTTACCGAACAGAGCCTAATCTAGCTCAATGAGCTTGTAGTAAATTAATGCAGCTTAATTTTGCCATTTTTTTTTAATGTGACTCCCCTAAACTTTTTTAAGATTAACAAACTGAATTTAACCTTTTACCCATTTCAGTTTCAACTCCATCTCCAGCTACACATTCATTTTCAGCTTCTATTTGAGCTTGATATATCAAACAAAACCTTGAAGTATTATCCATCTTATTTCTAACAAATTAATAGAGAGAATTTGCATAGAAAGTCAATATGTACATTTTTTCATAGTATAACTCGTAACTCATCGATAAATTATTGTCTAAAATTCAAAATTGACAAATTAATATTTATTAACAAATACTCCATCCGTCTAATATTAATTAGATGTCTTTCTAGTCTCAATATTTCGTCTAGAAATAGTTGTCTTTTAAACTATTTTAGCCATCTTTTTCCAACTTTATCCCTACTTATTAACGTGATTTATTCACCCAAGAAATTATAGAGTTACTTTTTAACAACTTAATAGGGGTATTTTAGACTAGTTTTTTTTTAAAAAAAATATTGTGCCAAAGTCTAAAAAAACATGTAATATTAAACGGAGGGAGTATAAAATTTAAAGCGCAGTTATTATCAATTGGAGGGAGTATGTTGTAGGAAGTCTTCCTTTTTTTGGGAGAAAGTATGACAAATTGTTACATTGAATATATTATATAGATTAATGAGGATCACTAATATTGTGCTAGCTGCATGCATGTGGTTAGTTTGAAAATTGGAAAGGATTTTTGGTTTGGTTGTTGCAACAAGAAAACCCTTTGTGACCTAATTAGCAATGCCTACACATTAGAAAAGTGATTTTTGCATATCATATCATAATTACAAAAGGTAATGATTTCATCGTATAGGGAGCATAGTGTCCAGTTAAAAGTGACATATATACATAATACGGGATTTGCATGTTCAGGTGCAAAAAGTTTTTTTTTTTATGTAGATTGTGTAAAGAATGCATATTTTAGCATAATGTTGATGTACATTCACATTGTGTTGTGTATTTGTTTGTAATTTTGTAGTCTGATAGACTGATACACATTTCAGTATCGTTACGATGCACATTTCAGTATAACTCGTGATACGCATAGCCACATGTACACAAGATTTTTACTACATTCTAGTATAACTACATGGAACATTTTAGCATATCCATAATGCACATTCTAGTATAACTATAATGCACTAATTTTTTTAACAATGATACACGCTAATACATATATTATTCAAATAAAATATGCACATGTCAAATTTTCTTATATAAATTACATTGTGCCATTCTTTTTTGCATCACAATAAATGTATCTCACAATAATACACGTTGAATGTGTCCCACTATACTCTTGAAAGTGCATCATAGTACACATACATATGTCCCACAAGTTGTTCACAATATTCACATATGATTAATTCTCTACATAATACCGTATATTATATTTAAACTAAATAAATTACTCTATATTATTTCCAATTGGTACATGATTAAGGATTCATAATGCGTTTGAATAATAAAGGATTCATAATGTGTTTAACCATTTTCGTTTAAAGAAATAGTTCTATTTGTCAGGATTAATAAAATTATCAAACATTTATATACAATAAAGTCCAAGCTAACATAAGTATGTCAAGTGTAAATGTGTAATCTGCATACTGTGGACGAAGTCAAACATACGAAAAAGCCTAGACAAATTTCAATTAGAAAAGGCAATCGAGAATTATATCAGGACGTAAGTCAATAGTTCTTCCATGATCTCCGCCGTGGATTTCCCTATAACCAAGTCAAATTACATTAAACAACCTTCTTGTTATACATGTTCGTAATGACAACCTTCTTGTTATGCATGTTCGTAGTTAGCTATATTTGTAACTCGTGATTCATAAAAAAAAAAAATATTTTTTGGTGATTTGTAATTGATTGTGCATTTCCTTCCATATTATTGCTTGCACGTTAATGCAATTTGATCATGATTAAAAAAAATTGAATTTTATTCTACATGGAACTTAATTGCTATCCACGTATAAAAAACTACAAAATTTACAGCAACATTCATTGAAACCACGCATTTTTTATTCTTATCCACTTCTTTCCAACAAATTAAAATTTCGGTCCTAGGAATTAGGAAGGATAATTGAGTTGAATGCTTTAGAAGTAGACGTGTACCTATTGCAAATTTGTATCTGATGACTAATTTGTGAAATACGCAGTTCACCTCGTTAAATTTAGACAATATTTTTTAATATAAATACTACTTTATAGTAATTCCAAGAGAAAAAAATCGTTGAATTTTAATAAGTGAGTATTTCCGAACGTTACGGGTTATAACGGCTCCCTAGCTGACATGGCACTGGACAAACAACGATTTACTAAGATACAAAATCCTCTCACTCTCTAATGCTTTGTTGAACACGGACGATTGAAGGCATTGTAATTTGTTATTAGTTGTGAGTGGAAATGGACGAACTAAGTTGCAGAAATTACCATTTCACCACTACCGACTAATGAGTAATTTAACCAACATATTGCTTTGATCAATATTCCGGGTTTTCATACAGAAAAAAGATGTACACAAGTACAGATTAAATGAAATAAGGGCATTAAGTTAGTTAATACTACTCCGTAGCATATTCTTTTCTTTCCTACTAAATTACATCTAAGTTAATTTACAAGTAAAACTGAAAAAACGAAAATTAAGAACCAAATCTTTCCCACCCTTTCAGGTTAGATCTGACACGTGTCGCATGGGTAGGGTGGTCTCACGGCTTGTGTGGTACCAACATGCGTCGGTAGCTCACACGCCCCCCCACGCTCTCTTCTCTGTTAATTTCCTCCTTTTTTTAAATTTAACTATTTGCCCAATCAAAGCAGTTACTGGCGGTTGGGTTTTTTGGGAGTCGAGTTAAATTAGCGAGTAAACCTAACCTGAGCTAGTTACAGGACCGGTTGTGTAAACGCTGCCGTTTTGGTCGTTAGCTGACGCCGTTAACTACTCCGTCAAAACGTTAATGAGAGCATAAGAAAACAGAGGACAAACGGCGCAGTGCTACTGTGATAGTACTGCAGTAGGAAGTCTGCTGCTCCCCACTTCTCTATAAAAGCAGCCGTTACGTTGGAGCTCGCACTCTCTCCTCTGACATCTTCTCTTTCTTTTTCCTCTTCTCCTTCTTCGTTTGTTGAGAGAGAGAAACAAGGGCTGAAATTTCGAAGCTGCATTGCGACATTCTTCAATGGCGACCTCCAAGATAATGGTAGCGTTCTCATTTTCCGTTTTTGTCCTCTTGTTTCTCGTCGGAGCTATGGCGGATGTCAAGGATTCCGGTGAAGCGGCTCTTTCGGCAGCTAGGTAAACAAACCTCTTCCGTTCCCATTCTCTGTATCGCTCTCGCGTCCATTTTCTAGCAATGCTCTGCTGTATTCGAACTACATTTTCCGCTTGGTTTGCTTTGAAATTGAAGCTCAGTGCTCTGTTTATGACGGAAATTGCGGGCGTAAAAGCTTAGAGGAATAAATTTTAATCTCCTCTGTTTAATGTTTCGTGCTGAATTTTGACTCTGTATTTCATTGCTCTGGAATTACAGGAATTTAAGGGGCTGGCTGAGCTCGAAAAACTCATCAATGTCGGACAGGTAAAAAACTAGCAGCAAATTTTGCTTTTAGTCAGTCAAAAACTAAAACCTCACCAAAATCACGCTCTCTGATCCTACATTGTTCGGTTTAGATTCCCGTTTTGCTTTTGATTCGCCTCCGTTTCACAGTGATACAGTCTCTGCCTCTCTGGGTCAAAACCAATCCCAACCGTCGAGTATCCTGCACCTCTTACAGGATTAGAGCAACGGTGGCCGTTGATCTCTTTAATTTAGTATCCCTCCCTGGATCTGAACCGTTATTCTGTTTATAGTTACCCTACTTTCCTTCAGATTCCAAGGCCTTTTTCTTGTTTCTGTAGAATTTCATTATTTTCACCGCGTCTCATTTTCGTACAAATTCGTAATTCCCGCTGAACACCGTCTCCTTTCTCTCTCTACTTTTTTCCGAATCGTACTTTTGCGTGATTACCGGAAAATCACCCGTAGCAGTGGTATCTCCACCACCGTAACCACTCACCACCCGCCCTTTGACCAATCCTCACACTTCACAATGTGCGCGCTTCGCATTTCGAGCTTCCTCCTCCCCAAATCGTGAATGAATGTTGGTACTACATTGAATCCCCAAATTGCCCCTTGCAAATCCTTTGTTTGAGCCGTTTCATGTACAGTTTTGTGCAGTTTGACTTACCAGATCCATTAGTAAAAAGTGACCTCTGTACAACAAGTGCACAGTAGCAGAAGAGGTGAAAAAATTCCCCTATCTTATGCACTATTATTATTGTAGTGTTTCAATGGAGATCCCAAATTTAATGACTGAAAGTACGTATAGTTCTGGTAACTTGCCCCTCTCGATATGGCTGTGACCTATAAAGTACTAGGAGAGTGACCTGCAATTATCGCAATTAAACTGTTTTTTTCTTCTTCTTCTTCTTCTGCCTTGTTGTTCCTTTTGATTGTCTAACTGATTTTGCTGGTTCGATGAATCAGGCTGGAAGACGATGATACCCCTAATGTGCACGCTGTTGCTGACCCTGAAGAGGTTGTGTCCATGGTTCACATGTGGGTCTCTCTTTTTCTCTCTCATGCCTTTCATTTTAGGGTTTTTTCATTCTCTGTTGCCATGATTTTGGGTAATTTTTAATGTCTATTGTGATATGATTCAGATGGCATGATTGTAGGTTGGTGTTTTTTGCCTTTTGCTTGATCTCTGTTACCCTGACCCAATTATAGCTATGTCATAATAATACATTTGCTTGCTCAATCTCATATTTCCCCTTTTCTCTTTTTAATCACACCCACCAAAAGTAAAATCATATGCCGCTTCATCTCTGTTGCAGTCCCTTTGATTTGTTTGTTGAAACTTGTCATGTAGTATCAGTAGCTTTACACGTCCAAGGCACATGCTAAGTTAACAAGTTTCCGTTTGCTGTTCACACCTATAATAATAATAATAATCCTTTAGATGTTACATCACATTACTCCTACAAGCAGGGCACATGCATTAGGTAGCTCCTCCACATGCTGTATTGCTTATTTTAATTGTCATTCGTAAGTCATAATCATCTTGCATTTATTTTTTCACTACCTAATCTGCTAAAGAGCTGAAGAGTCAATCTAGTGTCTTGAGATATTTTTTTATCAGCTTTTTATTTTCAAGGAACATGGAAGCACACCATATGATTTGGTTAATGTGAATGCTATCTAAAGGGGGGTAATGGCATTAGCCAAGACTATAGTCTATTCTGCAAAGAATTGTTTTTACATGAAATTTGTGTGACTTGTTTTCACTTTGTCCAAATTGGAACTTTCACCTTACTTGTTATGAAATGGAGCCAATCAGAATTTTGATATGTTGAGCAGAACCGCCAAGCTTGTCTTCTAAGGGAAAAACTATTTTCAAGAACTGATAGTTTACTATTGACACTGTTGAAATGGTTTGATCCATATGCTAATTATCATGGAGCCCTCTATTTTCCTTGTTCTTGAAAGCACTTGTGATCAATATCAACACTTGCAATTGCAAAACAAAATCCAGTCAATTAGTTTCAACGCGCTGTGATTCTGATCTCCACTTTGTGAATCTGTTGAGTGTGCAGGAGCATAAGGAACAGTACTGAGAGGAGGAAACTGGGCTACTTTTCATGTGGAACAGGCAACCCAATTGATGATTGCTGGCGCTGTGACGCCAACTGGCAAAAGAACCGCAAGCGGTTGGCAGACTGTGGCATTGGCTTTGGCAGAAACGCGGTTGGTGGTCGCAATGGCCGCTACTACGTGGTGACGGATCCCAGTGACCACGACGCTGTGAACCCGCGACCTGGCACCCTTCGCCACGCTGTCATCCAGGACGAGCCGCTCTGGATTGTGTTCAAAAGGGACATGGTCATCCAATTGAAAGAGGAGCTCATAATGAACAGCTTCAAGACAATTGATGGGCGTGGAGCCAATGTTCATATTGCTAATGGAGGCTGCATCACTATCCAGTATATCACCAACATTATCATCCATGGAGTCCACATCCATGACTGCAAGCCCACTGGGAATGCCATGGTCAGGAGCAACCCATCACACTATGGGTTGAGGGGAATGGCGGATGGTGATGGAATCTCGATCTCTGGTTCGAGTCATATCTGGATTGATCACAACTCACTCTCCCACTGTGCTGATGGCCTTGTTGATGCTGTCCTGGGATCAACCGCCATCACCATTTCCAACAATCATTTTGCCCACCATAATGAGGTGCTGATTTCAAGCCCTGTTTCAAGATTTTTAGACTTAGCAAGTTAACTTAAATTTGGCTATACATTGAAACAGGTGATGCTGCTGGGCCACAGTGATACTTACTTTAAAGACCAGCAAATGCAAGTGACCATTGCATTCAACCATTTTGGAGAAGGTCTCATCCAGAGAATGCCGCGGTAATACATTCATTATAGTGAAGTTAGCTTTGTCAATTGAGAATCAAGAAACACAAAATAAACAAAAACTGATGTGATGATGTCTTTTGAACCACAACTACAGATGCAGGCATGGGTACTTCCATGTGGTGAACAATGACTACACCCACTGGGAAATGTACGCCATTGGAGGGAGTGGGAACCCTACCATCAACAGCCAGGGCAACAGATACCTAGCCCCTGCAAACCCGTATGCAAAGGAGGTAGAAACCGCCATTCAACTATTCATTCTTTTGATTGAATGCTGAAATTCAGATTACCTCATTTTCCTCTTGGAAATGTTCAGGTGACTAAGAGGGTTGACACATATTCAAGCAAGTGGAAGGGATGGAATTGGAGGTCAGAAGGCGACATGATGCTCAACGGTGCTTACTTCACTGCATCAGGAGCTGGTGCCTCATCTAGCTATGCTAGAGCGTCGAGTTTGGGAGCCAAGTCATCTTCCACAGTTGGAACCATCACTGCAAATGCTGGACCTCTCAGTTGTCGCAGAAACCGACAGTGTTAGTTAGTCCCTATTCAACCATATCCAAATACACAACATAGAGAGTCATCTTAGTTTTTTTCTTTTATCCCCCAAGTTTCGGGTTATATAGCCAGGTCCGGTGTCCTTTTTAGCACCATTTTTCATATATATTGGCAAGTGTGCAGCAAATGTCACATGTCATTTATATGATTCCAAAAGAGTCCATATCTATTGTTTATCTTCTCAACCTCGCCCTGCTTTTCATCCAAGAAACCAAAAAAAAGAAGCATAGTCATTTGTCGGAAAAGCAGGTGCTGAAGTGTTGGTGGTTCCTTCGTATGCTTTTGTTTTTCCAGCATCGTCTGTGAGATCAGACAAAGCAGGATTCTCCTGCCTCATCTCCTAACTATCTTGTTTGTCTTTGTGTTTTGCGTTTTCATAGAAACCGAATGGTTGTTGTGTTTCCTTTGTCTGGTTTGTATTCGAGTCATACAACGCGGTATATCATGGATGTCTCAAGCAACATTTGAAGTAGTTAATGGGAAAATGTTTGTTATAGATCTTGTTCTGCTCTCTTATGCAATCTTCAATTGAGACTTGTTATTCTCCACATCTGACTTCATCGTTACATGCTCTGTACAGCTAGAGAGATTTTGGTACAATCCCACCAAAATTTGCATTCAACATTATAAGATTCATACCCGTATTAATATGATTGTCCTATACTATTCCAAATCCAATCAGCAAGAAGACGTTTCCATTGGTTCAAAACTCATAAATGCTAGTGCTAGCTGTTAGTCTCTGTTTGGCATGTGATGTGAGCAGAAGAGGAAGTTGGAAGTTGGGATTCCTTGCTATGTAGATAAACTGTACAAATGCCACCTCATAAGCACATGGCTCTGGTAGGTTACTACTCATCAAGATTCCCAAGCCCAGAAATCCCCCAATCCATCTTATACTCCTTTTGCAGGGCTACTGTTTCATCTTTTCTCTTATCTGGTCATAGATTTGATGTTTGACCCACTTAGCAAACAAACACTAGTCTAAGATATGGAAGATTTGATGCTCTTTGTAGAGACTGCTACACTTTATATTGATATGGATCTGTACTGGACTGACTGTTTTCCCCCCCTTGAAGAGCCTATAGTCAATGAATGACCCAATTGATGCTTTGTTCTTCTTTAAATTTGTTTTTGAATTTTGAAGAATGATGGGGTTTCATGGAAAGTAAAAGTGCGTGGTGGATGGTCAAAACTCGAAAACAAATTTGAAAGAAAGAAAACTCAGAATCACGTTACATACCCGGAATTAGGCCCATTAAACCCCACTTTCAGCGCATTGAGAATTACAAATTTGATTATATCAATCGATTTGTATGTTTACCGTATCATGTACGAGTTTAGTAAACAAAAACTACTGTAATTCTCGTGTAAGGGTGGAAATGGATCGGGTGATAGATGAGTGTAGTCATTTTATCACCCGATTCGTGAATTAAATCCTTCACCTGATCCACTCGTCACCCGCGAAACCTTTCACCCACATCCATCCATACATCCTCCAACAGATGATTCGGGTGGGTTGGGTTATCCGCATAATATTTTTTAAATATTTATAATTATTTAAATATAATTAATTATATGATTAAGTGTAAAAAGTAATTAATTTCCTTTAATATATGAATATAGTTGTTCTAAATATATGATTTGATGAAGGTTCATATAAAATATTCTTAGAATATTCAACTTTTAAACATAACAAAAACTAAAATTGAAGTCATACATTTTAATAAAATAAAATTAGAACTATAATCATCGACGGGTGAACGGATGGGTGGGTGAAGTGCGGGTGATGGGTGAGATTTACATCATCCATCACCTACCCGTCACCCGTTTCACCCGACCCACCAACCATCCATCCCCCGATTTACTTCGGGTGATCATCCATATATTCGGGTCGGATTTTTCGGATGGGTCGGTCACCCACGGGTGATTTCAAGCCCTATTCCCGTGTTAGGCAGATTTTTACGTTATATATATGTTAAATAAAATATATTAATAATTATCAAATTTAATTTATATATTAAGAAAATAAATCTAGATAATATTGATATCAAAATCATATTCGGATCATAATTTTGTATTTCAATCATCTATATAATTAAATTTTTTTGGATTTGTATATAATTAGGAAATTTTAGATTTGTAATCTTTGTCCTTGATTTGTATTTAAATTAGGAAGAGATTGATGATAGGTTTATGATAAAAATCTTTGATTTATTTTAAAAAATTGATAAAAATCTGCCTAACATAGGAATAGATATATTTTAGGAGAGTGTCATATGACATAATTGAGTTCTTGTTTAATAGATATATTTTAGGATACAAGTTCTCATACATTTGCCTCTTAAAGTAAGAAGTAAGAAATATTGTGGGCCTTTGGATTAAGGGGATAAAGGAATGAGATTAAAAGAGTGAATAGTGACACGGTGACATAACCGTAAATACTACGATTGTTTTTTCGGTTAACATGTTTCTTTCCGTCTCTGATCGTTCTGGAATAGACATTTATTAATGTTCACATCCAAGTACTACATGTTCATTTATCTGTGCCGTAAGATTCACATATAACATGTTCATGTTCAAACACATGTCTTTGCACATTTAGTGCTTATTTGTGAACTTGAATATACAAAAAAATAAACATTAAAAGCTTATTTATGAACCTTCTATATAGATTATGGGATAGAGACAGAAAAAAAAAATATTGTCAAAAAAGAGGAAAAAAACAAAAAAAAACGGACGGAGGAGTTTGTATCTAATCCTGAATTTATATATTAGATTATAGAGTGCGGTTCCGGTGCGGAGCACTCTTCCCGTGCGGACATGCACTATAGGGCCTTATTTGTGCACTTTTGCAAAAAAAATTGAAAAATGTTTGGAAAAAAATTTGAAAAAGATTTTTTTTTTTTTTTTTTTTTGAAAAAGTGTACAAATAAGACGTTAAAGTGCACAAATAAGGCCCTAAAGTATATACTCCGTACGTCTGCACGGGAAGAGTGCTCCATATATGATCAAAATATTCAAGATTATTAAATATGTAACTTTTAAAAAACACATACTTTTTTATTCTATAAGGACAAAAACGTATTACCGAAATGTATTATGAATATTCCTACTCAACCTTTACGGACGAGCTTACTTGTTCTGATATTTGATGTTGTTCATCTTCTTTCATTCAATTTTTCACCAAACTCTCTACTCCTCCATTGAATGCGACTCTTTACTTCCTCTCTTCCACTAAATTCTTCAACAACCTCCTCTCTAGTGTCTAGCTTCCATTAAATCCGACCTCCTCTTTCACCAACATCAGATCCCATCAAGCTGACCGTGCCGGCCTCTCCTCCACCTCCACCGTTGAAATCCGACGTTGCCTCTCTCCTCCACCGACCTTGCCGGCCTCTCTCCTCCACCTCCACTGTTGAAATTCGGCCTCTCCTCCGGCGAGTCTTAAGGAGCCACAACCACCGACGCCGACGTTGCCTCTCCTCCACCTGGTTAGTCTCCTCCGACGGTTTTTTTTCCAATTTGTAAATTGTTACTTTGGATCTGAATGCTTGTTTGTCCGCTCCCTTTATTTGTTGTGAATTTTTATAGATCTGAATGCATATTGTTACTGTGGGTGGATCTGAATATGATTTTTTTTTTGAATCTGTGGATCTGCACGCATAGCATGGTTGTTATTTTTATAAATCAAAATATCATGTTTTGTTACTATTAATCGTTAAATTAATTAGCCATCCGAATAGATATGTCTATTGTATACGTATTACACATGTAGGAAATACACCATATATATATGGTTGATGATTTTTTTTTTGAAATTAATTGATCAATGAGTTGTGAGAGTCCATTATAATTGGCTATAAATCACATTCCATCTAAATACTAGATGTTACTACGTCAACTTTTGGAAACTCCAGTTTTCTACCTAGTTTCTTTTCTCAGTTTTCTTAGTTTTGATAATGACAAACACCTTTGTTATTAATATTTCCATTAGTGTGACAAACAGGGAACTCTGGATTCGGAAAGCACAAGACAAAGACGCTGACGCCAGATTTGGGAACTGGCGGAAGGAACTGAGGCTTGCCAACGCTGGAAACACTTGGAACAATATGTGAAGAGCGGCGGCGAGCTGATTAGGGTAGATCTTTAGTTGGAGAGAGAACTTGAAGATCTTATCTTGTTTCCATATATTTTAGGAGCTTATATAAAAAAGTACTCAAACCTCTCTCATTACACACGCATTCACACAATTGAAGAATTCCGAGTGCTGAGAAGAAAACGTGCCAAGTTCTTTGAAGAAGAACTGAGTAAGTTGTTTGCTTGTTGTTTGCTTGGTTAGGTCGAACTAGGTAGATAGTCTTTAGTGTGTCTAAGACTTAATCTGTGTGTTCTAGCCTGTTGATTGTAACCGAAGCATTAATACAAGAAATAGACTTTGAAATCCTCTTGCAAGAGAGGTAGTGGATTTTATCTTGGATAACTAGTTGGTTATCAAAGGTTCCACTCTAAGGAACTTGTCTTGATTCTGTTATTGTTTACTTATTCCGCTGCTAAGAAACTGGACTCTCAGTTCCCTCGATAACTAACAAGTACGATCCTTCAATTGGTATCAGAGCAGACGCTCTAGATTTGTGTTAGTTTACATATTTCAAGATGTCTAGTTCAAGCGAATTTAGTCTGAGAATCTCCATCAACAAGCCGCACATTCGTAAGAAGGGAGAAGAAGAATGGTGGGAGAAATGCATGACCAACTACATCCAAACCATGGACTATTAGTGCTGACGCGTGATAGAAAATGGTGATGGAGTCATTCCTAAGGACTTAACTGAAGATCAATGGAAGCCTGAGTACTACACCATCAAAGAGAAGAATGCTAAAGCTCGTCAACTTATTCTCAATGGATTAACAAGGAAAGATATGGACAAAGTGATAGGAATCCCAACTGCCAAAGGGATCTGGACTGCTCTAAAGGAGATGCATGAAGGAAGTGAGGAACTGAAACAAAGCAGGAAGTTTGCTCTAGAAGGAGAATACCACACTTTCGAGATGCTTGAAACTGAGAACATCTCCCAATATCACTCACGTTTCAAGGCTTGTCACAAAACTCACCAACGCCGATGTGGAACTTGATGAATGGTCAAAAGCCCTTGTTATCATCAACGGACTCAACTCCAAATTCAGTCTCATCAAAAGAGTTCTGAAGACTACCCCTGGCATTCAAGGACTTCCTTTAACTCAAATCATAGGAAAACTTGAAGTCGATGAAAGGGATACACTCAAAGCAAGTTCCGCTAAGAAGATGGAAAAGGGAATTGCCTTAAAAATCTCAAAGGCTTTTTCCAGGTTAGAAATTGAGGAAGAAAACTCCGACCTTGAAGATGAAGAGGATGATATGACAACATTGGTGACCAAGCACATCAGGAAGCACTTCATCAAAGAAAAATTCAAGAAAAACTTCCAGAAGAAGGATCTCTCTGAATACTCTTGCTATCAATGCAAGGAAAGAGGACACCTGACAAGGAACTGTCCTAAGAACACTAATGAAGAGGACAAGTCTATGCAGAAGAAGGCCCTCTTTGCTACCTTTGGAGATGACTCAGAAGACTCTGAAGGGGAACTGGACACAAATAGAACTTCTGGAGGAAGATACCTAATGGCCAAGGAAGATTCAACCGAATTAGACGACTCCGAGGTATCTTCTTCTGACTTTACCAAGTCTCTTCTTGAATATGATAAAAAACAACTGATCAAGATAATTAAGAAACTTGGAAAGGAAACTAGTTCCCTCCAAGAGAAACTGGAAGAATATGAAGATGAGATTTCCTGCTTAACCACTGAAAACTCTATCTGGAGTAAGAAACTTGAGGAAACTGAGAAATTACTGGCTAATCCTCTAAGAAAGTGTGAGTCTTGCAAAAATGTTAAAAATAAACTAGTGCATGTTGACAACTCTCCTGTTCCTACTACAGATTCTGAAAATAATACCTCCTATATGCTTACTGAAATCATGAACAAACTTGATCATCTCACTCACTCTATAAATGAGAAAACTGTGAATCAAACTGTTTTTGTTAAGCAACGTCATGGTCTTGGTTACTCTGGTAAAAATGATTCTGTGGAAACATGCTCTGCTGAGAATGAGAAACTAAGAAGGGAACTGGCCGAAAAAAATGAGTCTCTCAGTTGTGCGTTACAAACCTCTCGAGACAAAACCCAGTTCCTAGAGGAGAAGGTAAAGGTGCTTGAACAAAAGCCCAAGGAGAACCAAATTTGGTTCGATGGCCAGAATGCTCACAAGATGTATATTGCCCAAGCTCAAGGAACTAAAGGTAAGAAAGTCAACTTTGAGCAAAGAAAGCAAGAAAGACCATTCCGACCAGGTCATGGTAAGTATGGTCATGTTGTCTATAATCGTATTTGCTGGCATTGTGGTAAGAATGGCCACTACATTCATGAATGCATTCACAAGAAAAGACAAATGGAAGAAAATGCTAGGAAAAGTAACCAGAAAATAAATAATAAGAAAATGATGTATACCATTAATGACTTGAATGATCCTTATTATTTTGTTCCTGCTTCTAACCCACAGATAAGACACCAACCTCATTCGCCCAGGAAAGCTAAGATTAGCTGGGTTCCAAAAGTTTGAGTTCCTTTATGCAGGACGAAGTGCGACAACAAGACAAATGGTACATAGACAGTGGATGCTCGTGCCATATGACAAAAAATAGAAGAAAAATGTCGTCACTTCAGCAACACCGAGGAGGAACCATTTCCTTCGGAGATAAGAGAAAGGGAACAATCTGTGGAACTGGAAGTGTGAATCTCACCGATCACATTAAGGTAAGTAACGTTAACCTAGTTGAAAATTTAGGTTTTGATCTAATAAGTGTGTCACAGCTGTGTGATCAAGGGGAAAATGAGGTTCGCTTTACCTCAAAGGAATGTTTCGTGGAAGATAGACAGGGAACTGTAATCCTCAAAGGAAAAAAGTTCAATAACGTCTACATCATTGATCCAAAGTTTGTTCCCAAAGAAAAGCTTTGTCTCTCTTCCATTGACGATCAAACAAACTTCTGGCATCAACGACTTGGTCATGCAAGCATCAAGTTAATTCACAAGCTGCACCAAAAGGAACTGGTTCGTGGCCTTCCCAAAATAAATGTTGAGAAGTCAGAAATCTGCTCTGACTGTGTTCAAGGGAAACAAGTCCGCAGTTCCTTTAAGTCCAAAACACTGGTAAGCTCTTCCAAACCTCTAGAACTCATTCACATGGATCTCTGCGGTCCTATGCGAGTTCAAAGCATTGGTGATAACAGGTATATTCTAGTACTTGTTGATGACTATTCAAGATTCACTTGGACATTATTTATTAAATCTAAAAGTGAAGTCTTTGATAGGTTTAGTGAGCTAGTTCCCTTGCTTGAAAGATCATTAAATGTATCTCTTCGAGCCATTCGTTTCGATCATGGAACTGAGTTCGAAAATGGAGATTTTCTAACCTTTCGCAGGGAACATGAAATCGATCACAATTTCTCAGCTCCCTACACCCCACAACAGAATGAGGTTGTTGAAAGGAAGAACAGAACTTTGGAAGATATGGCTCGCACCATGCTAATCTCAAGTGGGCTCTCTCAATCTTTCTGGGCAGAAGCCGTCAATGCAGCTTGCTATATCTAAATCGGGCCATGCTACGCCCTATGCTTGAGAAGACTTCATATGAGCTCCTTCGAGGCCGAGTTCCCAACATTGCTCATCTGTGTGTCTTTGGATGCAAATGCTTTGTTCACAATAATGGGAAGGATAATCTGGGGAAGTTTGATCCACAAAGCGATGCAGGGATTTTCATCAGATATGCTTCAAACAGCAAAGCCTACAAGGTCTTCAACAAACGGACAAAAAAGGTAGAGGAAAGTATTCATGTTGTTTTCAATGAAAAATTGCCTTCAAAGTCTGTGCAGGATCTCTCAATTCCCTCGGAAAATCCATTTCAACGACCAAGTGAAGACTCTGATGATGAAGCACCCTCCAAGCCAAATTCCTATCCATCCTTCGCTAACTCTCCCAACTCAACTCCTTTGATTGATCCCAAGGAGTCGACATCCACAAAAACTCTCCAACTCTTCCTACTCAACCAGAAGCTGTGATCTCCGTCCCAGTTCCCTCCGATCCAACTGCTCAAGTCAATACGACCATACAGGGAACAAACAATGATCAACCTGTCGCCTCTTATTCAGCTACCGCCCCTACAAAAGCTGAAACTCCAGGAACTGACTTGATTGTTCCTAACAGAGACAAAAGGACAACCAAGCCCCCAGTCAGGTATGTATTTGAGGATATGACATATTGTGCTTTCAATGCTTTTCTATCTCTTATAGAACCCAAGAACATTACGGAAGCACTGAAGGACGCCGACTGGATCATTGCTATGCAAGAAGAACTTCACCAGTTCGAAAGGAACAAAGTCTGGCGACTAGTTCCTCGTCCTCCTAACAGACACATCATAGGAACTCGGTGGGTTTTTCGCAACAAGCTGGATGATTCTGGTGCAGTATCAAGGAACAAAGCTCGATTGGTTGCTCAAGGCTATAATCAACAAGAAGGAATTGATTACGATGAGACATTTGCCCCGGTAGCAAGACTGGAAGCCATTCGTTTGCTTATTGCTTACGCCTCTCACAAAGGCTTCAAGCTCTTTCAAATGGACGTGAAGACTGCCTTCCTAAATGGCATTCTTCAAGAGGAAGTATATGTCAAGCAACCTCCAGGATTTGAGGATGATGATCACCCTGACCACGTGTATTTCTTGGACAAGGCACTCTATGGCTTAAAGCAAGCTCCTCGTGCTTGGTATGATCGCCTTGCCCAGTTCCTAACAGCTAATGGCTATCGCCGTGGTGTGATCGACAAGACTCTATTCATCTTGGATGTGAAAGGTGACATTCTAGTGGTCCAGGTATATGTCGATGACATTATTTTTAGTTCCACTAACTTGGCCCTTGTAGAAAAGTTCAAAAATTTAATGAGCAACGAGTTCGAAATGAGCATGATTGGGGAACTCACATTCTTCCTGGGATTGCAAGTCACTCAGAAGGCAGATGGGATACAAATCCATCAACAAAAATATTTGAAGGAACTCTTGAAGAAGTTCAAAATGGATTCCAGCAAACCTACTCCCATCTCCCCTGCGACTCGTCTCACCGCTGATCATACAGGCCAAAGAGTGGAGGAGAAGCTCTATCGTGGTATGATAGGTTCTTTGATGTATCTAACCGCTAGTAGGCCAGATATTGTGTTTGTTGTTTGTCTATGTGCCAGGTTTCAAGCTGATCCAAGGGACTCTCACTTAACTGAAGTGAAGCATATATTTCGCTATCTGAAGGAAACTGACGACCTATGTCTTTGGTACCCCAAGGATTGCCACTTTAATCTTCTTGGATACACCGATGCAGACTACGCTGGATACTTGGTTGATCGCAAGAGCACTTCTGGAATGGCCCAGTTCCTTGGGCCCTGCTTGATCTCCTGGGGCTCAAAGAAACAAAATTCAGTGGCTTTATCCACTACGGAAGCTGAGTACATCGCAACTGCTACTTGCTGTTCCCAACTACTCTGGCTCAAACAACAACTCGCGGACTTTGGTATGTCCTTTGGCCCTCTCAAAATTTTATGTGACAATACTAGTGCAATCAACATATCCAAGAATCCTGTGCACCATACTAGGACTAAGCACATTGATATTAGGCATCATTTCTTGCGTGATCATGTTGAAAAATGGAACATACTGCTAGAACATTGTAGGACTGAAGATCAAATTGCCGATATATTCACCAAAGCACTAAATCGAGAACCTTACGAGTCCTTTAGGTTACTTCTGGGAATAATTTCCCTAAACTAGTAGTTCCAGTTGCCTATACTAGTTCCCTTGCTTTGACTAGATTTGATCTTTTCTATGATTCCATTGACAATATTGATGATATTGTGATACCCCGTATTTCTGTAAGGATATTTTGGGAATTTTGGGATTTTTCCCGAACGCCCGTTTTGTACGTCGGGTCAATTTCAGATAGTTTGAGACATTCTGTAATATGCTCTATCTCTGTAATATTTTTCTCAGTGAAATAAAATACAGACGACGTACTTTGGGACTTAATACTCGTTCGTGTACGATTATTTTATCCCGGGTTAAGCCAAGATTATCCATAAGCCACCGGATAAGGCTGACCTGGCGGCGCCCGCCGTGGGTATGGCGGCGACCGCCGCCAGCAGCTTCCTGGCGCCTTCCTTCGCCAGCTATAGGGACAAGTGTCCATAGGATGCGGCGACCGCCGCCAGAAGCAACGACCGCTGCCATTAGCCCGCCGCCATGGGGCCTAGGCAGCAGCGACCTGGAGAGGATCGCGGCGACCGCCGTAGACTAGCAGGGGGCTAGGCATGTACTCATCGGCGAGATCTGACAGCGCCGTTGATGGCCCTCCACGTCGCTTGGCTGCCATCATTGCTTCCCCTGGATCGTTGGGCTATAAATTGGAGTGTTTGGGGATAGATTTGAGCACAATCAGAAGCTCAAATCCTCAAATTCTTCTCGCCGGAGTTGTGGTCCCTCGCCGGAGTTCTGAAGTTGCTCGCCGGAGCCCACATTGGTGTCGTTTCCAGTTGCTAGAGGAAGCCTTGGAGGCCCTTAGATGCCTAGAATCCAAAGCAAGGCAAGAGGAAACCAATCGCTCGCCGTCGGTGAGTTTCTGTTCTCGGATTTTATTTTCCGATGTTCATAACGGCGCCCGCCGTGATGAAGGCGGCGACCGCCGCCATGAACACGGCGCCCGCCGTAAGGCCGCCAGCGACTGCCGCCAGAAGGCTGATGGCCTAGTTAGGCCTCGGCTTTGGTGGTCGTCGTTCAGACGTCGTTCCTTTCGATTCCTTTTGTTATTCTGTCCGTTTATGTCGAATCTAACTAAGGGTTTCTGTATGGGTCGATCCGAAGGAATCTGTGTTACCAGAGTTGTCCCTGTATCAAGCCCGGAATCCCATCGTTAGGCTTTATCAAACTCTGCGGATTAAGGCAAGTGGTGGTTCGCTCTTGCTCATTATTCCATATTTACATTAATTATCAGTTATTTAATTGAGTAATTAATTGGGAATGATCATTGTGTTTGTCTGGAAATGGTTTTGTAAACTATTTTGGAAAACTAGAATATGATATTATAATAGGTTGTATATCTATTAGAACAACGCTATTATGAATATATATATTTATGATCGCCTTGAGGGCATTTATGTGGATTTATCCTGAACTATTGTTGTGCTCGAACTGTTTAGTTAGCACTAGTAGTTAGGAACGTTACTTGGACTCAGTCCAGTCGTTTCTTTATAATCAGGTAGAGGGGTGACTCTTCCCCACCCAATACCATTTTATGGTCATGACCGGTCTCTATTACAAGAGTGTAGAGACAGGACACTTAGCTGGTGTCACAATTCTCAGGATCTCATCCCTTTCGGTGTGCGTCAATCTCAAGAAACGCATATCAAGATGTATCGTACCTTGGTGGTGTATACATTTAAAAGCTTATAACGAGATGCTCGTTTTTGGAATTTAAATAAGATAAGGTTCTCGAGTGCACTTAATTAATATACTTTTGGCGAGTAGTGCAGCTAAGTAAATAGTACAGCTAGGAAAGCTCGTCTCGACTTTTGATCAGAGTACGTTCTCTTTCCAGTCTGGATTCGCTGTAAGCGGTGAGGGTGGTCGTGAACCGAAACATCTAAGTCAGCTTTTAAATCACTGATGTTTGACTCTTTAAACGTTCCGGATTTGTCATATTTCCTTAAGACTCACTTCCGTTGGAGTCTTCTTTCGGGTCGATTTCTGTGAAGATTCAGTCTTCCAGGATCTTCTCTTATGCATGCCTTTTGTCATATTCAAGTAAAGTATGGTGGTTGACAAGCGTACTCGATTATTATTCGAGAGACCAGAAGTCTAACCTAATACGACTGCTTAGAACCTTCTGCTTTGTACCCTTGCATGGTCTATTCATTTAGACTAACCAACCGCATTTGTTATCTGCATTGTTGGCTGGTGTCATCCGTTCGATTCGGCACATCAAATAGAGCGAAGATATGAGAAGACTAGAATGACTTTGAAGATGACGGTGGTTTTTAGATATTTTCTGATGTTGTTGATGTTTTTATAATTGCTTTTAATCAGGTTGAGATCTTTGGGCACTGACCATGATGGTCAAGACTTTGGTTTGTAATATTTGTGTTAAGACTTCCGTTGTATTGTATTCAAACTCTGTGTTTATCCTACTGGGGATTGGGATGTAATCCCGTGACTCATGTTTTTAATTGAATAAAGTTATGTTTTTGTATCAATTGTATTTCATGATTGTACTTCAAACGGTAAAGCCTTGGGTGACTTCGGTAAGGAACACCGGGGTCACTGGCGGTAATACCTTTCCAAATAGGTTCAAATTTGGGGGTGTTACAGTTGTGGTATCAGAGCCTAAGGTTTTAAAATGGGTTTGGGGATTTTATAAATCATTTTCCCGTTTTTGAAAATGCTTTAAAAGGGCTCTGAATTTTCAAAGCGAAAAGAATTTGAAAACACCGTTCATAGTCAGGTCTTCCATACAGTCTGATGTAGTAAGCTTGCTTCTATGTCTAGAAAGGCTAACTCGATTCCTCGTTATCCTGTAGGATGGGTGCATGTCTCTCGCTTAGTAGGGGATCGGAAGTTGCCAAGACGGATCCGCCGTCTCCAGGAAGGCTAGACTTCCCGATTCCCATAGATGCTTCGAGGTGGGAGGCCCGAGCAGCCCGCCTGAGGAAATCAAGCATGTTCTTCCCGAATCGGTAGTTCTCACGCCCAGGGATGACATAGTGACCGTGGCGGCACCAGTTGAGCCACCGAGGGAGGAAGCAGTGTAGGAAGTAGGTGAATCGTCTAGGTACGCATTAGGGTATTACGAGGACGATTACCAGATTGAGATGGTCCCAGAAGGGGGCGAAGACGAAGAGGACGAGGAAGAGGAAGAGGATGAGATGTTTGAGATTGATCCTGATGAGGAGGAGGAGTTGATCCCGACTGATCCTGATGAGGATGTGGAACCCATGAAGGATGATCCCGAGGAGGACCCCGAGATGGACCTCGACGAGCAGGATCAGGAGCCCGGATCAGAATTTTCTCCTGCGCCTGGGTTGGCACCGTTGCTTGCTTATCCACTCATGACAGATGATGATTGGGAGGCCTTGTATACCGAGTATGGTATTGGTAGGAGTGGTCCGACCCTGATTTATGAGGACTATCCACCTACCCCTCCTCGAAGGAGGAGGAGGTCGGAAGCTGAGCTGATGGAGATCCTTCGTCAGAGCAAGATGATCTCTGCTGAGAGGCAGCGTCAGATAGACGAGATGATCACCAGTGCTCAGAGGATGGCTGGGATAGGAGGTCCGATCATGGATGACCCCTACTTCACCATGACTAAGATTGGGCCAGGGTCACAAGAGCCTTGTGATTCAGGGCCCAGTAGGATGCGTAGCCCATCGCCAGAACCCGATGGTGAACCTCGCCCGAAGAGACCCTGCACTGGAAGCTTGTCTTACAGGAGACATTTTAGAGCGCCTTGATGAGGATCGGCGTTGCCTATCGTAGTAGTTTCCTTTCTTAGTATTCCAGCTTGTACTTTGTGTAATATTTCAGTATTGCGGCAAGTACTCTGTGAAATACTTTTATCTTCGAGCAATTTTGTCCTAGCGCTCAGAAGATCGACTTATGTGTAGCTTGTAAAATAGTTCCAGTTCATCTATAAAATACCCAGTTGATCTATTCTGAGTCAATTTGCTACATTAAGTTTAAGGAATAAATATTAATGTATGAAATACTTGGAATTTGATCGGTAAACAGATGGTGAACACAAGAAACACAATGCGAGCTGGTATTGGGACTAGTCAGAATCCCAGACCAATCATAAGAGATGTTGCACAAGATGAGCATGTATCTGAATCCCATAATCAATCCGGGGGAAATGGTCAGGATCAGAGTAACGCACCAGTGGTGTTTGATGCTGCAGCAGTTGAGGCAATTCGAGGAATTGTCATGCAAGCCATCACTGATGCTATGCGACCAAATACGCCACATGCACAAGGCGTGCCAATTCCCCCACCGGTTCCTAGATTTGAGGAGCCAGAAAACCGTGATGTCCAGGAGAATGCAGTCAGGACTAGGGACAACTATGGTCGTGCTCTGAAGACCATTAGTTCTATGAGGCCTGACAGCTACAACGGAAAAGGGGAACCCGTCAGGGTGACCCAGTGGTTTTCTCATATAGAGAGGTTGTTCCGTAATGTGATGTGTACCAAGGCTGAAAAGGTCCACATAGCTTCCTTGCAGTTGAAGGATGAGGCCAGTGAGTGGTGGGAAAGTACAGGCTTAGCTGATAGCCCTGTGTTGACCTGGTCAATGTTTAAGACCAAGATGACGGACCGTTTCTTCTCTCGAGCAATGAGAGAGGAGAAACACAAGGAGTTTTTGTACTCCAAGGCTGATGGATTGAAGGTGACCGAGCTTGCCACCAAATTCAATCATCTTTTGCAGTATGCTGAGCATGAGGTCTCCAGTGAGGCACAAAAAATCTGGTACTTCCACGAGTGGATGAACCCAGATATCAAGCCGATGATGGTGCACCACACCTGCTCTACTCTGGAGCAGTATGTGGATGCGTCCTACAAGCTGGAGGTGACTCTGGAGGAGTCAGTTAAAAGACGCAACCGTCAGAGGTCTATGCAGAATCAGGGGAGTGGATTCAAGCGACCTGCGCCACCATCTAACTTTGCCAAGTCTGGTCGAGCAAAGACGGACATGACCCATGAAGGGTCAACGCAGCAGTCAGGTCAGAGCAAGAGTTCATTCCAGTGTTACAACTGTGGTGTTGCTGGGCACAAGAGCACTGAATGTCCAAAGGAGAAGAAGTCATGCTTTGGGTGTGGACGTGAGGGGCATCTGCAAAGGTTCTGTAAGCAGGGGAAGCAGAAGGGAGTAGAGTCACAGCAGGGGTCAGTTAATCAGAGTAACCGGCCCGGGTTCAAGCCAACTGAGACTCCTAGCCCGTCTATGCAGACCACTGCTCAGAACAAGGGGAAGGCCCCAGCTGCTTCTGGAGGTCAGGGGCAACGCCTATACGAGATGCGTGAGGCAGATGGACCCAATGTTTCGATTGCTCAAGCATTCTGTTTGATTCCGGTGCTACGCATTCCTTTATTTCGGATAACTGTGTTAGCAAGTTAGGCTTAGTGTGCAAAGAATCGTGCGATCCTTTCGTTGTTAGCCTTCCTAATGGTGAACGTTTGGTGGGAACCAAGCGCCTGTCCGAATTTCCAATTACCATTCAGAGTAAGAAGTTTGAGGCGGATCTGATCTGTATAGCCATGGCTCCATACGACATCATCCTTGGTATGGATTGGCTGACGCATCACAAGGCGGTGATCGACTTCAGTTCAAGAACGGTGACGGTGTCATCTGGGGGCCAGTTCGTGTGCAAGTTCAAAGGTCAAAATGACACTGATAACGGCAAGCTGATCAATGCGATGGCTGCGTTTAAGCTATTACGACAAGGATGTGTCGGGTACCTTTGCTACTTGGATTCGCCCGCGAAAGATGGACCTGCGATTCTTGATATTCCTGTGGTTAGAGAATTTCCGGATATCTTTCCAGAAGAAATTCCTGGATTACCACCGAATCGTGACGTGGAGTTTTCGATTGATCTCGAGCCTGGTACTGCGCCAATTTCTAAGGCACCATATCGGATTGCACCTGTAGAGATGCAAGAGTTGAAGAAGAAACTTGAAGATCTTCTTGACAAAGGTTATGTCAGGCCGAGTGCATCGCCTTGGGGTGCTCCGGTTTTGTTTGTCAAAAAGAAGGATGGATCGTTTAGACTTTGTATCGACTACCGAGAGTTGAACAAAGTAACGATCAAGAACAAGTATCCATTGCCAAGGATTGATGACATGTTGGATCAGTTGCAAGGAGCGAGAGTTTTCTCCAAGATCGACCTGAGATCTGGATATCATCAACTCAGAATTCGTGAGCAGGACATTCCTAGAACTGCGTTCAGGATCAGATATGGTCATTACGAGTTCGTAGTGATGCCTTTTGGGCTTACGAATGCTCCAACGGTCTTTATGGATCTAATGAATCGATGTTTTCACCAGTACTTGGACAAGTTCGTGGTGGTCTTCATCGACGACATTTTGATCTACTCTCCGAATAAAGAGGTTCACGAGGAACATCTACGGATTTCCTTATCAGTCCTTAGACAAAATGAGTTGTACGCTAAATTGTCTAAATGTGAATTCTGGATGAAGGAAGTGGCTTTCTTAGGTCACGTGATCAATAAAAATGGGGTTATGGTTGATCCCCAAAAGTTTGAAGATATGGCTAATTGGAAACAGCCTCAGAATGTGAAGGAGGTACGCAGTTTTCTTGGACTTGCCTGGTATTACAGACGGTTTGTGGAAGGTTTTTCAAAGACCGCTCTACCTATGACCAATCTACTCCATAAGGTTCATAAGAAGTTTGTCTGGAATGACAAATGCGAGGCCAATTTTCAAGAATTAAAACGAAGTCTAACCTCTGCACCAGTATTAGCACTTCCAGAAGGGAATGACGATTATGTGGTCTATAGTGATGCTTCAAAGTGTGGTTTGGGTTGTGTACTGATGCAGAGAGGCAGAGTTATTGCTTACGCATCTAGACAACTCAAGACTTACGAAGAAAACTATCTGACCCATGATCTTGAGTTAGCAGCGGTAGTTTTTGCGCTGAAGATTTGGAGGCATTACCTCTACGGTATAAGATGCCAAGTCTTCACCGATCACAAGAGTCTCAAGTATATATTTACTCAGAAGGAGCTAAATATGAGACAATGCCACTGGCTAGAGCTGCTCAAGGACTACGACATCGAGTTGTTGTATCATCCGGGCAAGGCTAATGTGGTAGCTGATGCATTAAGCCGGAAGACAACGCACAAAACTGTAGTTGCTCTACTTACTGCTCAGACCAAGCTAAACCAAGAGTCGTGCGACATTGAAGTCTTGTATGATCAGCGTAAAGGTTTCCTGAGTATGCTGGAAATTCAGGCTACGCTACTGGATCAAATCAAAGAAAAGCAAGTCGCTGACATTGTCTTGGTAAAGTTAAGCAGTGAAGTGATGGACGGGAAAACTCCTAGTTTTGTGATTCAGGATGATGGATCACTTTGGTTTCAAGACCGGATCTGTGTGCCCGACACAGAGGGTCTTCATCAGTTGGTGATGAGAGAAGCTCATTCTTCGGCTTATTCTGTACATCCTGGCTCCAGCAAGATGTACAAGGATCTTCAGAAGAAGTTTTGGTGGCCAAACATGAAGTGGGATGTAACAGACTTTGTGGCAAGGTGCTTAACTTGCCAAAAGGTCAAGATCGAACACCGCAGACCAGGTGGTGAGTTGCTACCTCTCCCAGTACCAGAATGGAAATGGGAGGACATTACCATGGACTTCGTTACTGGGCTACCAAAGGCTCGAAGTCAGAAAGATGCTATCTGGGTAATTGTGGACAGGCTTACAAAGAGTGATCATTTCATAGCCATTAAAACCACATGGGAAACCCAGAAGTTAGCAGAAGTTTACCACCAGGAGATAGTCCGTTTACATGGTATCCCCAAGACCATTGTATCGGATCGAGATGGCCGATTCATGTCAAGATTTTGGCAAGAACTTCACAAGGTCATGGGAACCGAGTTAAGGTTCAGTATAGCGTTTCATCCTCAGACAGACGGACAGTCTGAAAGGACCATCCAGACCCTGGAGGATATGCTAAGAGCTTGTGTACTCGATCGTCCGACTAGCTGGGAAGACAGTCTGAGTCTGATTGAGTTCACATACAATAATAGCTGGCATGCTACTATCAAGATGGCCTCGTTTGAAGCTTTGTATGGTCGCAAATGCAGATCCCCGATTTGTTGGGATGATAATGCCGACAAGATTCTGCTAGGACCAGATTTGGTCGAAAGGACAGCTTCAGACATTGCTTTGATTAGACAAAGAATGTTGACCGCCCAGAGTCGACAGAAATCTTACACGGATCGAAAGCGTAGAACTGTCGAGTTCGAGGTAGGTGATAAAGTATTTGTCAAGGTATCGCCATCAAAGGGAGTTTTCAGGTTCGGTAAGCGTGGGAAGCTTAACCCTCACTATGTGGGACCATTCGAGATTCTGGATAGAGTGGGGACTCTAGCGTACCGCTTGGCATTGCCGCCATCGGCACACCCAGTGCATAATGTGTTCCACGTATCCTTGCTCAGAAAGTATGTACCAGATGAGTCTCATGTACTGAGCTACGAGGACATCGAGATTCAAGCAAATTGTACCTATGAGGAAATGTCGGTGCGCATTCTGGAGCGCCGTGAGAAGCAACTGCGCAACAAGGTCGTACCGTTGGTACGAATTCTGTGGTCCAAGTCAGGGACAGAAGAAGTTACTTGGGAGACCGAAGCTGATATGCTCAGGCGTTTTCCCGAGTTATTTGCGACCTAAGTTTCGGGTCGAAACTTCTTTTAAGGGGGAGGTGATGTGATACCCCGTATTTCTGTAAGGATATTTTGGGAATTTTGGGATTTTTCCCGAATGCCCGTTTTGTACGTCGGGTCAATTTCAGATAGTTTGAGACATTCTGTAATGTGCTCTATCTCTGTAATATTTTTCTCAGTGAAATAAAATACAGACGACGTACTTTGGGACTTAATACTCGTTCGTGTACGATTATTTTATCTCGGGTTAAGCCAAGATTATCCATAAGCCACCGGATAAGGCTGACCTGTCGGCGCCCGCCGTGGGTATGGCGGCGACTACCGCCAGCAGCTTCATGGCGCCTTCCTTCGCCAGCTACAGGGACAAGTGTCCCTAGGATGCGGTGACCGCCGCCATCAGCCCGCCGCCATGGGGCCTAGGCAGCGGCGACCTGGAGAGGATCGCGGCGACCGCCGTAGACTAGCAGGGGGCTAGGCATGTACTCGTCGGCGAGCTCTGACAGCGCCGTTGATGGCCCTCCACGTCGCTTGACTGCCATCATTGCTTCCCCTGGATCGTTGGGCTATAAATTGGAGTGTTTGGGGATAGATTTGAGCACAATCAGAAGCTCAAATCCTCAAATTCTTCTCGCCGGAGTTGTGGTCCCTCGCCGGAGTTCTGAAGTTGCTCGCCGGAGCCCATATTGGTGTCGTTTCCAGTTGCTAGAGGAAGCCTTGGAGGCCCTTAGACGCCTAGAATCCAAAGCAAGGCAAGAGGAAACCAATCGCTCGCCGTCGGTGAGTTTCTGTTCTCGGATTTTATTTTCCGATGTTCATAACGGCGCCCACCGTGATGAAGGCGGCGACCGCCGCCATGAACATGGCGCCCGCCGTAAGGCCGCCAGCGACCGCCGCCAGAAGGCTGATGGCCTAGTTAGGCCTCGGCTTTGGTGGTCGTCGTTCGGACGTCGTTCCTTTCGATTCCTTTCGTTATTCTGTCCGTTTATGTCAAATCTAACTAAGGGTTTCTGTATGGGTCGATCCGAAGGAATCTGTGTTACCAGAGTTGTCCCTGTATCAAGCCCGGAATCCCGTCGTTAGGCTTTGTCAAACTCTGCGGATTAAGGCAAGTGGCGGTTCGCTCTTGCTCATCATTCCATATTTACATTAATTATCAGTTATTTAATTGAGTAATTAATTGGGAATGATCATTGTGTTTTTCTGGAAATGGTTTTGTAAACTGTTTTGGAAAACTAGAATATGATATTATAATAGGTTGTATATCTGTTAGAACAACGCTATTATGAATATATATATTTATGATCGCCTTGAGGGCATTTATGTGGATTTATCCTGAACTATTGTTGTGCTCGAGCTGTTTAGTTAGCACTAGTAGTTAGGAACGTTACTTGGACTCAGTCCAGTCGCTTCTTTATAATCAGGTAGAGGGGTGGCTCGTCCCCACCCAATACCATTTTATGGTCATGACCGGTCTCTATTACAAGAGTGTAGAGACATGACACTTAGCTGGTATCACAATTCTCGGGATCTCATCCCTTTCGATGTGCGTCAATCTCAAGAAACACATATCAAGATGTATCGTACCTTGGTGGTGTATACATTTAAAAGCTTATAACGAGATGCTCGTTTTTGGAATTTAAATAAGATAAGGTGCCCGAGTGTACTTAATTAATATACCTTTGGCGAGTAGTGCAGCTAAGTAAATAGTGCAGGTAGGAAAGCTCGTCTCGACTTTTGATCAGAGTACGTTCTCTTTCCAGTCTGGATTCGCTGTAAGCGGTGAGGGTGGTCGTGAACCGAAACATCTAAGTCAGCTTTTAAATCACTGATGTCTGACTCTTTAAACGTTCCAGATTTGTCATATTTCCTTAAGACTCACTTCCGTTGGAGTCTTCTTTCGGGTCGATTTCTGTAAAGATTCAGTCTTCCAGGATCTTCTCTTATGCATGCCTTTTGTCATATTCAAGTAAAGTATGGTGGTTAACAAGCATACTCGATTATTATTCGAGAGACGAGAAGTCTAACCTAATACGACTGCTTAGAACCTTCTGCTTTGTACCCTTGCATGGTCTATTCATTTAGACTAACCAACCGCATTTTTTATCTTCATTGTTGGCTGGTGTCATTCGTTCGATTCGGCACATCAGATAGAGAGAAGATATGAGAAGACTAGAATGACTTTGAAGATGACGGTGGTTTTTAGATATTTTCGGATGTTGTTGATGTTTTTATAATTGCTTTTAATCAGGTTGAGATATTTGGGCACTGACCATGATGGTCAAGACTTTGGTTTGTAATATTTGTGTTAAGACTTCCGCTGTATTGTATTCAAACTCTGTGTTTATCCTACTCGGGATTGGGATGTAATCACGTGACTCATGTTTTTAATTGAATAAAGTTATGTTTTTGTATCAATTGTATTTCATGATTGTATTTCAAACGGTAAAGCCTTGGGTGACTTCGATAAGGAACACCGGGGTCACTGGCGGTAATACCTTTCCAAATAGGTTCAGATTTGGGGGTGTTACAAATATTTGATCTTGTGTTGACCTCGCATGTCCTGTAATATTGGTTCTAAAGCATGTTCTTAATTATGGCATGATCGCATATTCTTTCATAATATATCTTGTGCATGTCTACATCTCTTTGTTAGCCTTAAAATAGTCAATTTGATCACATCTATCCTATATTACAAGCCGACATGATGATTGACTATAAACCGTCCCAAGCCTGATTACATCGCATAATTCCTTATGATCCATTATTTAGTCCACACTGGGAATTATCTTTGTAGTGTCAAAATTGTCTTCCTAATTTTATTAATATGGGTATGTACTTTTCTTGAGTGATTGCTTGGTTCCCTACATCAAATGTACCCATATCTCTCTAGTTCTGTGTCATTCACTGAGGAAAGGAACTGGGAAACACGCTTCAACGGCCAGAATTCAAATTTCAAGCGCTGTCAGAGTTCGCTTCCCAAGAGTAGTTATTGTCGTTGTAGCCGTTGTGTTCACAGAGATTTCAAGGGATCTCAAGCCGTTTTTGATTTGATAGATCTGCACAATCATGATGAAGATTTTTTATGGGTTCCCTTCTGGTTCAGAAGATCTTGTGGCCGTTTGACAGATATCCGATTCCCTTATTTGAAAAGATTTGGCAAACGGCTTGATTTGGATAAAATTGTGTTTGAAGATTATATAAGGAAACAAGGCCAACCCTAAAGCGGCACCGATCTCTCACAATCCTCTCTGCTCTCCACAAGATTATTGCCGCGCTCTCAAGAAAAATCCCAACCAGCCTTCTCTCTCCACCAAACCTCTAAAGCCATGGAACCCCAAATTCCCAAAATCAATGAGGAAAAGATGGCCATTCTTGAGGCCTTTCGGAAACAGAAAGCTACGCCCTCCTCCTCTCATGTGGCTACCCCACAAAAGGCACAATCCTCTGTGCCCCCACTTACGACGGACCCAGTCCAGACGACATCTTCCCCGGTGAAGGAACCCAGCAAGTCGGTCTCGTCGGAGCACACCCCGTCCAAGCAGACCTCCCCAACACCGACAAAGGAGGACTCCCATCACTCCTCTCCCTCTCAGAAGAGTGATCCAATCGACGTGGATTTGCTTCCGACGCCGACCCCCTCTCTCCGACTCCCTGGCGACTCCCAATCTGTTATAGGTCGAGTCAAGCGCCGCGCTTCAAAGGGTGGTCTTGGCATCTCCTCGCTCAATCTTGAGGAGCCAACCCCGGCAAAAAGGGCCAAGCTTTCCCAAACCGCCAAAGGCAAGAAACCGCTGACCCAGTCCCCTACTCTCTCCTCTCAAGTTCCCTTCAAGGTGGACTCTGCTCTTGCCAAACGCAAAATCATGGAGCCCCTCATCGTCGGCGAAGAATTCTGGGCCTCCGCTGATGATGAGAGCATCATAGCCGCCCATGCCAAGCTCTAACTCCAGGGTTGGGACACTCTGGTTCCTGAGCCCTTTGCTGTGAATGAGGATATGGTCCGTCTCTTCTACCAGAACCTGCAGTTCATCGCTTCTAAAGACGACCAACCCGTCCACGGTGCTATTCTCACTTGAGGAGGTCAACTTATCCCCTTATCTGCTGTTGTTATTGGTTTTGTGCTCGGCCTGGAAACTGGAAAAGGCTTTGGGGTGATTATCAAGCGGAACTGGACGGGAAAGCGCAAAGCGGCCATACTCAAAACTGTGTTTGATGGGAACGCTCCCTACAAAGGCTCCCTCCTCACCAAATACATTAGCCTTGACAAGAAAATCCTCCATACCTTCCTAATCAAAAACATCATCCCCCGCCAAGAGAAGCGAGACACTGTGCTTGTCTCTGACGCCATGCTTATGGAGAAGCTTATCTTGGGAGACCCTATCGACCTCCCTCGCATTACCCTTGCCCACATGCAATTATGCAAGGCCCACTCCACACATGCTCTCCCCTACCCTCACATCATCAAGAAACTGATCAGTCGCCTTGGTCTGTATCCCGCTGAGATCGCAGAGACACACTTCTCTCGCCTTCTCACCATGACCACATTGAAGCGACTCGCGCAGAAGGCGCATGTTGATGAGGTGTCTGAAGCTGAGGAAGAACAAGAGGAGATGTTGCATGGCTAGTCTGATCCTCGTCTGGTTTACTCATATGCTTCTCAACAGTCTGGGGCATATTGAAAATGCTTTGATTACCGACTTCGACAAGGTGGCCTCCGCTGTGGAAAAGGGTAGCAACTTCACCAATGAGATGGTGGTGGAGTTGTGGAAGGCAATTGCCGCTCTTGTCAAGGAAATTGAGAAGTTGGTAGACAACAAGATCGAGGAAGACAAGGCCAAGGGCCGGAAGTAGAGTAGGCCAGTGTTCAGTTCCCTACTCAGATGACACGGAACCTGTAGTTCTCTTAGGATCTCACTTCCATATTATGATCCTCTTTTGTGTGTCTCTGAGTGTTTTTATTTTATCATTATGATGTTTATGTATTCTCTGTCCCAGTTATATTTAATGAACTTGTTTGTGTTCCTTGCACTGCTTATGATCTGCTTTGAATCCTTATTACGGTGCCATTTCTCTAGAGTTTAGCATTAGCTTATTTATCTCTCTAAGTTCTCTTTGTTATTCATCTAACTGACTCTTTTCGATGATGTCCAAAGGGGGAATGAACTTGGCAATATGGAACTAATAGGCTGACAGGAACTCTGAACTGGTTGTTACCTTAAGGGAGAATTAAGGAATTAGATCTGTTGTTAAGGGGGAATATGCAATTCACTAATGATTATCCTACATCTAGCTATGTTTCTGCTTTTCCTCATATATTACTCATGCCTATTTCGGAATGCCAGTTCTACATGTTTGTCATCATCAAAAAGGGGGAAATTGTTAGGACGTGAACTTTTGGAAACTCCAGTTCCCTACCTAGTTCCCTTCCTCAGTTTTCCTAGTTTTGATAATGACAAACACTTTTTCTATTAATATTTCCATTAGTGTGACAAACAGGGAACTCTGGATTCGGAAAGCACAAGACAGAGACGCTGACGCCAGATTTGGCAACTGGCGGAAGGAACCGAGGCTTGCCAATGCTGGAAACACTTGGAACAATATGTGAAGAGCGACGGCGAGCTGATTAGGGTAGATCTTTAGTTGGAGAGAGAACTTGAAGATCTTATCATGTTTCCATATATTTTAGGAGCTTAAAGTATATCTATATGGAAACAAAACATGTAAAAATCGGTAAAGATTATATTTGGTAACAAATGTTATCTTTAACGATTACTTTTGATTATTTTATTTGTGTTATCTGGTTGTTGGAGATTTGTTTCTTCCATCAATTAAATCATATAAATAAAGTAGTCAAACCTCTCTCATTACACGCGCATTCACGCAACTGAAGAATTCCGAGTGCTGAGAAGAAAACGTGTCAAGTTCTTTGAAGAAGAACTGAGTAAGTTGCTTGCTTGTTGTTTGCTTGGTTAGGTCGAACTAGGTAGAGAGTCTTTAGTGTGTCTAAGACTTAATCTATGTGTTCTAGCCTGTTGATTGTAACTGAAGCATTAATACAAGAAGTAGACTTTGAAATCCTCTTGCAAGAGAGGTAGTGGGTTTTATCCTGGATAACTAGTTGGTTATCAAAGGTTCCCACTCTAAGGAACTTGTCTTGATTCTGTTATTATTTACTTATTTCGATGTTAAGGAACTGGACTCTCAGTTCCCTCGATAACTAACAAGTACGATCCTTCACTAGACCTGATTTTGTTTCTCATGCCCACGTAGATAAACTGTACAAATGTCACCTCATAAGCATAATGAAATAGGTTGTTACTAGTGGGTGCATGAAATAGGTTGTTAAGTGGTCATGTACAAATACAATTTTACCATATAAATGCAAAGACTCTCAAATTCACTCGCATTTAAAAACTCTCAACCTCTAAAAAATCCTTTAGCCTCTCAACAAAACCAATTAATTAAAAGTTTGAAGAAAAAGAATGACATCCGTCCTTCGACTAGTGGTGTTGGCCATTGTTCTCTCTTTGGCCCGTGGAGCGGTCGACGTCTCGATGAAGAACGATTTGTTTGGAGGGGATCCCCTCCAAATCCACTACAAGGACAAGCACCACGATTACGGGGTGCGCGTCCTGCAGAGTGGAGAGACTTACGTCCTCCACATTAGACAATGGACGCATTTTGCCGATTACTACTGTGGAATGTACTTCCACAATAGGCTTCATTGGTTCGACATCTACCTGTGAACCAGGGATGTCTTTCAGTGCGGCAGCGAGTGCGTCTGGATTATCCTCAACTAAGGGCCATGCTTCCAGGACATAGAGCCCTTCGTTGCTTGCTACTCATGGAATTAGGCGTTGTTTTTTTGTTTTCTATTATTTTTATCATTATTTTTATTGTTAAAAAAACAACGCCTAATTCCACGAGTAGCACGCAACGAAGGCTCTCCGTCTTAGAAGCATGGCCCTTGGTTGGGGATGACCCAGACGCACTCGCTGCCGCACTAGAAGACATCCCTGATCCACATGTAGAAAACGAACCAGTGGAACCTATTGTGGAAGTACATTTCGCAGTATTAATCGGCAAAAGGCGCCCATAGGCTGATGTGGAGGACGTAAGTCTCTGTAGGACATGCACCCCTTGATTGTGGTCCTTGTCCTTGGGGCTGGATTTGAAGGGGCTGCCCTCTAAACAAATCGTTCTTCATCGAGACGTTGACCGGTCCACGGGCCAAAGAGAGAACGGTGGCCAACACCACTAGTCGAAGGACGAATGTCATTCTTCTTCTTCCAACTTTTAATTGGTTTTGTTGAGAGGCTTAAGGATTTTTTAGAGGTTGAGAGCTTTTGAATGCGAGTGATTTCAGAGTCTTTGTATTAATATGACAGAGAGAAAGAAAGGGGTTTTTACATTTATATAGTTAAGGCGGCATACGTAATGAACTTGCATAGGAGGTTAGTAGTGTTGTAGTGGCCTGTAAAAAATAGAATGTGGTGAAATAAAGAAAGGGGTTTTGTGATCATACATGTAGCTGTAGGTAATAACTAATAACCAAGTTGGGTTGTCATTTGTTTGAATAGTTCCAATGTACACAAACATTTAATACTCCGGATACATTAGGTAATAAAATTTTATTAAGAGGTTAGTAGTGGCCAGTGAGTGAGTATGCAGAAATGGGATTGAGTGAATTTCCCGGATACATTACGTAATGAAATTTTATTAAGAGGTTAGTAGTGGCCAGTCAATTGAGTGAATCCATGAAATAGGCGGCTACTAAACATTTAATGATCCTGAATAATATAAATACAGTAGTCCTTGATGTCAATAATAATATCCAAAGGACACATCTATAATGCAATCATATGCTATAACGATGATACTATTTAGGGTTCGTTTGAATTCTCTATAGAATGCATGGGTGTCTTTTTGATGCTTCTTTTGTATTTTAATCATATGAGAATTAGACAGATAAATCCACAAAAAATCAAGAACAGAAGAAAAGAAGAAGAAGAAGAAGAAGAAGAAGAAGAAGAAGAAGAAGAAGAAGAAGAAGAAGAAGAAGAAGAAGAAGAAGAAGAAGAAGAAGAAGAAGAAGAAGAAGAAGAATTCCATTCGATTCTTGGATTAGAGTTAGAGCTTTGAGAATTAAACAGATAAATCCACACAGAATTAAAAACAAAACAAAAGAAGAAAAAAAGGTGCATATATATATATATATACTCTGTCCCGATTTGTTTGTCTTGTTTTGATCTGACACACTTGCCGATATGGATTTTGTATTGTTAATAGCTCTAATTACATATTAATAAAAAATATAATTTTTTGATATTATCAAAGTACTCGTTGAGGCGAATCAAACAAGACTTCACATGACTATGTTTTTTCTTATACATTGAAAGAAATCTTAAAGATTCTCTTCAATTATAAATAGTATATAAAAATCAAACATGACAAACAATATGGGACGGAGGGAGTATTATATACTCCGTATATATATCTTTCCAAACTCTGTTTTTTTGCTTTCTTTTATCCTTACTCCTTTACAGACTTCAAATCTTTTTTTCTCTTTAAGTAACTTTACAAAAATAGTTCCAATGACAAAAAAATTACAGTGTTTGCTTTCCAAATAAGCTAAAACGAATTGGAAATTGGTATAGTTACTAAAACATATTTTTCAAGCTTCCATCTGAATTTAGAGTAGCATACTCCTCAAAATTCAAGCTTTTGAAGGTGATTTAAGCATACTATACTTGCTAGCTTGCAGAAAGCTAGAAACTATGCGCTTGTTTAAGCATACTATACTTGCTAGTTTGCAGAAAGCTAGAAACTATGCCCTTGTTTCAGCTAAAATAATAAAGGGTTATTTAGACAAAATCACCCTTTAAAAAAGACATTTTTACAAAACCATCCTTTAACTTGGAGTTTATATCAAATCACCCTCTAAACAAAAAAAGTTAACAATGAACCACCCACTCTTCAAATCACCAATAAATATAATTTGTTAAAAAGATAAATTATCTTTAAACATGTAAAGAAAAACCATTTAATTTTTAAAAAAGAAAAATAGAGTATTATCTTCATTAAAACCTCTTTTTGTTCACCATACATGAAAAAAATAATTATAAATGAAGACTATACTTAGATAGTATGGTCGACTCAACAAACTAGACAAACTCACACTGTACTATGGTTTATTTAGATCTACGGGTATATATGAAGCTCGTATTTTTTTTAAATAATATAAAATACAAATTATTTACATAAAGACTAAAATAATAATTAAGTTTTCTTGTTTAATTTCCATTTAATTTATCATATATATATGTTGGAGTAATGATTGGATTTCAGCATGGTTGATTAAACACTTAAGTTACAATTTTTGTAATTTTTTTGCAATTGAAATTCACTCATATTTACTTTTATTCAATAAATTACAACTCTTTAAAAAAATTAATCAGAATTTCATTTAAAAAACAGAGTAAAATATTATTTCTCATTATTTAATTTCCCATCTTGATGTCAACCATAAGTTCGTTGCACATGCTAAAAATTTAAACATAATATTATTGGAAAATTTATTCATATTGCTTTCAGTCTATATGCTAATTAGTATTATGTTTCCTGTATTTCATCTAACTATGTAAGTGTTTGTAATGTCTATTATATATTTTTGGTTTCTTGATCTCCTATTAAAAATAAGTACTGATTGGTCATCTTTCATTTTTATTTTGGTGAGTTATCATTCGTTAATAATCATCCTTATATATACTCATTAAATATCCTTTACAGAAAAAAAAAATGGGGGGAATGAGTCTAAAGATGGCTAAATGAATCCTAGTAAAATAAAAACAACATAACCAAAGGGCGTATGAACTGAAGAACATAGGTCAGGAAGGCAATATATACCTTATAATTGGCGTTCAGAAAGATGTTAACTATTGCTTATGGAGGAATATTTTTAGTACAATTTCATATTGATCTAACGCCTAATTGGCAGCCTAAATTGAGAAAATAGTATATTTACCAGTCAACATATAAAAGATTATGGCTTATATGATACAATAACCCAAAATGCAGACCACCGTTTATAAATGAACTGATTAAACTGATCAGGCAAAATCTTATATGAGATAATGAGATATATGTAATGACAAATATCCTCAAACCTACAATGCTTCAAGGAGCATAACTAACAAAATAGAAAAATAGAACTATAACAAATAAGCAACAATACATGCTCTAAAGCTCCAAGAGCAAGAAAAGCAAATCAACTGCATATATATATAAAGGATACACGTACACAGACAAACATAGGATGGATTAGATTTCACTATAAAGCGGGGGGAAATAAGATTTCTTCTACTTGTATTCCCAATTTCAGAATTTGCACTTTAGATTCTAAATCAAACATAAAACATACAAACATAAAATAAAATTACGATTGGGCACGTACGCAAGTGAAAGAGAGAAGAAAGTAGCATGACGACGGATTCGTGAGGTAGTTGTGCAAAAAACTGTCCACAAATTCTGATGTCTTGGAGGTGAAGAGCGTTACGGATATAAGGAAATGATTGGAGGAAGCCATGAACTGATGTGACTTGAAGTAAACCTCTAAAACAGGCACAGTGTGGTATCATTAAAGTATAACATGCATGCTAGATGCTACCAAAGGTTCAGATTCAGGTCTTTGAAGTACGTGTTACTTCCTAGTGATGATAAACAATACACTAAAGACCTTACTTGAGCAGGATATATATGTTCTATAGGCTCATATCTTTGTATCCTTGACTTCTAAGGAGGAGAAAAAACGATCATAATTTTCCTAGAACAACACAAAGGGATTCCGTATCCATTTCCCTACTATAGTCCTATAAGATAAACATATAGGTCCTTCATCACTTTCATGTCACCACGCAAGTGAAAGAGAGAGGTAGTTGAATATTATAGTTCATGGCTTCTTACATAGGTTCCATCTCCTAGCGATTCGTACCAAATCCATGCTCGTAAGCGGCATAGACCTCTTTTCATTTCGGCTCCCAATCGCTCGCTTCATCTGCTCTCGGTGGCGGTTGGAGGTCGCACACCGAGCTCCTCCAAGGTGGACCCCGAACATCGTTGATGAGTCCACCGCGGGATCTGTGACCAACCGTCCGCCATTGACTGATTTGAAGAAAGGAATTCCTCCCTGGAAGAGACTTGAAGACGGTTTATGATTTTCCCACCCGCCATTGTTGATCAATCCAAGCAAACGAACCACAGTTTGAGAGGTTGAAGGCTGGACTCATGGAGGTTAGATTAGGTGCTCGTTTGGTTGAATAGGGGAAGTGTAATTCCTATGAAATTACTTCATGTGAAATCAAAATACGAGAATTTCAATTCATGGGAATTGGTAAATTATGTTTAGTTAAAATATAAATCATGGGAAATATGAGGAAAGAAAATCTTACACACCCCTCCCTATGTAATTGCATTTCCTATGTTTTATAGGAATTAAAAATCTCATAAATTTAAATATCTGGATTTTTCAAAAACAAAAAATCAACCAAACACATATATTTGTAAAATCATGGGAATTTACTTCCCAACCAAACTAATATTAGGTTTTTCTAGTGTTTTCACTCCCAAAACCAAAACACATAAGGAATCTAAAATAGCAATACCTAAATCCTGAGTAAGGAAGTCCGAAAGGGAAGAGCGGGTAACTGACGGTGGCTGAGCAGCAGTTGCAAAAAAAGTTTGAGGTGAGTAGAACGTGGTAGAGCATTGAGCAGTTGAGGAAGATATTTGGCAGAACGTGGTTAATTTTTTAGGGTTTATTTAAAAATAAAAGGATAGGTGTTGGATGTAGAATTCGCCTTTAGAATGTATTAGGATTGATTAAACCTCAAATACCATTATCCGAATGCAGAAAAATGGAGTAAACACAATCGATCATATTCATATAGCATTTGGTTGTTATTCCATACGGATTAGTTAAATTAATTATAGAGAATCAGATCATGATGCAGATTTCTCGAACTTAACAAGAAGAGCGTTTGGTTTAAGGCCAGAGGGAGCAATGCCCAACAACCTATTGCCATCTTTGCCCTTAAACACGGTCAACTCCCCACAATCCACCTGGCATTGACCACTGCACACGGCGGGGCAATACGTCAGCTTGTAATGATCTCCATCCTTGTCAATCTTGAACCAATCCCTCGCCGTTTGGCTCCCCGGATTCCCCTTCACGCCCCCGCCCGCCACGTCCCCTGCCCTGTGGGCCCCATTTGCCACACCGTCCTGGCCGCCTCGAACTCCAAGTTGACGTCGCTCGACACCGCCACCGTCTCCTCCTTGGAATTCACCGGCCGGAATCCCACGGGGCGGCCTATGTTCGCCTCATCCTCTGTTTGACTCACGTACAGAGGGCAGCTCACCGTAGACGCGTTTGGTGGCCGCAGGGAGATTCCGCCCCCGTCGCCCCCGCTTACGGCCGGTAAAATGAAGTAGAAGGAGGCGGTGGAGACGGGGTTGCCGTCCACGTCGAGGACTAGCTCCGAAGCGCCGGTGGATGCTCCGGCGAGGGCGATGAGGAGGACGAGATTGAGCAATATGGGTTTCATGGTGTACGGGATCGACTCTAGCTAATTTGTTTGGTTTAGTTTGTGGGGAAAGAGATTGATAAAGAGGTGGAGATTGTTTGGTAACATACATCGTATATGTATACATGCACTTACACTTATTTCTGTTACTATTAGCACAACTTTTTTTAAACTTTCGCACTACAAATAGCTACGTCAGATATTGGCGTACAACAAATACCTGCGTAGAAGGCAAAAAACGTATAAATACGTGGGAATTTAAAAAAAAAGTATAAATGAGCTACGCCAGAATATTGCGTACGCAAGATTTCTGGGACTTGGGGAAATTTTTCAATTTTTCAGTTTTTCACCCGTTTTTTCTACAATCCTTTCTATTTGGCCTATTTTGGCCCAGTAAATGGGCCCAATATGAAGGATTATAGAAAAAACAGGTGAAAAACTAAAATACGAGAAATTGGGCCAAAATATGCCCAGTAGAAAGGATTGTAGAAGAAACGGGTGAAAAACTGAAAAAACGGAAAATTGGGCCCAAATAAGCCTAATAGGAAGGATTATAGAAGAAACGAGTGAAAAACTAAAATACGAGAAATTGAGCCCAAATAGGCCCAGTAGGAAGGATTGTAGAAGAAACGGATGAAAAACTGAAAAAACGAAAAATTGGATCCAAATAGGCCCAATAAGAAGGATTATTGAAGAAACGGATGAAATACGAGAAATTGGGCCTAAATATGCCCAGTTTTCATTATATTTCATATAATTACACTTATATATTATAGTATTCCATTATATTTCATATAGTTACACTTATATACTATAGTATTTCATTATATTTCATATAGTTACGCTTATATACTATAGTATTTCATTAAATCTAGTATACTTATATACTAAATATTTTATTAAATTTCATATAGTTACACTTATGTACTATAGTATTTCATTATATTTCATATAGTTACACTTATATACTATAGTATTTCATTAAATCTAGTATACTTAGACTTATACCCCATAGTATTTTATTAAATTTCATATAGTTACACTTATGTACTATAGTATTTCATTAAATCTAGTACACTTAGACTTATATACTATAGTATTTTATTAAATCTCATATAGTTACACTTATATACTATAGTATTTCATTAAATCTAGTATACTTAGACTTATATACTATAGTATTTCATTAAAATTCATATAGTTATACTTATATACTATAGTATTTCATTAAATCTAGTATACTTAGACTTATACCCCGTAATATTTCATTAAATTTCATATAGTTACACTTATGTACTATAGTATTTCATTATATTTCATATAGTTAAACTTATATACTATAGTATTTCATTAAATCTAGTATACTTAGACTTATACCCCATAGTATTTCATTAAATTTCATATAGTTACACATATACTATAGTATTTCATTAAATCTAAGTATACTAGATTTAATGAAATACTATAGTATATAAGTGTAACTATATGAAATATAATGAAATAATATAATACATAAGTGTAACTATATGAAATTTAATAAAATACTATAGTATATAAGTCTAAGTATACTAGATTTAATGAAATACTATAGTACATAAGTGTAACTATATGAAATTTAATGAAATACTATGGGGTATAAGTCTAAGTATACTAGATTTAATGAAATACTATAGTATATAAGTTTAACTATATGAAATATAATGAAATACTATAGTACATAAGTGATAAGTGTAACTATATGGAATTTAATAGAATATTATAGTATATAAGTTTAAGTATACTGAATTTAATGAAATACTATAGTACATAAGTGTAACTATATAAAATTTAATAGAATACTATAGTATATAAGTCTAAGTATACTAGATTTAATGAAATACTATAGTACATAAGTGTAACTATATGAAATTTAATGAAGTACTATGGGGTATAAGTCTAAGTATACTAGATTTAATGAAATACTATAGTATATAAGTGTAGCTATATGAAATATAATGAAATACTATAGTACATAAGTGTAACTATATAAAATTTAATAAAATACTATGGGGTATAAGTCTAAGTATACTAGATTTAATGAAATACTATAGTATATAAGTGTAGATATATGAAATATAATGAAATACTATAGTACATAAGTGTAACTATATGAAATTTAATGAAACATTATAGTATATAAGTCTAAGTATACTAGATTTAATGAAATACTATAGTACATAAGTGTAACTATATGAAAGTTAGTGAAATACTATGGGGTATAAGTCTAAGTATATTAGATTTATTGAAATACTATAGTATATAAGTTTAACTATATGAAATATAATGAAATACTATAGTACATAAGTGTAACTATATGAAATTTAATGAAATACTACGGGGTATAAGTCTAAGTATACTAGATTTAATGAAATACTATAGTATATAAGTATAACTATAAGAAATATAATGAAATACTATAGTATATAAGTCTAAGTATACTAGATTTAATGAAATACTATAGTATATAAGTGTAACTATATGAAATATAATGAAATACTATAGTATATAAGTATAACTATATGAAATTTAATAAAATACTATAGTATATAAGTCTAAGTATACTAGATTTAATGAAATACTATTGTACATAAGTGTAACTATATGAAATATAATTAAATACTATAGCATATAAGTGTAACTATATGAAATATATGGAAATATTATAGCATATAAGTGTAACTATATGAAATATAATGAAAAACTGGGCATATTTGGGCCCAATTTCTCGTATTTCACCCGTTTCTTCAATAATCATTCATATTGGGCCTAATTTTTCGTTTTTTCAGTTTTTCATCCGTTTCTTCTACAATCCTTCCTACTGGGCCTATATGGGCCCAATTTCTCGTATTTTAGTTTTTCACCCGTTTCTTCTATAATCCTTTCTATTGGGCCTATTTGGGCCCAATTTTTCATTTTTTCAGTTTTTCACCCGTTTCTTCTACAATCCTTCTATCGGGCCTATTTGGACCAAATTTCTCGTATTTCAGTTTTTTACCCGTTTCTTCTATAATCCTTCCTATTGGACCTATTTGGGCCCAATAGGAAAGATTATAAAAGAAACGGGTGAAAAACTGAAATACGAGAAATTGTGCCAAAATAGGACCATGGGGGCAGCCATCGTATTTTGGGCTTTTGGAGGGGCAAATGATGTCCGTTTTGGACGAATTTTATATGTACGGACTCGTATGATTACGGGGGGGGGGGGGGATTTTTTTTCTATGCCTGAATCTTGCGTACGCCAGATTCTGGCGCAGAAGGCCAATTTCAAAAATTCCCCCGTACGCAAGATTCTGGCGTAGCTCCTTTATATATTTTTTTTTAATTCCCACGTATTTATACGTTTTTTGCCTTCTAGGCATATATTTGTTGTAGCCAACATCTGGCGTAGCTATTTGTAGTGCGAAAGTTCAAAAAACGTTGTGCGAATAGTGGGCTCGTTAAATAATAAATGAGATTTAAATATTTAATGCTCAATTCATACTCCGTATATATATCTAATGATCTATTCAACCAAAAAAACCCACCTTTTATTTGTCTTTTTAATCTTTAAAAATTTATTCATTTAAATTTATAGGTTTTAAAGACACTTTATTATGTGTAAGTCATACAATAAGTTTTGAGATTTGATAATCTTGTATTATTCTTTTGCTGTAAAGTTCTGATGAGTGATTTAATTTTTTATTTAATTAAAATATAAAACATATTTAATTATTTTTTAAAAAAGAAACAATTTACTTTCTAAACTTAATTACAGATTTAAAAATTTTCTACCTCAACCAATGAAAAATTTCTACCTCAACCAATGAAGATGTACAAGGCGTGCAAGTTTCCCCCTTTTTTCCCTTTACACATTAAATGAAGATATGGGAAATATGAGAAAGGAGGGAGTAAATTAATGAAGTGGGACTTTTGATGGAGAAATACGGATGAAGAGGCACTAATTAATGAGGGAAAACTTGGAAATAGAAAAAAAACTTAAAACATCAATTAATTATAATAGAAAATAAAAGCCTAAAATGTTATTTATAGAATCGGAGGGAGTACCAATTAAGGATATTTAAATACCATGTGTCCATGTTATATAGGAAAAAGATATATACACACGAAAAATTGTCTAAATGCAAACCAAAATATGCGTTAAGCCTTAACGTACAGATGGGGTGCGATATGTCTTAACGCACAATGGACAGAAGAGGCATTTTCGGAAAATTCGGGGGTACCACCTGTGCGTTAAGGCATAACGCACACGTTGAAATGGGCCAAGGGAGACAGGCCCAAAATGACACTGTATCTGTGCGTTAAGCCTTAACGTATGGCAATGTAGCTGTGCGTTAAGGCTTAACGCACATACAAAAAAAAAATTGCCCCATAATCATGTAGAGAATTTCAATACGAGTCCGTACATATAAAATTCGTCCAAAACGGACATCGTTTGCCCCTCCAAAAGCCCAAAAAACGGACATATAAAATTTTGGCTAATGCGGCGACCGGAGGTGGGTAATCGGCGGTGAGAGCTTGGGGCTTTGGAAGCTAACTTCCAGACGCAACTTTTGGTGGTAGCGGCGACTCCAACGGTGGACGGTGGTCGACGAATTTCTTCGATGAACAGACACGGCCGCGGAGCTAGGGTTCTTGAGCTTTTGGGATTAAATTGGATACCGAAAACTCATTGAAAGGTGCCCTATTTATAGGGGTTGGAAATGTCTCGGGAAGAGCTTCGAAATCGTATAAAGTTTGACCTAAAACGATATCGAATTGGCCCAGATATCGTCCAATTTCCATAAAGCTAAAAACCGAAATTCTCTTTCCATAAATACTCAAGTTTTGAAGTTGTGGAGAAATTAAATGAAAATAAAAAATTCGACTTAAATCTGTAATTACGTTAACGATCTAATGGACGGAGAGTGGGGTAGGGTGGTACGTGTTGGACGGAGATGGATATCGAATTGGCCCATATCTAATGGACGGAGAGTGGGGTAAGTATACTAAATTTAATGAAACACTATAATATATAAGTCTAGGTATACTAGATTTAATGAAATACTATAGTACATAAGCGTAACTATATGAAATATAATGAAATACTATAGTACATAAGTGTGACTATATGAAATATAATGAAATACTATAGTACATAAGTCTAAGTATACTAGATTTCATGAAATACTATAGTACATAAGTGTGACTATATGAAATATAATGAAATACTATAGTATATAAGTGTAACTATATGAAATATAATGAAATACTATAGTTTATAAGTCTAAGTATACTAGATTTCATGAAATACTATAGTACATAAGTGTAACTATATGAAATATAATGAAATACTATAGTACATAAGCGTAACTATATGAAATACAATGAAATACTATAGTATATAAGTGTGACTATATGAAATATAATGAAATATTATAGTATATAAGTGTAACTATATGAAATATAATGAAATACTATAGTTTATAAGTCTAAGTATACTAGATTTCATGAAATACTATAGTACATAAGTGTAACTATATGAAATATAATAAAATACTATAATATATAAGTGTAACTATATGAAATATAATGAAATACTATAGTTTATAAGTGTAACTATATGAAATTTAATGAAATACTATAGTACATAAGTGTAACTATATGAAATATAATGAAATACTATAGTACATATGTGTAACTATATGAAATTTAATGAAATACCATAATACATAAGCGTAACTATATGAAATACAATAAAATACTATAGTACATAAGTGTGACTATATGAAATATAATGAAATACTATATTATATAAGTGTAACTATATGAAATATAATGAAATACTATAGTTTATAAGTCTAAGTATACTAGATTTCATGAAATACTATAGTACATAAGTGTAATTATATGAAATTTAATGAAATACTATAGTATATAAGTGTAACTATATGAAATATAATGAAATACTATAGTATATAAGTCTAAGTATACTAAATTTAATGAAACACTATAATATATAAGTCTAGGTATACTAGATTTAATGGAATACTATAGTACATAAGCGTAACTATATGAAAAATAATGAAATACTATAGTACATAAGTATAACTATATGAAATATAATGAAATACTATAGTACATAAGTGTAACTATATGAAATTTAATGAAATACTATAGTATATAAGTCTAAGTATATTAGATTTAATGAAAAACTATAATATATAAGTCTAAGTATACTAGATTTAATGAAATACTATAGTACATAAGTGTAACTCTATGAAATATAATGAAATACTATAGTACATAAGTGTAATTATATGAAATTTAATGAAATATTATAGTACATAAGTGTAAGTATATGAAATTTAATGAAATATTATAGTATATAAGTCAAGTATACTAGATTTAATGAAACACTATAATATATAAGCGTAACTATATGAAATATAATGAAATACCATAGTACATAAGTTTAATTATATGAAATTTATTAAAATACTATAGTATATAAGTCTAAGTATACTAGATGTAATGAAATACTATAGTATATAAATGTAACTATATGAAATATAATGAAATACTATAGTTTATAAGTCTAAGTATACTAGATTTCATGAAATACTATAGTACATAAGTATAACTATATGAAATATAATGAAATACTATTGTACATAAGCGTAACTATATGAAATACAATGAAATACTATAGTACATAAGTATGACTATATGAAATATAATGAAATATTATAGTATATAAGTGTAACTATATGAAATATAATGAAATACTATAGTTTATAAGTCTAAGTATACTAGATTTCATGAAATACTATTGTACATAAGTCTAAGTATACTAGATTTAATGAAATACTATAGTATATAAGTGTAACTATATGAAATATAATGAAATACTATAGTATATAAGTCTAAGTATACTAAATTTAATGAAACACTATAATATATAAGTCTAGGTATGCTAGATTTAATGGAATACTATAGTACATAAGCGTAACTATATGAACAATAATGAAATACTATAGTACATAAGTGTAACTATATGAAATATAATGAAATACTATAGTACACAAGTGTAACTATATGAAATTTAATGAAATACTATAGTTTATAAGTCTAAGTATACTAGATTTCATGAAATACTATAGTACATAAGTGTAATTATATGAAATTTAATGAAATACTATAGTATATAAGTGTAACTATATGAAATATAATAAAATACTATAGTATATAAGTCTAAGTATACTAAATTTAATGAAACACTATAATATATAAGTCTAGGTATACTAGATTTAATGGAATACTATAGTACACAAGCGTAACTATATGAAAAATAATGAAATACTATAATACATAAGTATAACTATATGAAATATAATGAAATACTATAGTACATAAGTGTAACTATATGAAATTTAATGAAATACTATAGTATATAAGTCTAAGTATATTCGATTTAATGAAACACTATAATATATAAGTCTAAGTATACTAGATTTAATGAAATACTATAGTACATAAGTGTAACTATATGAAATATAATGAAATACTATAATACATAAGTGTAATTATATGAAATTTAATGAAATATTATAGTACATAAGTGTAATTATATGAAATTTAATAAAATATTATAGTATATAAGTCTAAGTATACTAGATTTAATGAAACACTATAATATATAAGCGTAACTATATGAAATATAATGAAATACCATAGTACATAAGTTTAATTATATGAAATTTAATAAAATACTATAGTATATAAGTCTAAGTATACTAGATGTAATGAAATACTATAGTATATAAGTATAACTATATGAAATATAATAAAATACTATAGTATATAAGTCTAAGTATACTAGATTTAATGAAATATTATAGTACATAAGTGTAACTATATGAAATACTATAGTACATAAGTATAACTGTATAAAATATAATGAAATACTATAGTATATAAGTCTAAATATACTAGATTTAATGAAATACTATAGTATTTCATTAAATCTAGTATACTATAGTATATAAGTCTAGTATATTTAAACTTATATACTATAGTATTTCATTAAATATAGTATACTTAGACTTACATACTATAGTATTTCATTAAATTTCATATAGTTACACTTATGTACTATAGTATTTCATTATATTTCATATAGTTACGCTTATATACTATAGTATTTTATTAAATCTAGTATACTTAGACTTATATACTATAGTATTTTATTATATTTCATATAGTTACACTTATATACTATAGTATTTCATTATATTTTATATGTACGGACTCGTATTAAAATTTATACAAAATTATAGTAGAAAAATGCAAAAAAAAAACCAAAAAAATTCACTACAATGCGCTATATGCCGGGCACCAAATTGTAAAAAAAATGGATAGAAAAGCTTTGTTTTTTGGGCTTTTGGAGGGGCAAACGATGTCCGTTTTGGACGAATTTTATATGTACGGACTCGTATTGAAATTCTCTATATGATTATTGGGCAAACATTTTTTTTTGTATGTGCGTTAAGCCTTAACGCACGTCTACAGTGCCATACGTTAAGGCTTAACGCACAGCTACAGTGCCATTATGGATATTTTTTTCCACTTTTATTCCTGTTTTATCCCTTGTACGTTAAGCCTAAACGCATCAGCCTGTACGTTTAGCTTTAACGCACAAAACAGTTTGCATATAGACCGCGTTTCGTTTGCATATAGACTGACCCTATAAATATCCTAAAATTAAGGATATTTAAATAGGAAAAGTGTCAGGTGCGAAAGAATATTAAAATACAAAATACGAAAGTTTTTTAACCGTCCGATTTGCTCTAGCTTTTTGTATTGTTACACGCGCTTTCTATTATTTTTTTTCGCTCCAGCTTTTCGCTCTCGCCTTCTTTCTTTCGCTCGAGCTTTTCTAATTCTTTTTTTTGTTTGATGAATTTCACACACTGTAAATTTCACACTGTAATTTGATTGTTGTTTAATCCCTTGCACTTTTTTTTATTCATTTGCACTTTCTCTTTAACCACTTGCACTTCTGTTTAACAACTTGCACTTTCGTTCTATTCGCTTGCACTTATTCATTATTCTGATGCACTTTCTGTTCGCTTGCTTGCATTTTAAATATTTTTTAATCTCATATTTGCTTGCACTTTTCTGTTCACTTGCTTGCACTTTATACTATATTTCCATGCACTTTCTTTCTATTGGCTTGCACTTTTCTATTGTTTTATCCCTTGTACTTTTTTTATATTCATTTACACTTTCTCTTTAACAACTTGCACTTTCATTCTATTCGCTTGCACTTATTTATTATTCTGATGCACTTTCTGTTCGCTTGCTTGCATTTTAAATAGTTTTTAATCTAATATTGGTTTGCACTTTCTATTCACTTGTTTGCACTTTACACTGTATTTCCATGCACTTTCTTTCTATTGGCTTGCACTTTTCTGTTGTTTTATCCCTTGTACTTTTTTTTATTCATTTGTACTTCCTCTTTAACAACTTGCACTTTCATTCTATTCGCTTGCACTTATTCATTATTCTGATGTACTTTCTGTTCGCTTGCTTGCATTTTAAATATTTTTTAATCTCATATTTGCTTGCACTTTCTGTTCACTTGTTTGCACTTTACTATGTATTTCCATGCACTTTCTTCCTATTGGCTTGCACTTTTCTGTTGTTTCATCCCTTGCACTTTTTTTATTCATTTGCACTTCCTCTTTAACCACTTGCACTTTTGTTTAACAGCTTGCACTTTCGTTCTATTCGCTTGCACTTATTCATTATTCAGATGCACTTTCTGTTTGCTTGCATTTTAAATACTTTTTAATCTCATATTTGCTTGCACTTTCTGTTCACTTGCTTGCACTTTATCCTGTATTTTCATGCACTTTCTTCCTATTGGCTTACACTTTCTGTTGTTTATTCCCTTGAACCTATCATAATGTGCAAGCAAATAAACATAAAGTGCAAGCAAATAAACATAAAATACATTCGAATATACACAATGTACAAGAAGAAAAACATCATTGACAAGCATATAAGAATAAAATGCAAGCAAACAAAATGTGCATGTGAATATATACAATGTGCAACCAGATAAATAAAAGTGCAAGCAGGAAAACATAAAGTACAAGCATATAAGAATAAGTGCAAGCAAAAAAACATAAAGTGCAAGCAAATAAACACTAAGTGCACGCGAACAAAAATAAAGTGCAAGAAAATAAACGTAAAATGCAAACATATAAACATAAAGTACATTTGAAGGCGAGCGAATAACAGTGAGCGAATAAAGCACGTGTAATAAATAAAGGTTTACACGCGGACGATTAGTATTCTTTCGTATTTTGTATTATAAGCAGCTTTCGTACCTGAATCTCAACGATTTAAATAAATTGAGTTGCATGTATATCCATCAATCCATCATCGTCGTCAATGCGTCATCATAAGAGAAAGAGATAGAAAAGAAAGGGATTACGGTTACAGATGTACATATTAATTTCGGCACTTAAGTCCTAATCAAAATAGTAACGATTAGTGTGTATATGGTCATATGCTAACAAGTTAAAATAAGAAATTATTTTTAAAATATTTTTTAGAAGAAAATGGATAAACTCTTAGTAAAAAGAATGATTGAAAAAATTATTATTAAAAATGAAAATTTAATGTTAAAAAAAAAGTTATTATAGTGTATACATGGACATTAGACACACACTAGAAAAAAATCAAATAATAATAGTTGATTAATGAAATATGAATGCATTAATGTTTACGTCTGAATGCCATGAATGTAGTAATTATAGCAAGGGATTCCATTATTATTACAAATGCATTCACTATTGGGTATTAATTGGGCCGGGGTTCAATTATAGCAAGGGATTCAATCGAATTGATTACTTCTCTTTAGTTTTACTTATTTCTATAGAGTTTTTACATACTCCCATTGTCTAAATATCCTTGTTTTTCTTGCCTTTTGTCACACTAAATCACACTTATGAAGAATATCAAAACTATAAATACACTCTTATTTATTATTATATTTTTACTTTTTAAAAATCACTATTAATAGCATATCATTATTTATATACTCCCTCTGATTATCTATAAATGATGTTTTAGGTTTTTATTTTCTATCATAATTAATTGATGTTTTAAGTTTAATTTTTCTATTTCTAAGTTTTCCCTCAATAATTACTGCCTCTTTATCCGTATTTCTCCCTCAAAAGTCTCACTTCATTAATACGTGCATTTGTAATACGTGCATTTGTAACCGTAATCCCCTCTCTATAATGTACTCCTTTTTGGTATGGATTTAAATGCTTTTTGTTGAAATTAATACGTGCATTTGTAACCGTAATCCCCTCTCTCTTACTCCACTTTTAAATGTGTATGGATTTAAATGCTTGTTGTTGAATTAATAGTTCATATGTAACCGTAATATCCTTTCTCTACTCCATACTTCATTAATACGTGCATTTATAGTCTTTCTAGCAAAACTCACACATATTAAGAAGAAAAAAATTGGTCTAAATTACCCTTATTTAACACTATCTATCAATAATAATTACTGCTAGTAATTTTACAATAGAAACTTGTGCAATTTCATTTCATCTACCGTCGTAAATTCTCTGAACATTACTCCCCAGTGCAATTTCTTATCTAAATGTGGGCTTAAACATAGAAAAATCAGCGTAGGACTGTAGGAAAGAATCAACAAGAAAAATCAAAACTTGAGTACTGATTATCAGGGCGGAATGATTTTACTTTCAAAGAAATAATTGCAAACTTGAACACATATGTGGAGATGGCATTCCATTTCAAAAAATTGGCTGAAGAAAATGTAGAATAAGTGCATCTGTATAAGCATAGAAAATGGTGATAGTTGTTGTTGTAAATTAATTACGTGAAGATGAAAGTGTACCTAGAAAAATGAAAAGAGAGAATAAAAGTCTTACAATGAAGTAAATATGGGTAAGGGTATATTAGACAAAATTTGACAAAAATATGTTAAAGGACAAATAAAGTTTAACAACAATAGTAGACTAAAAGGACAATATAAGTTGAACGGAGGGATTTTAGTTTTTTAATGTCAACATTTATTTTTGTAAGAGTTCATGACAATTTATTTCATTTAAATTAAAATTTTTATATTGAAACTTGATAATGTCTATTTATTTTAAAAGATAGTGATGGATGATCAAATTAAGAAAAATAAAATTTTAAAATAAATTTGATAATACATTTTTAAAAAATTTAAAAAGACAAGTAAAAGTAAATGGAGGTAGTGATTTTTTTTTCAAATATCCTAAATTTCAGGATATATATACGGAGGTGCTAGCTACGCTCAAAATTTTTCACTAAATAAGCTCAACTGTCCACGCGTAAAGAAAGTGGGAGCGGGACCAGATGCTCGGATACGCGAAACGGGAGCGAGACAGACTGAACGGGTATCCGATGGAGGTCAAAAATCACAAAGAGTCACTAAATGTGACTCACGCTCCCGCAAAGCGGGTGCGTGACTCTTTGTGAGTTGAAGAACTTGTGGTCGTTCCTCCTCATCATATATATGGCACCGTCTAGCCATGTTCGTCCCCAAGAAAGACCCCTCTCGAGCCATCTAATCCAAACTCCGACCGTACCATCATCTTCCTCGTGCTCAAGTCAGTTGAACTTGACTCCAGAATCGTCTAGAACCATATCCGAACAGTATCGAATCACCTCCGAACTTGTCCATGTTATGCACAAAAATCAGTGAACTTGACTCCAGAAAGACCCCTCTCATATATATGGCACCGTCTAGCCATGTTCGTCCCCAAGAAAGACCCCTCTCGAGCCATCTAATCCAAACTGCGACCGTACCATCATCTTCCTCGTGCTCAAGTCAGTTGAACTTGAATCCAGAATCGTCTAGAACCATACCCGAACGATATCGAATCACCTCCGAACTTGTCCATGTTATGCACAAAAATCAGTGAACTTCTCCAGAAAGACCCCTCTCATATATATGGCACTGTCTAGCCATGTTCGTCCCCAAGAAAAAACCCTTTCGAGCCATCTAATCCAAACTCCGACCGTGTAACACCCCCAAAACTTAACCCTTTTGGAAATGTATTACCGCCAGTGACCCCAGTGTTCCTTACCGAGATCACCCACGGCTTTACCATATAAATACAATTTAAGAAATGCGATTGATACACAATGATCAAACATTAAATTCCAAAACATAACATTGTCAAGGAAATAAGAGTTACGGGATTACAACCCAATCCCGAATAGGTCAAAACATAGTTTAAACCAAACACAGCGGAAGATTAAGAAAGTACATTACAATCGGAGTTATTGTCCAAAGGATCATAACCTGATTAAAGAAATAATTAAAACATTCAAAAACCACCGCCGACTCCATAGTCCTTCTAATCTTCTGAGCTACTTCTTAACTGATGTGCCGAATCAAACGGATGACACCAGCCAACCATGCAAGGGAAAATATTGGTTGGTTAGTCTAAATGAATAGACTAGCAAGGGTAAAAAGTAGACTGGTTCGAAGTAGTCATATTAGGTTAGACTCATCGCTTCTCGGATAATAACCGATAACGGTAGTCAACCATCATATTCTTACTGGAATAAACAAGAGATATGCACAAGAGAAGATTCTGGAAGACTGAATCTTCACAGAAATCGACTCGAAAGAAGACTCCAACGGAAATGAGTCTTTAAGGAAGTAATGACAAATCTGGAATGTTACAGAATCATTCAACAATGATTTAAAACTGACTGAGATGCTTCGGTTCACGACCAACCTCATCGCTTACAGCGAATCCAGATTGGAAAGAGAACGTACTACATTCAAGTCAAGACGAGTTTTCCTAGCTGCACTGAACTTAGCTGCACTACTCGCCCAAGGTGTATTAATTATGTGCGTCAAGGTAGCACTTATCTGATTTATGTTTCAAAAACACACATCACGTTATAGACTTTTACATGTGTACCCCACCAGTGGGACGCCACATCTTAGTATACGTTTCGTCGAGAGTGACGTATACCGAAAGGTTTGTGACACCAGCTAAGTGTCCTGTCTCTACACACATGTGAAAGAGACCGATGATGATCATAGAATAGTACCAGATGGGGATGAGCCATCCCGATACCAGATTATAAAGAAACGACTGGACAGAGTCCGAGTAACGTTCTTATCTAACAGTGCTAACTAAACAGTTACAACACCACAACATTTACAGGATAAATCCACATAAAGGCCCGAAAGGCGATCACAGATAATAGTGTTGTTCTAACAGATATACAACCTATTATATGATTTTCAAAACAGTTTATCAAAACCGTTTCCAGACAAACAGAATATTCATTCCAAATTAATTACTCAGATAAACTACTGATAATTAATGTAAATATGGAACGAAAGAGCAAGAGCGAACCGCCACTTGCCTTACTCCGCAGAATAGTCTAAAGACGTCACTGGATTCCGGGCTCGACACGGTATAGTTTCGACAGCACAACAACCTTCGAATCGACCCATAAAAGGAACCCTAAGTTAGATCCGACATAAACAATACGAATCTAAACACGGCGAAAGAACACGAAAGGAAAGACGCCACGACGACAACCGACCAAGCCAAAGCCACGAAGGCGTTCTGGGCACTGGCGGCGGTCGCCGTATTCATCACGGCGGTCGCCGTGAAGAACACGGCGGTCGCCGTGACGAACTCAGACGACACAGAACGAGAGAAAACTCACCCCAAAACACGAGCGGTTCGGCCTCCTTTGACTTGCTTTGGCTTCTAACCTCCAAGGCTAACCAAAAGCTTCACAAAGGCACTCAGGAACCACACCAAAGCAACACCGGCGAGACCTTCAAATTCCGGCGAAAACACAACTCCGGCGAGAGGCGAATTTGGCAGCGATTCGGGGTTGTAGATGACCCAAAACCCATGTCCAAGCTCATCTATTTATAGGCAAACCCCAAGGAGTGATCTGCAAACCCTCAGACGCGGCAAACGATGCAACGGCGCGCCTCGAACGACACCGGCGACCAACGGGCAATGCCCACTGGACAATTACGGCGGTCGCCGTGATTTTGCCTGCGACGGGCACGCGGTGGTCGCCGTAAATGCGGCGGTCGCCGTCGTTAGGCATGTCACGGCTAGCTAGAAGCTGACACGCTGACATCTCGGGCCCAACCACGGCGGTCGCCGTTTCCCCCTTTTCCCGCCCATTCGGCTTTGAACGAGCTTGACGATAAACCGGGATAAAAATTATCGTACGCGAACGACAATTAAACTCCAAGGCATGATGTCTGTATATTATTTCACTGAGAAAAATATTACAGATACAGAGCACATTACAGAATGTCTCAAACTACCTGAATTAAATCCGACGTACACAACGGGTATCCGGGAAAATTCCATAATTCCCAATATAACCTTACAATATTACGGGGTATCACATCTCCTCCCCCATTACAAGAAGTTTCGACCCCAAAACTTAGGTCGAGAATAACTCGGGAAAACGCCTGAGCATATCTGACTCGGTTTCCCACGTCTCCTAAGTAACTTCTTCGGTCCCTGACTTGGACCACAGCACTCGTACCAAAGGTACGATCTTGTTGCGCAAATGCTTCTCCCGACGCTTCAAAATGCGCACGGGCAACTCTTCATAAGTACCATTAGCTTGAATCTCGATGTCCTCGTAGCTAAGTACATGAGACTCATCTGGTACATACTTTCTGAGTAAAGACACGTGGAACACGTTATGCACCGGGTGTGCCGATGGCGGCAACGCCAAACGGTACGCTAGAGATCCCACTCTATCCAGAATCTCGAATGGTCCCACGTAGCGAGGGTTAAGCTTCCCACGCTTACCAAATCTGAAAACTCCTTTGGATGGCGATACTTTGACAAAAACCTTGTCACCGACCTCGAACTCGACAGTCATGCGCTTCCGATCTGCGTAGGACTTCTGTCGACTCTGAGCGGTCAACATTCTTTGTCTGATCAAAGCAATGTCTGAAGTCGTCCTTTCGACCAACTCTGGTCCAAGCAGAATTTTGTCGGCATTATCATCCCAACAAATCGGAGATCTGCATCTGCGACCATACAAAGCTTCAAACGGAGCCATCTTGATTGTAGCATGCCAGCTATTGTTGTACGTGAACTCAATCAGACTCAAGTTGTCCTCCCAGCTAGTCGGACGATCGAGCACACAAGCTCTAAGCATATCCTCCAGAGTCTGGATGGTCCTTTCAGACTGGCCATCTGTCTGAGGATGAAACGCTGTACTGAACCTCAACTCGGTTCCCATAGCCTTATGAAGTTCCTTCCAGAATCTTGACATGAAACGGCCATCTCGGTCCGATACAATGGTCTTAGGAATGCCATGTAAGCGGACAATCTCCTTCTGGTAAACTTCGGCTAGCTTCTGGGTTTCCCATGTGGTCTTGATGGCTATGAAATGAGAACTCTTCGTAAGCCTATCCACAATTACCCAGATAGCATCTTTCTGACTTCGAGTCTTGGGTAGCCCAGTGACGAAGTCCATGGAAATGTCCTCCCATTTCCATTCTGGCACGGGGAGATGTAGCATCTCACCACCTGGTCTGCGGTGTTCGATCTTGACTTTTTGGCAAGTTAAGCACTTCGCCACAAAGTCTGCTACGTCCCACTTCATGTTTGGCCACCAAAACGTCTTCCTGAGATCCTTGTACATCTTGCTAGAGCCAGGATGCACATAATAAGCAGATGAATGAGCTTCTCTCATCACCAACTGACGAAGACCTTCTGTGTCAGGCACACAGATCCGATCCTGAAACCAAAGTGATCCATCATCCTGAACCACAAAACTGTGAGCTTTCCCATCCATCACTTCACTGCTTAACTTTACCAAGATGATGTCATCGACTTGCTTTTCTTTGATTTGATCCAGCAGTGTAGCCTGAATCTCCATCATACTCAGGTACCCTCTACGCTGGTCATACAAGACTTCAATGTCGCATGACTCTTGGTTTAGCTTGGTCTGAGCAGTAAGTAGAGCAACTACAGTCTCATGCGTTGTCTTACGGCTTAGTGCATCAGCTACTACATTAGCCTTGCCCGGATGATACAACAACTCCATGTCGTAGTCCTTGAGCAACTCTAGCCAGCGGCGTTGTCTTATATTTAACTCCTTCTGAGTAAATATATACTTGAGACTTTTGTGGTCAGTGAAGACTTGACATCTTATACCGTAGAGGTAATGCCTCCAAATCTTCAGCGCGAATACAACCGCTGCTAACTCAAGATCGTGGGTCGGATAGTTTTCTTCGTAAGTCTTGAGTTGTCTAGATGCGTAAGCAATGACTCTGCCCCTTTGCATCAAAACACAACCAAGACCACACTTGGAAGCATCACTATAGACCACATAATCGTCATTCCCCACTGGGAGTGCTAACACGGGTGCCGAGGTCAACCGTCGCTTCAACTCCTAGAAACTGACATCGCACTTGTCATTCCAGACAAACTTTTTGTGGACCTTGCGGAGTAGATTGGTCATAGGTAGAGCGATCTTTGAAAATCCTTCTACGAACCTTCTATAATACCCGGCAAGTCCAAGAAAACTGCGTACCTCCTTCACGCTCTGGGGCTGTGTCCATTTAGCCACCGCTTCAATCTTTTGGGGATCAACCATAACCCCATTTTTATTGATCACGTGGCCTAAGAAAGCCACCTCTTTCATCCAGAATTCACATTTAGACAATTTAGCATAAAGCTGATGTTGTCTAAGGATCGACAAGGAAATTCGTAGATGTTCCTCGTGGACTTCTTCATTCGGAGAATAGATCAAGATGTCATCGATGAAAACTACCACAAACTTATCCAAGTACTGGTGAAAACATCGGTTCATCAAATCCATAAAGACAGTTGGAGCATTTGTAAGCCCAAAAGGCATCACTACGAACTCGTAATGACCATATCTGGTCCTAAACGCATTTCTAGGAATGTCCTGCTTACGAATCTTGAGTTGATGATATCCAGATCTCAAGTCGATCTTGGAGAAAACCTTTGCTCCTTGCAACTGGTCCAACAAGTCATCAATCCTAGGCAAAGGATACTTGTTCTTGATCGTCACCTTGTTCAACTCTCGATAGTCGATACAAAGGCGGAACGATCCGTCCTTCTTTTTGACGAATAAAACCGGGGCACCCCACGGCGATGCACTCGGCCTGACATAACCTTTATCAAGAAGATCTTTAAGTTGATTCTTCAATTCTTGCATCTCAGCCGGAGCCATCCGATACGGTGATTTGGAAATCGGCGCCGTACCAGGCTCGAGATCAATTGAAAACTCTACGTCGCGGTTCGGGGGTAATCCAGGAATTTCTTCCGGAAAGACATCCGAAAATTCCATAACTACATGAATATCAAGAACCTCAGGTCCATCCCTCTCGGGCGAATCCAAGTAGCAAAGGTACCCGATACATCCTTGTCGTAGTAGCTTAAACGCAGCCATCACATTGATCAGCTTGTCGTTATCAGCGTCATTTCGACCTTTGAACTTGCACACGAATTGGCCCCCGGATGACACCGTCACCGTTCTTGAACTGAAGTCGATCACCGCCTTGTGACGCGTCAGCCAATCCATACCGAGAATAATGTCGTATGGAGCCATGGCTATGCAGATTAAATCTGCCTCGAATTCCTTACCCTGAATGGTAATCGGAAAGTCGGACAAATGCTTGGTTCCCACCAAACGTTCTCCATTAGGAAGATTAACGACGAAAGGGTCGCACAAATCATTGCACACTAAGTCTAACTTGCTAACACAGCTATCCGAAATAAAGGAATGCGTAGCACCAGAATCAAATAGAATGCACACTGAAGTAGAGTGAAGGTATAGAGTACCTTGAGCAATTGGAGCGTTGGGTCCATCTGCCTCACGCATCTCGTACAAGCGTTGGCCCTGACTTCCAGAAACATCTGGGGCCTTTCCCCTGTTCTGAGCAGTCGTCTGCACTGAAGGGCTAGGAGTCTCGGTAGGCTTAAACCTAGGTCGGTTGCTCTGATGAACTGACCCTTGCTGCGACTCTACTCCCTTCTGCTTCCCTTGCTTGCAGAACTTTTGCAGATGACCATCACGTCCACACCCAAAGCATGGCCTCCTCTCCTTCCGACACTCAGTGCTCTTGTGCCCAGCAGTACCGCAGTTATAACACTGAACTGTACTCCGGGTCTGCCCTGACTGCTGAGTCGATCCCCCTTGCGTCATCTCCATCTTAGCTCAGTCGGACTTGGCGAAGTTAGACGGTGGCACAGGGCGCTTAAAACCACCTCCCTGGTTCTGATTCTGCATCGACTTCTGTCGGTTGTGCCTCTTGGTCGACTCCTCGAGAGTTACCTCCAGCTTATAGGCACAATCCACATACTGCTCCAAGGTAGAGCATGTGTGGTGCACCATTAATGGCTTGATATCCGGGTTCATCCACTCGTGGAAGTACCAGATCTTTTGAGCCTCGCTGGTGATCTCGGCAGTGGCGTACTGTAGAAGATGGTTGAACTTAGATGCCAACTCGGTCACTCTCAGACCATCAGTCTGAGGGTACAAGAACTCTTTATGCTTCTCCTCTCTCATAGCACGAGAGAAAAAGCGATCAACCATCTTGGTCTTGAACATCGACCAAGTCAACACTGGGCTCTCAGCCAAACCAGTGCTCTCCCACCACTCGCTAGCCTCCTCCTTCAACTGAAGAGACGCGATATGGACCTTCTCGGCCTCCGTACACTCCACGTTCCTGAACAGCCTCTCCATATGGGAGAACCAATGAGTCACTGCCACTGGCTCCCCTTTCCCGTTATAGCAGTCGGGTCTCATGGAAGTAATGGTCTTAAGAGCGCGACCATAGCTGTCCCTTGCCCTAACGGCAGTCTCCTGAATCACAGGGTTTCTGGGTTCCACAACATCAGGAACCGCTGCGTGAATAGGCACTTCTTGTGCTTGAGGCGCACTTGGTCTCAAGACATCTGTAATAGCCTGCATCACGATCCCACGGATTGCCTCAACAGCTGCGGCGTCAAACAACGTCGGCGCCTGGGTCTGATCCTGACCTTCACGCCTCTGCTGGACGCGAGACTCAGACTCGTGTTCATCCTGAACACTTCTTCCTGCTGGTCTGGGGTTTTGGCTAGTCCCAACACCGGCTCGAGTCGAATTCCTCGTGCTTCTTGGGTTCACCATCTATTTACCGATCAAATTCCAAGCATTCAATACATTAATATTATGCAATATACTTATGCAATATACCAACGTAAATAAATTACTCAGAATAGATCAACTTGGTATTTTATAGATGAACCTTCGAATTCTTACACAAGTTACGCATAAGTTTATCATTCGAGCGTTAGGACAACATTGCTCAAAGATATAAGTGTTTCTCAGAGTACTTGCCGCAATAATGAAATATTACACAAAGTACAACTTGGAATACTAAGAAACGAAACTACTATGATAGGCAACGCCACTCCTCCTCAAGGCGTTCCAAAACGTCTCCCATACGACTGGCTACTCGTGCATGGTCTCTTCGGGCTAGGCTCACCATCGAGCTCTGGCGATGGGTTTCGCACCCTGCTTGACCCTGAAGCACATAGTCCTAGCTCAGTCATGGTAAAGTATGGGTCGTCCATGACTGGTCCTCCTATTCCAGCCCTCCTCTGGGTACTGGCGGTCAACTCATCCCTCTGACGCTGCTGTTCTGCGGAGATTACCTCGCTCTGGCGGAGAATCTCCTGCAGCTCGGATTCCGACCTCCATCTCCTTGGAGTAGGGATAGGCTGAGATTCCCTGTCACTTCTCCCAATACCGTACTCGGTATACAGTGCCTCCCAATCAGCTTCTGACATGGGTGCGTACTCTGGCACTGGTGACAATCCTGTACCGGGCTCCTAAATCTGCCCTCCAAGGTCCAAGTCTGGATCCTCTTCTGGATCATCCTCTATGGGATCCTCATCCTCGGGATCATCCTCGATGGGATCCTCATCCTCGGGATCATCCTCGATGGGATCCTCATCCTCGGAATCATCCTCGATCATATCCTCGTCCTCGACAGGATCTACCTCCAGCATCTCCTCTTCCTCGTCTTCGTACTCGATCTCCTCTAGAATTGGTCCCAGCAGAAAGTCGTCTTGGTAAACCCCTTGTTCATACCTTGATAACTCATCTTCCTGCTCCCATTCCTGTACTTCCTCCACCCTTGGTGGCGGCACAGGTGCAGGTCTAGGGACCATAGCATTCCTGGCTACAAGGACAACTGACTCGGGGAGAACGTGCTTGACGTCTTCGGGTGGGCTACTCGGGCCTCCAACCTCGAAACATCGCTGAGGTAACGGAAAATCTATCCTCGGCTGATCCGACTTGGCGTCTTCCGACCCCCTACCAATAGAAAAGCAGACACCCATCCTATCGAACAATAAGGAAGGAATTAGTCTTTCTAGACATAGAAGCAAGCTTACTATATCAGACTATAAAGAAGACACGACTATGAACGGTGTTTTTAAAATTCTTTTCACTTTGAAAATGCAGAGCCCTCTTTAAAGCATTTCGAAAACGGATAAATGATTTATAAAATCCCAAACCCGTTTTAAAACCTTTGGCTCTGATACCACAACTGTAACACCCCCAAAACTTAACCCTTTTGGAAAGGTATTACCGCCAGTGACCCCAGTGTTCCTTACCGAGATCACCCAAGGCTTTACCATATAAATACAATTTAAGAAATGCGATTGATACACAATGATCAAACATTAAATTCCAAAACATAACATTGTCAAGGAAATAAGAGTTACGGGATTACAACCCAATCCTGAATAGGTCAAAACATAGTTTAAACCAATCACAGCGGAAGACTAAGAAAGTACATTACAATCGAAGTTATTGTCCAAAGGATCATAACATGATTAAAGAAATAATTAAAACATTCAAAAACCACCACCGACTCCATAGTCCTTCTAATCTTCTGAGCTACTTCTTAACTGATGTGCCGAATCAAACGGATGCCACCAGCCAACCATGCAAGGGAAAATATTGGTTGGTTAGTCTAAATGAATAGACTAGCAAGGGTAAAAAGCAGACTGGTTCGAAGCAATCATATTAGGTTAGACTCATCGCTTCTCGGATAATAACCGATAACGGTAGTCAATCATCATATTCTTACTGGAATAAACAAGAGATATGCACAAGAGAAGATTCTGGAAGACTGAATCTTCATAGAAATCGACTCGAAAGAAGACTCCAACGGAAATGAGTCTTTAAGGAAGTAATGACAAATCTGGAATGTTACAGAATCATTCAACAATGATTTAAAACTGACTGAGATGCTTCGGTTCACGACCAACCTCATCGCCTACAGCGAATCCAGATTGGAAAGAGAATGTACTACATTCAAGTCAAGACGAGTTTTCGTAGCTGCACTGGACTTAGCTGCACTACTCGCCCAAGGTGTATTAATTATGTGCGTCAAGGTAGCACTTATCTGATTTATGTTTCAAAAACACACATCACGTTATAGACTTTTACATGTGTACCCCACCAGTGGGACGACACATCTTAGTATACGTTTCGTCGAGAGTGACGTATACCGAAAGGTTTGTGACACCAGCTAAGTGTCCTGTCTCTACACACATGTGAAAGAGACCGATCATGATCATAGAATAGTACCAGATGAGGACGAGCCATCCCGATACCAGATTATAAAGAAACGACTGGACATAGTCCGAGTAACGTTCCTATCTAACAATGCTAACTAAACAGTTACAGCACCACAACATTTACAGGATAAATCCATATAAAGGCCCGAAAGGCGATCACAGATAATAGCGTTGTTCTAACAGATATACAACCTATTATATGATTTTCAAAACAGTTTATCAAAACCGTTTCCAGACAAACAGAATATTCATTCCAAATTAATTACTCAGATAAACTACTGATAATTAATGTAAATATGGAGCGAAAGAGCAAGAACGAACCGCCACTTGCCTTACTCCGCAGAATAGTCTAAAGACGTCACTGGATTCCGGGCTCGACACGGTATAGTTTCGACAGCACAACAACCTTCGAGTCGACCCATAAAAGGAACCCTAAGTTAGATCCGACATAAACAGTACGAATCTAAACACGGTGAAAGAACACGAAAGGAAAGACGCCACGACGACAACCGACCAAGCCAAAGCCACGAAGGCGTTCTGGGCACTGGTGGCGGTCGCTGTTCTTGGCGGCGGTCGCCGTGACGAACTCAGACGACACAGAACGAGAGAAAACTCACCCCAAAACACGAGCGGTTCGGCCTCCTTTGACTTGCTTTGGCTTCTAACCTCCAAGGCTAACCAAAAGCTTCACAAAGGCACTCAGGAACCACACCAAAGCAACACCGGCGAGACCTTCAAATTCCGGCGAAAACACAACTCCGGCGAGAGGCGAATTTGGCAGCGATTCGGGGTTGTAGATGACCCAAAACCCATGTCCAAGCTCATCTATTTATAGGCAAACCCCAAGGAGTGATCTGCAAACCCTCAGACGCGGCAAACGATGCAACGGCGCGCCTCGAACGACACCGGCGACCAACGGGCAATGCCCACTGGACAATTACGGCGGTCGCCGTGATTTTGCCTGCGGCGGGCACGCGGCGGTCGCCGTCGTTAGGCCTGTCGCGGCCAGCTAGAAGCTGACACGCTGACATCTCGGGCCCAACCAGGGTGGTCACCGTTTCCCCCTTTTCCCGCCCATTCGGCTTTGAACGAGCTTGACGATAAACCGGGATAAAAATTATCGTACGCGAACGACAATTAAACTCCAAGGCATGATGTATGTATATTATTTCACTGAGAAAAATATTACAGATACAGAGCACATTACAGAATGTCTCAAACTACCTGAATTAAATCCGACGTACACAACGGGTATCCGGGAAAATTCCATAATTCCCAATATAACCTTACAATATTACGGGGTATCACAGACCGTACCATCATCTTCCTCGTGCTCAAGTCAGTTGAACTTGACTCCAGAATCGTCTAGAACCATACCCGAACGGTATCGAATCACCTCCGAACTTATCCATGTTATGCACAAAAATCAGTGAATCTTACCACTTTGAAGCACTTTTCTAAGTCTGGTGGAACATACCAGTCGCTGCAATCCATCCTCGGAGAAACTTTGCAGCTCCACAAACCTAACGACACTAGCCTTGCTCTATGTGGTTGCTCTTCGAGCCGCCAATGAGTCACTCAAAATTGACTTAATCAAAGACTTTGAAAGGACATTAGTCACTTAATAAAAATAACAAACGATCCCAAAAAAAAAAAAATTGTCACGCACCCGCGTTGCGGGTGCGGGACATTATTTACTTAACCCACAAAATGTCATACACCCGTAAAGCGTGAGCGTGATATTAAAAAAATGGATACCCTAAATCATTTGTTCGCTCCCGTTTTTCGTATGCGTGGGTTCGGTCTCACACCCGCTTTCCGTAAGCGTGGGTCTTTTGAGCGTAAATAGAAGAAAATTTGAGCGTATCTAGCGGTCGCGTATATATATGTCCTTATTTTTATTTGATTCTGTGTCCCGATCGTCTGCAACACCACTCTATTGATGATTGATCCACTTCATCATAATTTATCAAAACAAACTACAACGAGTGCTACTCAATAGATCAATCATAGAGAAAATTGGACACGAAAGACCCTTTTTCACATAAATAGCATATTTAGGCCCATTTTTTTCAAAATTGTAAGTGTGACTATTGCTACACATATTGACCCAAAAGCATTTTGGAAATGTTTTTTTAGGGTTTAGGGCTCTGTTCGGTAAAACAATGCTGATGCTGTTACTTATGCTAATGTTGTTACTTATGCTGATGCTGTAACTTATTTAGATGCTGATACTTATGCTGATATTAATACTTATTTTATGTATAATTGTTTGGTAAAACAATACTTATTAATACTTATTTTTGCCAAAATTACCAAAAAACCCTCAACTAAAATTTAAGTGTATAATCATGTGCATATCACGTGACTAAATGTAAGGCTGAAATTTGGGCCTCACGTGAGGTGCACGTGACTGGCATCCACAAAGACCACAAGTACTCGATCGTCTTCTATTGGTTTCGATATACAGCAGTCGATAGCAGCCCTTGAGCCTCTGCTGAAGACGACGACTCAGCCAAGGAGCCTCTGCTGAAGACGACGACTCCGCTAGTAACCCCATCGGCAGACGCTGGTCCGGTGTCCGGGAGGGTCGCGAAAGGCGCTCGTCCGCAAAATGTGGAAAATCATACTAAACAAGGACAACATACATGTAAATCAGAAACCATGAAAGCTTAGAAAAAATCCCTAAAATCATTTTGGAACTCTACAAATCAAAGCCCTAAATCGTAACCATGAAAGCCCACCCAAAACCCCTAAATCAGAAGCCAAGAAACCTAACCCCTAAATCGAAAACCCCTTAATCAGAAGCATAGCCAACCCTAAATCAGAAGCAAACCCTATATCAAAAACCCCTAAATCGTAAGCAAAGCCTAATAATAGAAACCCCTAAATCAGCAGCAAACCCTAAAATGCACACGAAACAGCGAGGGGAGACATGGAGGAGATGATGAGGACGAATAAGAACACCTTGGAAAGCAACTACGAACTGCGAGCAGAAGATAACAAAAAGAAGAACTCCAAGAAGAACACGTAGGAGATACTGGATTGAATGCATTTTATACGAAGAAGAAGAAGAAGAAGACGCAGAAGAAGAAGACGCAGAAGAAGAAGAGCGCAGGGATGAGAGGGAAGATGACGAAGGAAGAAGCACTTACCAGGCCTGGAACAGTGGAGCTTGCAAATCGCCTTCACCTGGGAGCAACAATGGAGCTTGCAAATCGCGATTGTCCTTCGAGGGGCAAACGACACTTCAAAGTATCGGGGGCAGCCAGGGAAAATCGGGGTGTAAGAGCACTTAAAAAGTATGAAAAGTATGGGAGGGATACTTATTTCAGAAGCCATTTTTGAGCACTGAAGATCAACTGAGAGCATGTGGAATCAAAGCGGACGAAGGCAACCAAACAGCACCAAGCGTGTGCTTTTTTCCCCAAAATATTAAAAGAGCACCGAGAATCACTTTTTTGTGGCTATCCGAACGGAGCCTAGGAGTTAGGGTTTAAGAGTTAGAGGTTAGGATTTAGGGTTTAGGGGAGTTTAATGACTTAGGGGGTCAATGAGCTAATTTATTTAATTAGGATTCCAAATTTGTTATTCCACCTTAAGAGAGGGGTCAAAAATCCTAAGCACAGTTAATCATATGAGTATTGTGCTTAAAGTTGGGTATTTATTCATCGGATATAGTTGGATTATGAGATATATAATAGAGAAAATTGGACGCGAAAGATCCTTTAAGAGAAAAAATAGCAAGTTTAGGCCCATTTTTTCCAAAATTGCACTATACATATGGCCCAAAGGGGGTGAAAGTGTTTTTTTTAGGGTTTAGGGGTTTTTTAAGGCTTAGGGAGTCAAGGAGTTAATTTATTTAATTAGGAGTCCAAACTTGCTATTTGACTCCCCTTAAGGGGTAAAAAATTCTAAGGATCGTATATAATACTCCAATGTTGATAACTGAAATCGGTGAATTAAGTAAATAACATTTTGACAAACCTTTTTTTAAATTAATGGATCCTTAGCAAAAATGACCCATTTTCCTACCCCCTAAAACCCTACCTCTTAAACCCTTAAAAACTAGTAGGGGTCCATTTTATTAATTGAAAACTCTTAAATGGTCAATGGGTCCAAAACCCTCAACTTAAATTGCCATTTCATTTTGGGCTTCTACAACCTCCGGCCCATACAATAACCTTAATTGCACTTTTTAGGCCCAATAGTGTGCGTACCGCAATTTCATAACCTTCAGATGATAAAAAACAATCAGAAGCAAACTCGACCCCCCGCCGGAAGAGTCCCTTTCTCTATCAGTCTAATAGTCTATCACTCTTATCCCATTAATCTTATTGAATTTCAATTTTTCTACCCAAACTCGATCTCCAAGCATTGGAACAAATTGAGGTATGTGCTGTTTCTGTGTAGCTCTCCCTCACCAATCCTTCACCGTTTCTCTGAATCTGATACAAATTTTATATATTGATTGATGATTTTGCTCCGAGTTGTGTAATTGGTGACTGCGAGGAGCTAGGTTTAAATTCGGTTGGACACATGAAATCGATTGGTTATGAATTCAAGTTTTAAATGTTAGCATGCTCATATTTTGCTAAGTATCACCAGTAGTGCAGTATCACTAGTACTGCCCTGCTTTATGTGTGTTTTTCTATTAGGGTTTTGTTCGTTGGAGTATGAAGGATGAACGGCTCTTTGGTATACATAGTAATCTTGTTTCTTAGCTTTTGTATTGTTTATTTTGTGAGTTGTCATGTTTGATTTTTGCTCTTCCTAAGTCTAACTGATTGGAACTAACTGCTGTGCAGGATCCCTCAATTTCAGTATCAGAGCACTCAGAAATTGTGTAGCCTACTAATTGGTTTGTCCAAAGAAATGAAGCATGTATGTAACCCTAGATTCTCCTGCATACAAATCCAATCCCTGTATACAGAATTCTCCATGTCAATGTCATTTTCCTCAAAAAGGAACCAACTCAGTCATTTCTCTAAAGCCTTTTCATCCATGGCAACTCCAACTCCAACTCCGAGCCCGTCCCTTAACAGGTGTCCATCTTCTCTATCATCAGTTTCTAGCGCCCCTCAACGGTCAGATGAGTGGTTCGCCCTTCGTAGAGATAGGCTAACCACCAGCACATTCAGCACCGCCCTCGGTTTATGGAAGGGCAATCGGCGTGCTGAGTTGTGGCACGAAAAGGTGTTCGGGTCATTAGACGAAGCACAACCCTCCAAACCATGTGCAATGGAGTGGGGCGTGCTCAATGAATCAGCAGCAGTTGAGCAGTACAAGAAAACAACGGGCAACGATGTGAGTTTCATGGGGTTTGCAATTCACTCAGATGAGAAACTTTCCTGGCTTGGTGCGTCTCCAGATGGCCTTCTCGGTTGTTTCCCAAATGGCGGGATCTTAGAAGTCAAATGCCCTTACAATAAGGGCAAGCCCGAGACGGGTAAGCCCTGGTCTGCAATGCCTTTCTACTATATGCCACAAGTGCAGGGTCAAATGGAGGTAATGGATCGGGAATGGGTCGATTTGTATTGCTGGACGCGTAATGGCAGCACCTTGTTTCGTGTTTATAGAGATAGAGGTTATTGGGACCTTATGTATAATGTTCTGAGGGAATTCTGGTGGGAAAATGTGGTTCCTGCTAGAGAAGCTGTGTTGTTGGGTGAGGAAGACAAGGCATTGTCGTATAAGCCCTGTTCGACACATGGAAGAACAGGTTTGATGATTGTTAAAAGCTTAGAACTAGCTGCAGGAGCTAAGATGTTGTGCAGGGAGACAGCCGGAAACGTCGAATTCTACTCACAATGGCCAATTAGTGTCTGAATCAGATCATCATGAATTCCTGAATTGCTGGTTCTTCCTTTCTATGGCCAATTAGTGAACTTGTATTCTTTATGTTATCAGTGAATCTAAATTGTAGGCTACTCTTACCTGATCATCCACCATTTTTTTCTGAAGAGGATGTGGCAAATCAGGGAAGAAGAACCAATCTTTTGCATACTGAACTGATCTATTAACATGAGCTTAAAACAGAAGCTTGTATATATGACAGTAGAATTTAGTTCTTCTTCTGATTTTGTGAGCTGCATAATCTTTCAAAACCTTCTGTATTACAATATCTATCCCCAAACAAGAGAAACTAATTATGGTCTCCATTATATAGTCATCCTTATCGTACTGATTTAGTGAAGAATAGGTAAACTCGTATTGTTCAGAATTAAGAATTTGAATAGTATGATTGACATTCCATTGACAGACGACAGTAGTGCAATTTTGCACCAAGTCATATGATCAATCAATTTATTAGGGAAAAGAAATACAAAGTGGAATATAAATTGCACAATCTGATCAAAGCTTAAGCTCTAGACTACCGCCATAAAACTCATATATGTCTTGCGGTGGCTGAGCCACCACGGAGCCACCATCCCTAATGCAACATTCCCGAAACTACCCCTCAACTTACGCATCTTTTTTCCCAAAACATTCAACTTTTGAGTCTAAAAGTGAGGCCAATCTGGTCAACTCCTCCTTGCTAAGCTTATAAAGACAAGGCCTCTTAGTGGCAGTTGTAGAAGTACAAGGCTTCCTCTTCTTGGACTGTGATGAAAACCATGTCATTCTTTCCACAACTGATAATTTACAGAATATTTTTTTAAGATATAAAATTTCAAATAAATCAAGTCGTCTGCAAAGAGAAATTGAGTGGGAGTGAGGGGAAATATGTCCTAATTTATTGCAGTAATTTTCAAGATCAAATTTCGTGCAATAACTTTTTAAAGATAAATACTTTCAAGTTCCAATACCGTTACAAAAGTATGGAAAAAAATCAAGTTCTAACACCTTTAAAAGAGCATGAAAAAAATTTGACCTTTACCAACAATTAAAGATGCAGCAGAGTAGCAGATCAGAAGGCATCATGAAAATATTGTAGTGTTTAGTATGAACACAAGAACTATGTTACATAACCTGTTATGCTATAATCAAAGTTTGTACCACTTAATTGTTTTTGTTTACAATTGTAGCGCACTTTAAGATTTGAGCAGAACACTTAGGGAAATTAAGCACACAAGTTGGGAGGCTTTTATTTTGGAATCGGTATTAGTTTTGGGCCTGAATGGAGCATCTATGGGCCCATTGAGTAGCTGCTGGCAACGACATCAGGAGGCCCACTTACCTCCTCGTGGAAAGGTGGTCACGTGCATGAGCATAATACAAATTGGCTCATTTTGTCTCCAAACAGAAATCAGAACAAGAAATCAACATTTTCTAGGGTTTGTGCCGTTCAGCTCAGAGAGAGAAAAGAAGAGAAAAGAGAGGCCTTGGACGAGAGCTTGAAGGGATTGATCGGTCAGAGGAGCAAAGGGAAGACGAAGGCGGTGGCGCTTCCAAGTCCGGTGGTGACTCGGTGGTGTGCGTCGGAGCCGAGAAGGTCTTGGTGTCTCCTGCTGTGACGAGGCCTGTCGGAGTGCAGAAACTTAGCGTTTCTGCGGTGGTGCTTCACAGGGGCGTTATCTCTTTCGATCCTTGTTCTTGTGATTCCTTGTTGTTGTGTGCTTCAGATTTCTTTTGTGTGTTTTGCTCTCTTAAAGTGTGCTCTTGTAAACCGAACGATTGATTGCCTTGAATGCTTAGTGGATTGGGTGGATCCCCTTCTGAGATCCCGCGGATGTAGGGTAACCGAACCGCGTTACCAAGTCAAGCGTTTATTCTGTTTTCGTTCGTTTCTGTTTTTAGCTTGAGTTTGCTTGAATCAGATATATTAGATTCACAAAGTGGTATCAGAGCAAGGTTCTGATTCTTGTGTATTTGTGATTCTCTGGGGTTCGATTTCTGAGTTCTTGGCACTAATTGTGACTCTTGGTTTTTAGGGTTACGATTTGTGTGTTCTTGGGTATTCCGCTGCATGATCTTGATTCCTGTTGGTAGCATTGTTCTTAGTCCCTTGTGTGGTTCTGTTATTAGCGTGTTTATTCCCTTTGATTGAGATTCTGTGTGCTTGAGTTCAGCAGATTGTGTTACTATCTCTTGACTGATCGTGCTATTGCTATTTTTCTTACTCTTGATCTTGAAACTGTTATTTTGAGAATTGTTTGAGATTCTTGAATATTCAGTTTGTTGGATATTGTGGTGTGGATTATAGTGTTTAGCTTTGCTGGTGGTTTTCTTGAGAGTTTCTGTTTTTGGTCACTTGTTTTTCTTTTCTTTGATAGGCTTATACTTTGGATATAGTCCTATTTTTAAGAACTGATTTGCTGTGTATCTTAAATGGCAGAAAAGTCTAGCAAAACCAAGCCTTTTGATGGCTCTACAGATTTTGCTATATGGCAAATGAAGATGAATGCCATCTTGATTAAGGAGAAGTGTCAAAGGGCAGTGACTGGGAATTATCTGGCTGAGACTTCAACTGCGAGGCAGCTGGAGATGGATGAGCAGGCACACAGTGAGATCTTCATAAGGCTGTCTGATGAGGTTGCAAGGCAAGTCATGGGAAAGAAAACAACTAAGGAGCTTTGGAAAGCCCTCGAAGAGATGTATTTGGTAAAATCCTTACCTAGCAAAATTTCTCTCTTATGTCGTCTATTCACTTTTAAGATGGATGTGAGTATATCTTTGCAAGAAAATCTGGATAAGTTTCTTAAGATGACTCAAGATCTTGAAAGATGTGATGAAAAAATTAAAGATTCTCACCTGGCTATTCTTTTGCTTAATTCCCTGCCTGCTGATTTTGATCATTTTAAGGATGTTATTCAGTTTGGTAGAGAGGAATTGACTAAGTTTAAGATTGTGGAATCTATTATTGAGAAGAATGAAATTTTGAAAGTGTTTAAGCATGCCAAATCTGATGTTAAGGATGAGAATAAGAATGGTTCTGTCCTTAACACTGAGGGTAAGTCTAAAACCAAAAAGAAAAAGGATAAGACAGATGCTAAGGATAAAAGATGCTTCTATTGTGATAAGTCTGGCCACTTTGTTAAAGACTGTAGAAAGAAAAAATCTAATAAAGAGAAATCTGATGATAAACCTGAAATTGGTGCTAGCTATTCTTGTGAGCTTCTTATGTTAAGTCCTGAGTATGATCATGATTGCTGGATTTTAGATTCTGGATGTTCTTTGCATGTTACTCCTCACAGATTTATGTTTGAGTCTTTGCATGAATTTGAGGGTGATAATGTGATGCTTGGTGATCATACTCGGCTGGATGTTAGAGGTATAGGAAATGTGCCTTTGACTATGCATGATGGAAATGTTAGAATGTTGCAAGAGGTGAGGTGGGTTCCTAGTTTGAGGAGAAGCCTCATCTCTGAAAGCATGTTAGAAGATAAGGGCTGTAGAATTACATCCCATAAAGGTGTAAGAGAGGTCACTAGAGGTGGCAAATCTCTTATACGAGGTATTAAGAGGGGTGGGTTGTACTTTGCTATGGCCCAACCTTGCTTAAGTACCTCAGATGGGAAAGGTAATGTGAGCTCTTTTCAATCCAAACATGTTTTTAATAGTCTAACTTGTTTAAATGAGTATGTAGCACAGGTTCAGTCAGGTATGCAGTCTAAAACAAGTGAAAACAGCAAGGAAAAGGCTGTGGGAGTGCCAGAAAGTTCAGTCAAGATGGGACTGGATGAAGAGGAAGCTAGGTGCCAACCCCTGCAGTGCTCAGAGTCAGAAAAAGGCTCTCAAAAACAGCAAAGTGTGGCTGAAAATGGTGGAAGAGCTACTGCAGAGATGGAGGGGCACAAGGAGGTGAAGTCAGAAAGCCATATACGCGAATTAAGTAAGAGAGGGAGTTTCTCTGAACCCAAGCTAAGTACTTCTGAAACTAAAACTGAGTTGCATGCTAGATTGAGTGGTCTTGGTGATCCTTCACATGTGTGTGAAATATCTGAGCATGAACATGTTTTTAGCTGGAGTTTTCATGTGGGAAATTTTCAGAAATTGGCTTGGTTAATTGGTATGTGTGCTTATCTGATTTTTGGTGGCATTGCTTTGGCTAGCATTGACTCTTATATGCATGATATTGAGCTGTGGAATGTTCATATGTGGATATATGCACTTAGAGTTATTATTGCTGTCTTTGTACTGCTTGGTCTCATTGGTTTCATGTGTTGGAACCTTGAGAAGGTGAAGTGTCATCATGCTGAGTTCATATCTGAATTTTGTCGCTTAGGAGGGCATGATTCTAGGTCTATGAATGTGATGACATCTCGGTTGTGTAAAATTCCTGAATGTACTGTTTCTGCTACTGCTCCTAGTGATGAAACTAATGTAGCACTGAGTTGCAGGAACTCCCCTTGTGATGGGGCATTCTTCTGAAGGAGTAACACAACATTGGGTTGATGACGAACGGGAGGCAATCTACCTAGTCCACTACTGGTGATCAAGGCTGTACAGAACTTAGATTAGGAGGGCATTTGTTATGCTATAATCAAAGTTTGTACCACTTAATTGTTTTTGTTTACAATTGTAGCGCACTTTAAGATTTGAGCAGAACACTTAGGGAAATTAAGCACACAAGTTGGGAGGCTTTTATTTTGGAATCGGTATTAGTTTTGGGCCTGAATGGAGCATCTATGGGCCCATTGAGTAGCTGCTGGCAACGACATCAGGAGGCCCACTTACCTCCTCGTGGAAAGGTGGTCACGTGCAGGAGCATAATACAAATTGGCTCATTTTGTCTCCAAACAGAAATCAGAACAAGAAATCAACATTTTCTAGGGTTTGTGCCGTTCAGCTCAGAGAGAGAAAAGAGAGGCCTTGGACGAGAGCTTGAAGGGATCGATCGGTCAGAGGAGCAAAGGGAAGACGAAGGCGGTGGCGCTTCCAAGTCCGGTGGTGACTCGGTGGTGTGCGTCGGAGCCGAGAAGGTCTTGGTGTCTCCTGCTGTGACGAGGCCTGTCGGAGTGCAGAAACTTAGCGTTTCTGCGGTGGTGCTTCACAGGGGCGTTATCTCTTTCGATCCTTGTTCTTGTGATTCCTTGTTGTTGTGTGCTTCAGATTTCTTTTGTGTGTTTTGCTCTCTTAAAGTGTGCTCTTGTAAACCGAACGATTGATTGCCTTGAATGCTTAGTGGATTGGATGGATCCCCTTCTGAGATCCCGCGGATGTAGGGTAACCGAACCGCGTTACCAAGTCTTGGCGTTTATTCTGTTTTCGTTCGTTTCTGTTTTTAGCTTGAGTTTGCTTGAATCGGATATATTAGATTCACATAACCCTTCCAAATCCGCACACAACATTCAAAAAGCTGATACCATGGAAAATAAAACCACAAGCAATTTTCAGTTATAATGTTAACTAATGCATTGGACATCAAGCCAAGGGAGTTCAGCTTCACTTGCTTGATCAGACAGTAAAACATTGAGCTTGATTATCATCCTTCAATGAAAAATGTACCAAATATTTAAGTTTCTTTTTGCAGCAACAAGGTACAGATGTTGCCATAACTTCTCTATGATCTAAGATACCAACCAACCTCATTCACCCTTCTCTATCACTGGACTATACTCGGTATGTGTTGTAGAGAACAATGGAGAAAGGAAGACGGGCAGGATATACATTTCTGATTAGTCTGTCTCGAATGTATAAGCAGCATCAGCAAAATGGGATTTCACCAGTGAAAGAGATTTGGAACGGTGTGATATTTTGTTCTTCTCTTCCTTGGGCATCTCAGCATAACTACGACGTAAGAAAGAGAAATAGTATCACTTTGATCAGCAAAGATACACCAATGATAATCAAGAGAACTAAGGGAAGAAAGAAGCTTACGTCAATTCATAACCATCAGGCTGAAAGATTGGATCCCACCCGAAATCATTGGGTCCTCTTGCAGGTACAATCTTCCCCTAAAATGGCATATGGATTTGTTAAGGTAAAATTACTTCAAATTAGATCACAATATTCAAAATGTTATATATAAGCAATTTTGCTTGTCAAGGAAAGATTGTAAAACACTGAAGGAACTGAATGGTGGACCAAATTCCACAAGTATTATATGAGGAATGCAGTATTCATGGATTGGTTCTCTATCCTATAACGATATTAGTTCAAAAATCCATGAGTCCGCTGGATGCGTTTCTCAGTCAAAACATAAGCTAAGTAACGAAATTACGAATATGATTGTGAAAATATTGTAAATTGGTATACAATAGCTGGATTCACAAGGATTGACAACATTAATGAAAGTGATGTGACATGAGAAACCGTACCATCGTCTTTCCAAGGAATGTGATAGGTTCTGTGTTGGGACCAAGGGCAAGAGAGAACACACACAAAGCATAAGCAGATTTGTCCTCATAAGCCATCAGTAAATTGTTTAGACCTACGAAAGAGATGCACATAATGGGATAAGCTACATAGCATAGCTTTGTAGACCCGAAAGACTAAAAATTGTTTAAACAAATGTGCAACCACAAATTCAAACCTTCATGGCCGATTTTCTGCAGAAACCACTTGCTACACACGTTTTGATTCCATAGCCACAAAGCAGTATCACCAACAGCAAAAAGAACAAATTAGTAGGGAACCAACATGAATACATACAGGATTTATGCTGTGGCTAAAGAAGTAACCTGTAAAGACCTAGATATATACTATTGGGTGGTAATACTACGAGTAATTAATAGATGAAGAACCATATCTTTAGCCTTCTATATCACTTACTAGCTAGCAATAGGGACACCCACTAGTATATCTATAGGGTCATTTTGTTGTCTGAAATTACTAAGAAGCTGTGTTAGAAAGGTAAATTTTGTTGTCTGAACTCTGAACCTTCTACATTGTTTATCCAATTCAATCCTCCTAGGGGAGTGAACTATCAATCCTTCTGTATCACTATATCTATGATCCCCAGGGTCCAGGATGAAAGGACATGGAACCTAAAGGACCGAATCCATATGTATAGAAGAAATCACCAATCTACTACTATATCTTCTTTCATCTCAAATGATTTAAATATATCACTTTCATCATTACAACATAAAAGGGCAATCCAACATCTCTTACATCAAAAGAGATACTCAGTGACCTCAAGAGAATGGCATTAAATCAGTGCACACAGGATAACTTACATGTAAGGTCCTGCAAAATGGGTAAAACAAAATCAGGTATAATTCCCCAATGAACAACACCAAATAATTCATAAACTAGTTTGACAGAAAAACACAATACCAGGAAGTCCTTTCAGGGCATTGAAACAAAGGCACGTGTCTTCCACCAAAACTGGTCCATTTACCTGTCCAATCATTTTCAAAAAAAACTAATTCAAACTCTACTCGGGCCAACACTCAACACTATATTGAAATCAAGAGATGAAAAGGGATACCTGCGCAGCAGCCAATCGAGCCTTTTCCTTGGAGATATCCTCCGGCTCCCCTTGTAATTCTGGCACTGTTCTCAATATAAAGGACGGCATTGGCTCAAATTGAACGATGAATTAGGTGATAGTAGCAATTAGCAAAAAAGCGAAATTTTGAATGAGAGAAACTTACGATCGAGCTTCAGCGACTGAAAGGGAATAGATTGGCCTAAAATGGCCTTCACTTCTTCCAGCTTCTTAGGATTTCCCGTCACGAACGTCACTGGCCGAGACAACACCAAACCTCGGGCAGCCGCCATGGAAGCTAACACACAGAAGAAGACTGAACTCTGAAGAGTGCTTGGGAATTTCGCGGAGGTGGGGAAGTAAGGCGACGAAGTCAGCTAGCATAATGATTGGGCTGGGCCGTAACTCATTGCTTCTTATTGGGCCTCAAGTTAGGCCCATTAAAATGTGTTTGCTAAGTGCTAACCGGACATCTAATTAGAATTGACAGATCCGATATTTATCCAAACAAACTCCGCTTAGAAAATTGTTATCCAATACATGTCACGTGAAGCTTACACGATTGCCAGGATTTTATTCTTTCTGCCGTTTTATTTTTTGTTAGTGTTCAATATAATTATATAAACCACCCCTTTCAAGAATTTAGGATGCAAGACATTAGACATGTATAGATCCTTATAAAGGTTTCTTTTCTGAATAAAATGATCAAATGCTGCTCAATGAAGAATATAATTGCCAATTAATGATGATAATGTCATTATTTTTGTTGATTTTCAACTTTACAAAATGAATATTTTATTTTTGCTCATTTTATATTTTATGATTACTTAATGATGGAAATGATATCAGTATATTTTCACCTTATTCATTTCATATTACGGCATAAGCTTTTTTTTTTTAAAGAAACTGCGCATGTTAGTTTAATTTAAAAGATGTTTAAACCATTTTTTTTAAAAAAAAACTTAATTTCTACCAAAAAAAATATCTTAAAATAAATAATATTTTTTTTAAAAAAAATGAAACAATATTTTTAATCTAAAGACCAGGATCATATGTTAGATATAATACATGCCAAACAAACCATCCAATATATATACATTGAGTGGGAGCTCATCAAATCTATGTTGTCAATCATGAATATTGTCTCAATGGTTAAGAATGGAAGTATATATATGTTCAGATTGGATACACTCATACACATAATGCTGACCATATTGATATCTTTCCTTTTGTAATGAAAGAGTTCGGTTCAACTTTCAATGCAGTTTGTACGAGGTTTAGTACATCTTTGAAAGACTACATAACTAGACCTTTTCGTATGAAGATTACTTGACATAACGTACGAAACAATTACTTTAGTATATTCCTTCCTTGTCCTTAACGCATAGTTCTTTTTACTATTATCAACCCAACAATTGTATGGAAATAAAAATGATATGAGAGGTTCTTTTATGTACCAATGTTAAGTTACTCTAATGGTTTGATTGATAGATTTGTAAACATATTATTTAGAGATTGAGAGGGTCTATTTTTTCGTGGATCAACTGTACGTATTTCGGTCGAGATGTGAAGAGATTCTGACCGATCGAACCAGGTGAACGTACTTTGGTACGGTCTAGATGCTGATGTTGGGAGACTCTAATCGAACCAGGCAACGGAAAAATAAAAGAGGTTCTAAATGTAACAAAACTTTCTTAACCTTGTATAATTTTAAATTTTAATAATTTGATGTATCTATCAAGCTAGTAGAACAAAAGAAAGGTTGTTTTGTAGTTGATATTCTACTTTTGTAAATTGAATTTCGACATCATCGCTCATCCAGGATATACGTACATTTTGCTTCCAAGTATGAATGGAAGTATGGAGACCGAAAGTCTTGTTCATATGCAACTATTGTGTACAACTCTTCTACTTCTCTTATTAGTATCTATTATTGTGAAATTGACACTTTATAATATACTCCTTACAACTTATAAGGATTGGGTGAAATGAAACTGAGAACGATGTGTAGCTAAAGCCAAGTTATGCTAAATTGCTATTTGTGTAGAATTGCAACATGAGACATCTGATATAATTTTTTTCTTTTTTAATACAAAATCACAAATTAATTTGTAATTCAATTTCTTCCTTTTACATCATGGTATCAAATTTATTTTTAAATTCAAAAGTATATGTTTTACAAGTGATCAGAAATTAAACTCATCCTTTCGGTAATGTTAATATAGTAATAATTTAGAATAAATAATCAGTGGGCTTGGAATAAGGCCCAGGAGAATTTGGTGGTATGTTGTTGGAGGTTAGCAAGATACCCGATGGGCCCATACATACTGACAAGGAGCTATTAACGGGCCCACAACTAATTGCCTTTTTTTCCTCGTGTGACCCTGAAAAGGGCCAAAAGGAGCCCATCATCAACCTTTATGTGGGCCCCGCTACAGTATTCCCATTTTTTTATCATCTCATTGAAATTTTGTAAATTTCTTTAAAAAGTTTGTTTGTTTTGGTAGAAAAATAAATAAATAAATATATATTTTACCATGGGGTCTTTTCTTAATTTGTGAAACTAGTGTAATACTCGTGCCTTGTACGGGATTTGTCTATTTTATTTTATATTTGTAAAAATTGTATATTTTAATTATCGAATAATCATTGTTTTAATATATATTTGATTAGTTATTTAAATTAAAAATGACAAATTGACTAAACAAATTAAAGATATGAAAAATTACATTATATAAAGAGAGACGGAACTCTCCATAACTTTATTAATCATAAAAATTGGTAAAGTAGTCTTACAAACAGGCATAGCCAAACTCTTTTACATCAATACTTGTAAAACGATCAAACATAATAAAAATGTTCATTTAACTCTAATCATGGAACCTAAATCATATATCTACCTCTGCTATTGATTTAGTTTTAATACATAACACAATCAAACATTGAGTACTTAGTATATTAGTGTTATGGCATGTTTTCAGTAACCTGAAACCTAAAACATATAACTGAACAATAGTATATCAATTTTATTGCATGTTTTCAGTATCGTAGAACCTAAATCATATAACTGAACCCTATTGATTTAGTTTTAATACCTAACACAATCAAACATTAGAAATCTAACAACACAAAAATATACAATACCTGTTAGTTTCGATGCCTCTTCCAAGTGAACAACTTCTGAGATTTTTGTAAGACTCCTAGTATCGAACAACTTGAAAAACTGCACACATAGAACTCCTGCAATCTTCTGGTTCCATAGTATATATATATAAATACGATTAATTACGATTTTTCATTTATAGAAGTTATGATTACATTACCCAAAAATAATTAACTACAAATATATCAACTGATTCTACAATCATATATGGAATTTAAATTGTCATACACGGGATAATAAACAGTTTTTATGTCACTTCTTACTTCTAAAAAACGCAATTAAACTCGCAATTTTTTAGGGCCAATTGGCCCAGTTATATGTGTAGACTTAGTATAAAAGATCCATATAGTAAGTCTGATTTTCATGCAACTCACGATAGAAATATTAAATTGGTTTTATATGATTTTCTTATGTATTCTTTATATAGACTTCAACCTAATAAATTTATAACAAAAAATTTGCTAATAGAATAGATAAAATATTCAACATTGGGCCATTACATGTGTGTAGGGCTGTGCATCCGGTCCAGACCGGACTGGAATTTTCTCAAACCTTGGACCGGAGACCGGTAAATATATTTATATATTTTTTAGTTATATATAAATGAAAATTTTATTATTTTTTCTATTTTTATAACTATTGTGTATAATATTAGATAATATATTTTGTTATTTATTTATATTTATAGTAAAAATTAATTTTTAATAATATTATGAGGTATTAATATATATAATTAAATTAAAAATAATAAAAAACCGGTCCGTCCGGATCGGAAACCGGCCGGGTTTGGACCGGACCGGAATTTTACAAATATGTGGATCGGGGACCAGACCGTAATTCCCCCGGTCCGGTCCGGGCATTTTCGGTCCGGTCCAGTCCAATTTTCCGATCGGTCCGAATTTGCACACCCCTACATGTGTGTAGTCAGTCATACTAAGTATAGTAATCATATCCGATCAATGGGCTTCAATGCCCAGTTATGACATTTTATAAACATTTATTCATTGGGTTAATTGACAGATTAGATTAATGAGCTTATAGGCGGCTCACCTAATTTGGGCTTATTGGTAGGCTTTGTATAAAATATCATTTGCTAAGGCTGATTAATGGGCTTATAGGTCTCTCTCTCATTCCATGTATCAAGGATAATTTCATACATTTAAATAAATTATGTAATATATGATTTATACTTGTATTCCATTTATATGAAGGAAATATACTATATGTAGAAAAATAGTATACATAACAGTTTAATTTATATACAACTTATATATATATAATAAATAATGTTTTCATATAGTAGATTTTTGTTATAATTATAAACATATTTAACTTTATTTTAAACATTAATTGTTTTCGACACAATTCAATTATACATATATTGTATTATTGAACAACAAATACTGATTACAATAAAAAAAATCGAATTAAATAGATAATCTACTAAAATAACCATTACTAACCATTTGAAATGTCGAACATTGGGATATGATCATTAACGAAAGAATTGGGAGTACCTCCAAGTCTAGATCCTGCATAATTAGTATAGTAGATTAAAGTTCATATTTATATTTATTAGAAAAAAATGTCTTCAAAATAAATGCAAAATATTGACCTGATCCATTTGAATTTGTCCGTTGTCGTTTCTCTCTAATAACAGCCAATCTAAACTTTCTGTTATGTCGGGTTAATTCTTCCATAACAAAATCAACCTGACAAACTAACATATAAACATTTAAATAAATCAATATACATACCAATCATTTATTTTAATCTTATAAAAATACATTAACATGTTTAACTACTTAATTTAAGTATTTAAATATAATTCAATTATAAATATTTATTTTAGTATTATAAAAAAATAATATATATTTGTAAATACTAAAATGGACTTATTGGCCCAAAGGATATTTGTATAAATTGTAAATTATTAATGCAAATTTGAATTGGTTTAATGTGCTTTAAAGACCAATTAGAATAAATGCATAATTGAAATAGACGCCAAACTAAAAAAACCCAATTTATGTAAAAAGTTATTATTTATATTAAAGTTAATTTATCCCTTGTCATGTATATCTAATATCACCAAATCTCAACATTATATTATTTTTGTTTTTATTCATACATACAATAGTCAATGGAACTTTGCAGATATATTTTACAAAGAAAATAAATAAAAATACAAACTTAACATTTAATATAATTATTTAATTATATGTGCACTATAATAAAAATACAAACTTAACAACAAATTTGGTAACCTCGACCAAACCCATAACATTAACCTCGGCCATATATAAACGAAGCCCATAATCTGATGCAAGTAACTGGGCCAAGCCCATAACATTAACCTCGGCCATTTTACAGCCGCCGAAACCCTACCTCACTCCCTCATTTCCATTTCACTTTGGCGCCGCGTTTCGATGCTAGTAGGACCAAATAACCCCAAGCCCAAATCTTCCCAGACACGGCCCATTATAACTTTTGCGGACAAATCACGTACACGCCCATTACTTCTAACTTGCCGTAAACATCGATTTTGACCTAACATTACCTCCTACCTCATTTGTCGCTGCCTCACCGTTTCCCCTTTCCAGATCTCTATGTTTCTTCACACTTCAATACAGATCTTTCCTTTTTAAGCTATCGCCATCCATGGCGATTTCTATTTTGAAATACAGGCTTCACGTCTCTTCCTCTTTCTATTTCTCTCCATTTCGTCAAATCCTTTGACTTTCCACTTTCAAATCTTTCAGATCCAATTAATATCCTTTGAACATGCAAATCGATTTACAAAACCGGGGCTCATTTTTTGGGATCAAGCTTGCTTCCAGAAGGAGTTCTAGAGACTGAGAGAAACAAAACAAAACAGGTATGATTTTTTTCATGAATATTTCCGATCTAATTCTTTCCTTACGTTCTTAGACATCTCCGATAAAAAAAGGTTCTAATAAAACTTTTCTCTTTATCATGCAAATGAAAACACCGTGTTGATGAGGAGATCATAAGTGCAATTGGAGGGTTGTCCACAAGTTTACATTTAAACCACCGACGCAGTTGATGAGGAGATCTGGAAGAACTTTCTGGCAAACTCCAGATTCGAGAAATGTAAGCTCTCTCTCTCTCTCTCTCTCTATATATATATATATATATATATATATATTTTTTTTTGATGTTTGAAATGCTAAATTTCCTTTTGTTCAAATTTTTTACAAATGCTCAGTGATTTCATTGTTTGAAAATTTTACAAATTTCAGACAGATCAACCATTAATAATATAGTATAATATCAAATATATTTCATGCTTTGATTTTTTTTGGTTATAAGTCCGAAATGTATTCTTAATCTAGATTGTTCTTCATTTATATTCTTCTTCGTTGATTATATTATATATATATATATATTATAATGGTTAACATCAAAATAATATATTAATTGGGACTTAATAATATAAGTGGCACAGTCAACAATATTATATGATAATATTAAAGCAGTAGTAATATAAGTGGTAACAAAACGACTATAATCTAATGGGCTTCTAACAAAACGAAATTCACTTATTGGCCCAAATACTACTTTTATTGCCCGTAAAATGTTGCTTAACAAATAATTTATTCAATTGGGCTTATGGGCCAATTAAGAATAAACGTAACGTTAAATAGCGGCCTAAATGTACTCTCAAGCCGGCTTACTTTATTTAGGTTATACATTTTCAGATGCGTCTACCCTAACCCTATCTCTTTTCATTTTTTAGTTTTGCCGACAACGCCTTCTATCTCTCTCTTTCTCTCTCTCTCTCTCTCTCCTTATCTACTCCATTCAAACGAATCAACATTTCCAGATCCTTCAACTGCTCAAAACCATTTATCTTTACTATAAATCACCACAAACCCTTTCACTAAATCACCGCAAGCACTTTATCTTTGATGTAAGCAGGATCTCTCTCTCTCTCTCTCTCTCTCTCTCTCTCTCTCTCTCTCTCTCTCTCTCTCTCTCTCTCTCTCTCTCTCTCTCTCTCTCTCTCTCTCTCTCTCTCTATTCATCTATTTCTCTGAAGATTCTTTTCGTTTCATTTTGTCCCTAGATGAGGATATTTGGAAGTTGGGAAGAGATATGGAAGGACAATGTTCTGCCCAGATCCAAAGTGATAAATCGACGTATCTAAATATGCACGGAGCTCACCTGTAACCAACTGGTTTCGCTGTTTTCGTAATGACAATACCCATTAGAATTTATATATAATAATTTAATAATAAACATTTATTGAATTAAACGAATTAAACATACCGCAAGAGTGTCCACCGTAGGTGTGGGATGGATAGGGCCGACGGGACGATCCTGTCTAGTGGATCTGGGATCCACCAACACATGAGAATAATCGTCCAACCAATCGAGATAGTCATCCATCACATCCCAATACTGCGTGGCTAGTGGATCGTCAATCCGGATCAGAGGCCTCAGATCCTCATCCCACGCCCCCAACAGATCATCAATGTGATGTCATAATGATGAAGGTTGTTCCCGCGGGTGACTGATTTGGGCTCTGGAGGTAACTCTGGGATCCCCTGCACATGCTTGAACTGTCGCAGGACGTGGTCCGGAAAATACGACTCCTGTATATCCAAGATCTGGATTATACCTCTGAACATAGAAGGAGCGTACTCCGGCCGGTTGAATGATACCCGAGCGAAAGGAAACCACTGAACCTGTAACATGTAATTTATATGAAATTAGTATTTTGCGTCAATATATATTATAAAATAAACTATTAATATAATGAAACAGATTACCTCTTCATATCTGATGATATCTAGAATCTGGCGCATACATACCAAACGACCAGGGTTCTTGCCCTGTGGAACCTCCTGACCCTCTCTGAAAGCAACAACATTAGCGCCAATAGCAGTAGGGTCCATGACATAATGTCCACGGAAATGGGGAAAATACGCCCATATCCATGACTGTAAATCAGGATCAAACGATAATAATAAAAATATATATATAATATTAGGATTTAAAATGACATTTCTTACCCTCAACAGTATGCCAGAACTGGCAATGCCCTGTGCATCTTGTCTGGAAGCCTGGCCTAAGTTCCTGTACAGTAAGGCCAATATCCCAACCCCCCATGCGTACCGGCCGGTGGTCGAAAAGCAACGACAACCACTTGTGCTTGATCGCCTTCGTAGACTTGCCGACCATCACTGTACTGCCGAGCAGTAGGAACAGATACAGTGTAGCTATGGCACTCTCGTCCCTCTGCGGCGCCCTCATCCTCTACACTAGGTCACTCTAAAGCCAGTCCAATGGAATGCCGTCGTCGTTGTACCATCTCTACACCTGTGTGGTGTTGGCATGCCCAAAGAAGCGCGCGACCCTCTGAATCAGATCTATACCTACGCTACCCGTGCATCTTCTCCCGGCAATCGGCACCCTGAGAATCTCATAAACATCATGCAATGTAATGGTCATCTACTCATCTCGCCCCATGGAAAATGGAACGAGGATGTCTCAGAGTGCCATCTCTCGACAAAAGCAGACACCAACACAAGATCCACTGCCCCAATGCCTAGAGTGCGTAGATGGGTGAGACCGCTATGCTCCGCCAGCTGAAACCATGTGTCTGGCCCGGGTCTGATATACTGCTCGAGCGGAGAGGTCCAACCGACATGAAAGTGGACCTTCAAGACCTTATGGTCCTGAATGTTCGATAATTAATATTAGTTACTATTGGATCGTTAGAGTTACGTCTGAGGGAACAAAAACTTTGTTCCCACAGAAGATGCAGCGGATTAAAAACAACAAGAAAGATAACGAACGAACTCACGATGTATAGTGGAAACCCTGATCAGCAAAACTAGCTTCTCAAGGAAAAACCACTACCTTCAAGCTTCCGCTTGAGAGGATTTTGAAGCGTGTACTTGTCTTATTGATTTCTTGCTCGATTACACTTGTATCCTGGACTTTGACCTCTAAACAACCAGCTAGACTCGAAGACACTTCTACAACGATGAATCGAACTCAACCCTTGAGGACTTAAACATACCTCACTTCTTTTCTTTCTCCTTTTCGTTCTCTCTGTTTTCCGTCGTCGTGGTTACATAGAAATGAATCCATACTTCTATTAAATACAACACGGCAAAACCCTAATCGTAACACGATAAGATCTTTCCAAATAAGGTTATAGGAAGATAAGGTTTGCTGGAGGAATAATATCCCAACCGTCTATTTTAATCAAGGAAGGAATTCCCGAAATTAATATAATCGGATGAGATATGATTCTTCTCTCTCCAATTCACTTATCTAAAGAAAGATTCCCTAAGATAAGGAATCGGGCTTCTTCTCTCTCCATATCTTCTCGATCCGGCTTGATCCTTGGAGCCGAAGACTTCAATCCTTTACCGCGGCGTTTCATGATTTTGTTTCCATAATTCAACATGCTGGATTTCTTCTTTCCATTCGCAGCTTCGATCTCGTTCGTCACTTCAGTTCCTTGCGAGGTAACAAAGCACTTGACAGAACTTTGTTCCCTCTGATATCCTTCGCTGCAATGGTTCCCTGAGACAACTGTCTTTGTTCCTGGAGCACTTAGTACCCAGATTATTTGAATGTGTGTTACCATCAAAACCTAATGAATTCAACAAATTCCCCCTTTTTGATGATGCCAAACATCCTTGACAATAAAGCATATACATACGATATAAAGATAGTTATGGAGAGAAAGGTTTCCCACTTAGGCAATATTAGTTCCCCCTTAGTTCAGCAACATATGAAACCATGTTCTGTTTCCCCTCAACCAAAGCTACCTGTCATTTCCCCCTTTTGGCATCATCAAAAACATAAGTAAAGAGATAGAGAGAAAAAGACAACAACTAGATAAGCAGCATTCCCTTTTGCATTAGATTGAAACGCACAAACATAGACTGCACGGAGATACACCAGCAATGTAAGCAAGTATAACATACATGATCAACATGCCAGTCAATGCAAGCACATGAAGCAGGATCAAAGAAGTTCGAAGAGTAAGGGATAGATGTGCTAGGGAACAAAAGAGGGGTTGGTTAGCGGAAAAAGACGAATTATGCGCCATTGGAGCCAGCAGAGGGAGCCGAAATATGAATAGCAATTTAAGCATGCACTTACTTCGCAAGACGCCTTTGTTGTTCTCCCAACTGAGATGTTGCGTGAGACAAATTCCTCACGGCCCTTTGCAGATAAGTTCATCTTTTGTTCCTCCTAAGAGTCTGCTCTTCCTTACGGCTCTTCCTCAGATGCATTAGTCCTCTCTTTGTGTACCTTGTGATGTTCCATTTTTTTTTTGAACAACACAATCTCCGGCTTTCCTTCTTTGACCAAAGATCACACCCAAGAGGATATTTTCCAGAAATAAATCTTGTAAAAGATTCTGTCCAAATCCATCAAAGTCCACAAAATCTCAAGCACAATAACCATCACGTAGCTACCACATCATCTGTTATGAACAATTCTCAAGCAGTTGCAAACCGTCATCACACATCATATCTGTCAAATCCCAGCCACAAACCACAGAGGCGACAATTCGTATTCTCGACTTTTCGAAAAAGTAGAAGAGTGTGATGCGGGGGTAATGTTACCAGGGAGGGTACAAAGAACATCACACATGAGCATATGCGAGAATTTGTAATAATGTTTAATCATGAATGAGAGGCTCCCAGATGTGGATGATTAGAGGGGCTCATAGGAAGCATCAAGCATGATGGCTAGGGTAGGCTGTAGAGTCAACAATTATTTGGGCTTATAATGAGGGATCAATGCATCAAGTTGACTCTTTTAGGCCGAAAGAAGGCTGAATCATGTATTAACAAGATAGCATAGAGAATCATGCATGCAATTTTACACATTAGTGAAGTATTAGCATGAGTCTAAGCAAGGCGTTCAACAAATGATCAAGAGAATGAATGCAGATCAAGACATGATGATTAACCTTCCACACTTTACCATATAATTTAGCTAATCATCGAGGGAACACAACAAATAGGCATTTAGTTTAGAGAAATCATACCTAGTTCCATACGGAACTGTTCGAAGGGTTCCCTGTTTAGAGCTTTGGTAAAGATGTCGGCAATTTGATCCTTAGTTCCACAGAAGTCCATTGTCACCAACCCTTTCTCTACACAGTCACGCAAGAAGTGGTGTCTTATCTCGATGTGCTTGGTACGTGAGTGTTGCACCAGATTTTTGGAGATATTTATGGCACTGGTATTGTCACAGAGAATAGGAATAGAGTTAAGAAGAATACCGTAGTCGCTGAGTTGTTGTTTAAGCCATAGGAGTTGTGTGCAACAAGCAGCGGCGGCTATGTATTCAGCTTCTGCAGTGGATAGAGCGACGGAGTTCTGCTTCTTTGACCCCCAGGAAACTAAACACGGCCCAAGGAACTGAGCCATTCCTGATGTTGATTTTCTATCCACTTTGTTCCCTGCGAAGTCAGTATCTCTGTATCCGACTAGATCGAGGCTTCCTCCCCTTGGATACCACAGACATAGATCATCTGTTCCCTTCAAGTATCTCAGAATCCTCTTCACTGCTTTGAGATGTGTTTCTTTGGGATCGGCCTGAAAACGAGCACAAAGACATACACTGTACATAATATCAGGTCTACTAGCAGTGAGATAGAGAAGCGAACCTATGATTCCTCGGTAGAGAGATGGATCAATTCCCTGTTCATGTTCGTCTTTTCCCATTGGGTTGTTTGGAGAGATGAGAGTGGTGAAGGGTTTTGCGTCAGACATTCCAAACTTTTTGACACATTCCCTTAGATACTTCTGTTGATGCACTTTGGTTCCCTCATCCCCCTGAGAGACTTGAAGACCTAAGAAGAACTTGAGTTCTCCAACCATGCTCATCTCGAATTCACTAGCCATCAGCTTAGAGAATTTCTGAACCAATTTATCATCTGTAGACCCAAAGATGATATCATCCACGTAGACTTATACCACCAGAATATGCTTCCCTTCCTTCAGAAGGAACAATGTCTTGTCGACCTTTCCACGAACGTATCCGTGCGTCAGAAGGAACTGTGAGAGCCTTTCATACCAGGCCCTCGGGGCTTGCTTGAGACCGTACAAAGCTTTGTCTAGAATATAGACATGGTCGGATTGGGTGGTATCCTCAAAGCCGGGAGTTTGCTCCACATAGACTTCCTCCTTGAGAACTCCATTCAAGAAGGCGGTCTTGACATCCATCTGTTGCAGCTTGAATCCATGGAAAGAGGAATAGGCAATTAGGAGTCTTATTGCTTCTAACCTGGCAACTGGAGCAAAGGTCTCATCATAGTCGATGCCTTCCTGCTGATTGTAACCTTTCACCACCAGCCTTGCTTTGTTCCTTGTGACTTGACCTTCATCATCCAGCTTGTTCCTGAACACCCATTTGGTTCCTATCACTGTTCTGTTCCTTGGACGAGGAACTAACCGCCAAACCTTGTTCCTTTCGAACTGATGAAGTTCTTCTTGCATGGCGTTTATCCAGTCAGGATCCTTCAATGCTTCTCCTACGGTTTTAGGTTCTTGTAAAGAGAGAAAAGCGTTGAAGGCACAAAAGTTATATAGGGAAGAACGAGTGCTTTGAGGTGCTCCATTTCTATAGTCTGTGACGATTAACTTGACTGGATGAGCCCACTTTTGCTGGTAGTTTGGAACTTGGAGATTGTTGATGTCGAACTCCTCTGAATTAGCGTTGTCAGCGTTTGAGCTTTCACCAGCAGTTTCATCAGTATTAGGACTGACATCTCCAGTTCTGTCAGCAGTAGAGCTGTCCCCAGAGGGCTTCGGTGTGCCGTGACTTGGGCTCTGTTCCCCCTGAGGTGCCTGAGGTGTTTCTGGTGAGTGAGCATTTTCTTCATTTCTATCTGAGTTGGCGGAGTTGGGAGTTCTCGGTGTTGAAGGATCATTCTGAGTTTCTTGATCTTGAGAGGTCCCATCACCGACATTGCTTTCTACAAGCTAAAAGAAATCATCTTCGGATAGCTCGGTATTGGAGGGAACACTGCCAGATTGTTCCTGCATATTGTTACCAGCCATAACTGATTCATCAAACACTACATGAATGCTTTCCTCTACCTTTTTGGTTCTCTTGTTGAATACTTTGTAAGCCTTGTTTTGCTGAGAGTATCCTACAAAAGTTCCTTCATCACTCCTGGGATTGAACTTCCCAAGAGAATATTTCCCGTTGTTGTGGACGAAGCACTTGCAACCAAATGTGCGCAAGTGAGACACATTAGGTTTCCTTCCCTTAAGAAGCTCATAGGCAGTTTTGTTCAGGAGAGGACGAATGGTTGCTCTATTCAGAACGTAACAAGCAACATTCAGAGCTTCGGCCCAGAAACTCCTAGGAAGACCACTTGAGATGAGAAGGGTACGCGTCATGTCTTCCAAAGTCCTGTTCTTCCTTTCCACAACCCCGTTTTGCTGTGGGGTCCTGGGAGCAGAGAAGTTGTGGTTAATACCTCTGTTCCTACAGAGGGATAGGAACTGAGAGTTCTCGAATTCTGTTCCATGATCAGTGCGAATAGACCCCAAGGAATGTCCAGTGCTCCTTTCGACTGCCTTAAGCCAAGACTCAAACTCAGCGAACACTTCATCCTTTGATGAGATAAATAGAGTCCATGTGTACCTGAAATAGTCATCAACAATAACAAAGACATATGCATTTCCCCCACGGCTCTTCATGCGCATTGGCCCACAAAGATCCATGTGGACTAATTCCAGAGGACGAGTAGTACTTACATCCCTTTTTGACTTGAAAGAGGATCTGACTTGTTTTCCTTTGATGCATGCATCACACACATCATTTCTCAAAGCTTCAACCTTAGGAAGACCGTTCACCAGCTCTTGTCTGTGAAGTTTGGAAAGGAGTTGAAGGCTAGCATGTCCAAAGCGTTTGTGCCACAAGTCTGTTGTCCCAGCAATAGACGACAGACAAAGGTCCTTGTCAGGGATGAAAGCAGGGTCGACCTTGTAAACGTTGTTGTCGCAGATTCCTTTGAGTAAGATTTTCCCTGTACTTAGACACTCAACGTGACAATCATCGGTGGTAAAGACTACTCTGTTTTTTCTATTTTGGCATAGTTGATCCACACTAAACAGGTCAAATTTGAGATTATTCACTAGATTTACGTTATTCACAGTGATGTGTTTAGAGAGTCTTACTTTACCGATACCACAAACCTCACCCTTATTTTTGTTTCCAAAAGTTATCGATGCCCCTGAGGCTGGTTGAAGAGAGGTGAACCACTCACTGTTCCCTGTCATGTGACTTGAGCACGCGCTGTCAAGGTGCCAAGAGCCTTTCCTTGCTTCCTCCTTGGATTTATGAGCACCATCTTCTGATATGTTGTGATCTTTTGAGCTCATCAAACAGATATCCTTTGAGAGAGGAGATGCTTCATCATCTGAGTTGTAGTCACCCCACTTCGCACCCTTTGCTTGTTCCTCTTTCCGGGTCTGAGGAGAACCTGCCGCTTTGTTGAGGCAGTTTTTGGCGAAGTGTCCGTTGTCATAACAGTGGAAGCAGACAACCTCCTTCATGTCATTGTGAACCATGACCGAACCCTTAATGCCTTTGCTTCGAGACCATATCTTCTTCATGGCTTGAGTGATGAGAACCACATCTACATCACCTTCTCGAGAGTCTCCATCCAAGGCATTTCCTGACGACATCTTTCCTGCAAAATCTGTACCTAAAAACGAACAATCTAGAACACCAGGCTCTGATACCAATTATTGGATCGTTAGAGTTACGTCTGAGGGAACAAAAGCTTTGTTCCCACAGAAGATACAGCGGATTAAAAACAGCAAGAAAGATAACGAACGAACTCACGATGTATAGTGGAAACCCTGATCAGCAAAACTAGCTTCTCAAGGAAAAACCACTACCTTCAAGCTTCCGCTTGAGAGGATTTTGAAGCGTGTACTTGTCTTATTGATTTCTTGCTCGATTACACTTGTATCTTGGACTTCGACCTCTAAACAACCAGCTAGACTCGAAGACACTTCTACAACGATGAATCGAACTCAACCCTTGAGGACTTACACACACCTCACTTCTTTTCTTTCTCCTTTTCGTTCTCTCTGTTTTTCGTCGTCGTGGTTACATAGAAATGAATCCATACTTGTATTAAATACAACACGGCAAAACCCTAATCGTAACACGATAAGATCTTTCCAAATAAGGTTATAGGAAGATAGGGTTTGCTGGAGGAATAATATCCCAACCGTCTATTTTAATCAAGGAAGGAATTCCCGAAATTAATATAATCGGATGAGATATGATTCTTCTCTCTCCAATTCACTTATCTAAGGAAAGATTCCCTAAGATAAGGAATCGGGCTTCTTCTCTCTCCATATCTTCTCGATCCGGCTTGATCCTTAGAGCCAAAGACTTCAATCCTTCACCGCGGTGTTTCATGATTTTGTTTCCATAATTCAGCACGCTGGATTTCTTCTTTCCATTCGCAGCTTCGATCTCGTTCGTCACTTCAGTTCCTTGCGAGGTAACAAAGCACTTGACAAGACTTTGTTCCCTCTGAGATCCTTCGCTGCAATGGTTCCCTGAGACAACTGTCTTTGTTCCTAGAGCACTTAGTACCCAGATTAGTTGAATGTTTTTTACCATCAAAACCTAAGGAATTCAACAGTTACAAAAATTAAAATTAAAATTTATATTTCAACTAAAACGGGACTATACACTAAATACGTAACAAATCCTAAGGCGACTGGCGGTGCTGACGCCCCGTACCACGGGGAGCCTGAGCATCCGATACAACCTCCTCTGGAGCAACATCTGGATCGGCCTCTCCTCGACCTCCTTGACCTATCCTGCGTCGGTTTTGCGGAAGGATGGGGGCAACAATATGGATAGGAGGGCCAGGAGGGGTCAGGTCCCAAATCGCCCTGGCGATGTGGGTCGTGTAGCTCTGAAGGAGGATATGGACGCGTGGCCCTCCTGGCATCCACGGAGCCTGGCCTAGAACGGGCGCCCTGGGAGGAGGAGGTGCATGGCTAGGAGCGGGTGGCAGGGAAGCAACTGGAGAGGGGACAAAATGACCGGCCTCGACCGGGGATGGAACGTGAACGGGCACAGGAGAGGGGGCAAAAAGAGGGGTTGCGACTGGAGGGTGGGTCTCATCCGTCGACAAAATCGGGTCAAAAGAAACCATGTACTATCCCTCCAAGCCCTCGTCATCATCTGACATCTGCTGCGGCTGCTACGCCTCCTTATCAACTGGTAGATCCTCAACATACACGTCATCCATGCTATCATCCTTGGTCTGAACAGGAGGCTGAGGAACCGGTGATGCTGCACCTAATAAATCGGCTCGTAGCATAGAAGCGCGCCGACGGACGGTGTCTGATATATGTCTCCGAGGCACGACACGTCGGTCCGCTACCGGAGTCGGATGTGCCAGCCCCTCGGAACCTCCTAAAGCGTCTCGTATCGCCTATATTTTTTATTTGTTAGATTATTATAACCGTATTTATTTGAAAAACGTATTTATATAGTTTTTACTAGTATTTAATCTGAATAAAGGCATAATGGGCCTTATTGGGCCCAATACAGACTTATTGGGACCAATAAGGCCCATTTCGCCCTAAAATGGCCTATAAGGCCTTATTCGGCCCAATACGACCCATTCGGACCTCTCAATGCAAATTGCTAATTATTCAGCCCTTTTATGGCCTATAACACCTTATTTGGCCGGCGTTTTTGGGCATATTTCTCCTTATTGGGCCAAATACGACCTTATTACGCATATTTGGCCCGATTGTTGCTTATTGGGCCAAATCAGACATTTACATTTTAATCAAATTAGAATGACATATAATTAAATTATAATTCATATTTTCAAATTCTAATCAAATCTAATTCCTAATAATCTAAATTCAAATCGTATCTTCAATATAACTTTACATACGATAATAATAAAATATTCATTTACACAACAATATTCAATCTAAAATAAAATTGAAATAAATTGCATAATTTTAACAATTTCATTTTGATTATAAATTCTAATGAATCTAAATTCATATCTAAAATCTAACAAATATATAATTTCAATTCTAAAATCCTGTATTTTCAATTCTAAATTTCCTAAAATCCGATATCTACTGAAATCTATTTCGTAATTCTAATTTTATATTCTAAATTCTAACAAATCTATATTTTTAATTTATGAAATCTTAAAATCAATAATCTAATGAAACTAAAATTTAATGAAATTCAAAAGTATACCTGATGGAAGCCTATCAGTGCGGGAGTGACGGTAACGTCCATCAACACATCTGGAAAGGGTGTCGATTGGGTTGTCGGTCGTCTGCCACCACCCCTCACTCGTCGTCTCATTGTGTCGTCCTCGTCCTCATCCTCCATCGCCACCCAAACACCACCGACCGGAGAACCACCACCACCAACCGGGCCACCACCACCACCGACCACCTCTGGTCGCACATCTCCTCCACCGACCACCTCTGGTCGCACATCTCCTCCACCGCGCATCTCCTCTGCAGCGCCAGATGCACCACCAGCCGCAGGAATCGCCGGAGACGTTGCCGGAGCCACGAGGTCGCCACTGTCGTCGCCAAATGCACCGTCGGCCGCCTGGTTTGCACGGTTTGGGTCGCCAAGTGAAGAGGAAGAAGATGCCATCTGGTAATTCGTCGGGTTTGGGATTAATTGAGAAGAAAAGAGGGAGGGAGGGAGGGATAAAGAAATCGGGGGCGCCGTAATATACAAAGTAATGTAATGCACATATTATGTGTAATGTGATGCACAAATATGTATCATTATATTAATTTCCGTCATTGACTCACCAACCTTCGATGTTGACCACCGTTGTTGATGTTGACCATCATTGACCGATATTGACTTACTGCTGACCGGACGTTGATTGGTTAGTGCACAAAGTTACGTATAATTATGCACTGCATAAGATGTGTATCATGTTACAAATAAGTATGCACTAAGATGGATGTGCACCAAGTTACAACAAAATATGCACTTAGATGGATGTGCAACATGTTTTAACATAATGTACACCAAATTACTAATAAGTGCACACTAGTGTAAGAATGTGCACCATGTTACATATAAATGTGCAATGAGATTGTGTGTACCATATTACAAGAAAGTGTGCACTGAGATGGATGTGAACCATGTTGCAATAAAATTTACATTGAGATGATTGTACGCCATATTATAATAAAATGTGCACCAAAATTGAATGTGTATCAATGTTGATTAAATTGTACACCTCCATTCACACGTTAATACAGAAAGGATTAGTAGACCCCTTTATAACATACTCCCTCCGTTAAACTTATATTGTCTTTCTAGAAAAACTCACACATATTAAGGAGAAAAAAATGGCCTAAATTACCCTTATTTAACACTCTACGTCAATAATAATTACTAGTAGTAATTTTACAATAGAAACTTGTGCAATTTCATTTCATCTGCCGACGTAAACTCTCCGAACATTACTCCCCAGTGCTTATCTCAATACTCCCCACATTATTTTTCTTCACCTAAACCATGTTCAAATTTTGAGATTTTGGGAGCAAATTAGATGGAGCCAAATTGGAGCTCGATCTAAATGTGGGTTTAAACATAGAAAAATCAGCGTAGGACTGTAGAAAAGAATCAACAAGAAAAATCAAAACTTGAGTACTGATTACCAGGGCAGAATGATTTTACTTCCAAAGGGATAATTGTAAGCTTGAACACATATGTGGAGATGGCATTCCATTTCAAAAAATGGCTGAAGAGAATGCAGAATAAGTGCAACTGTATAAGCATAGAAAATGGTGATAGTTATTGTTTTAAATTAATTACGTGAAGATGAAAGTGTACCTAGAAAAGTGAAAAGAGAGAATAAAAGTCTTACAATAGATTAAATAGGAGTAAGGGTATATTGGACAAAATTTGACAAACATATGTTAAAGGACAATATAAGTTGAACGAAGGAAGTATTATCATACTTTTGAATAACAAAATATTACTAATCGTTGATAATCTAAAAACATTGTGATATGTAAGAGGTGACCAAACTACAAATTTTGTGAGTTTGTATTTCTTTTATTCCAAAATTAAAAGCAAACTCAGTTTACAGGTTTTAAAATTTTAGTTGTCAGTTCTAAAAATTAAGGTGACTACTAGAATGTATGAATATGACATATTTTAAAACAATTAAATTAATAACTATAAAAAAATAAAAAAAATTTAAAATTACAAACTCACAAAATCTACCAAATGAATCCTTTCTTTTCCAAATGATTTACCAATATTATTTTTTAAAAATTTGAGACTTAATTTTTTATCATCATCATCATGTGCCTATGAAAACCCATCAGGAAAAATGTTAATTAATAAACTATTACTCCATTTAATTTAAGTATCGTTTTAGTAATAAAATTTTGATCAATTTTATATGTCGTTTTATGATTTTTAGACAATTAATTAAGAAAGAGTTATGAGAATTGTTGTTGGAATTTGTTTTTGTTAATTTTTTCCTTTTAAACTCTCTATTCATTGGTTTGAAAATATTTTGATTATTTATTATGTGATAAAATTGAGGGTAAATGTAAAATTTTAATTATATTTAATATTTTTTTAATATTGTTTCTAAAACTAAACGACATTTATTTTAGATAAGATAAAGTACTAAAATTAATTGGTTGCATACTCGCATAAGGTAGAAGAAAGCATGGACAGATTCCAAGTTTGACTCTCAAGGGGCTTGTCCACGACCACCTCCTTAAAACAGGGGCTTGTCACTTGTGAGTCGTGACTTAGCTGCGGTCGTCTATACCTTTATTTCCTCTACTTTAAATTATAGCAATCATAATCCATATTAAAATACCTTAATATATATGAACAAATTACATTTAATCATCATTCGTTGTTCAAAAAACTATAGATTATTAAAGTTGGGAAAAGATAAGGTGAGGATGAGGCTTAGAAGATGAGTGAGGACGCTCCAAGACCGTCGGATTAAGAAAAAGATCGCTCAGATCAATCAAGGAAAAAATACGGAAAAAATCGGATATAATTCGGCACGACCGAATTTTTCGCGAAAAAACGCGTCTCACGTGCACACGCATTTTAGTCCGTCTACACACATACATTGTTTTGCATGCACACACGTTGTTTTCATATGCACACACAGGTCATTTCTGTATGCACACGTAGGTTATTTTTGTTGATTTTCATACGTATGCACACATGTTATTTCGTATGCGCTTTGAGTCATTTTCGCATGCACACATATGTTATTTTCATGTGCACACATGCACACTTACGTTGTTTCACATGAACACATAGCACGTAGTGCATTTCGTATGAACAAACATGTCATTTTCACATGCACATAGTAGTATACTTCGCATGCACACAACCGTGTTTTCATATGCACACGTTTTGTTCATTCCATATGAATGCGCGCGTTTTATGCATGCACACAAAAATAAATTTCACGTGCACACCGTAGTGTATTTAGCATGCACACAAATCTACACTTCGCGTGCACGCGAATCCGTCTTTTTCGCGAATAATTCGACCGTGCCAAATTTTTGAAAAGCGATTTGGACACTCTGTTTGATTCTCATCTGACGACTCTCATGCGTCCTCATTTTTCTCCTCCCTTCCCATCCTCACCGGATCTCAACCCATTAAAATTTATATATATACTACATGTAATTTGATGTGATTTTGATAATAAAATATGTTTTTGTGCAAAAATGACCACATGATGGCCGGTTGTTTGTGGTAATAAGGCCCTACAATCTTTAACTTTTTAATTATAATAAAAAACTACAAATTTTGTAAGAGGCTTCAACTAGTAATCCAAGCTGTATTAATAAAAAACTACAAATTTTGTAATAGATTGAGAAACCGTATTTTTTTTGATTTTTCAGTCTAATTCTTAATGTATAAAAAAGAAAACTAGTAATCCAAACTCATTATTTCATTAATCCCTTTCATTAATTATAACATTTGACTTGACCCAATTGGTCATTCAATTGTTTTGACTTAATAGTAGAGTAAATCTCTATTGAAACGGAGTTGGTATGATCTCCCTGCAAATTCTAGTGTTAGCTCGAATGTAGCTACCTAGATAATTATTTGCTATACGTACATGTAAATATTATGTATTCCATAAATTTATGAAAAAGTCATAAAAAATATATTCAATTTTCACTCATAAATTAAATAATCTCATCTTTCAAGCGATGTAACAAAAAATAGTATAAATGATTTTTTTTCATTTAAAATTTGGCTAATTGATATGTATTGGAGGTCTTTTCATAGTTAGACATATATAACAGTATAAGTAATTCTTCATTCTACATGGTCTCTTATTAAATATCATGTTGTTGTCTAAATAGCAAGAATTTTAACCCAACAAATCATTTACATTGATATTGATTCATGGATTAAAAGTTCATATTATTTTTAGTTGACTTAAAAATTATAACTATTTTTTGTTTGCTACTGAAAGTTAGGATTAATTTTTAATTATTTTTCCTATTTTTTTGTTCAGAGTATTCTATAAATATATTACAATATAACCTTAACGTACCCAACTGAAGCATACTAAAGAAAACGGTATAATGCAATTCTATAAGGGAATTTGATCATATAAGGGAATTTGATCACGTGAGAATAATCATTATGGTGTAAAATGATCTTATAGTCCTTGGATGGAGACAAATTCAAGGACTTGGATCAAACTTTTATTAAAGGGGGCATGTGTCATGCACATGACCCCTTGGTCAAACTTCCTTTGCCGGTCAACGTCGAACTCCGGCGGTCAACTCCGGTCACCGACGGTCAACGCCGACGTTGACCGGCCAATTTTTTATTTTTTTTCGGGTTCAAAATTTGTTTTTTGGGGACATAATTTTTATTTTCTGTGCCAAAATTTTCTATGCACATTCCTCGCTAAAATTATGCACATTTCTTCATAATTTCATGTACTTTTGAAAAAAAAAAAAAAAGCAATGCATGTTAAAAACTAAATGAATTTCACATCTAGTACAAAAATAAATGCACAAATATACTATTCTATGTGCACATACATACAAAAATTAATGTATTTCAATATTCATTCACAAACGGTCTAAAACTCATGCACATTTTCAACACAAACCCGATATATGCACTCATAGTGCAAATTAGGTGCACAAACAAGCCATTATTCATGCACATACACGCATAGATGTATGCACTTCACACGTATTACACTGAATGTGCATGCAAATTGGCTTGAATGTGCATAATGTTTGTATTGTATATGCTAGTATAAATCATGTGCACATACAAGCTTGCATGGATAATGGCTTAAGCCATTATCCATGCACATACATGCATAGACGTATGCACTTCACACGTAATGGATTGAATGTGCGTGTAAAATGGCTTGAATGTGCATAATGTTTGCATTGGATGTGCGGGAAAAATCTGGACCCCGAAAATAAACATTTTATGAGAAAAAAAGCTTGAACGGTTAGAATTGCATGAAATCTTACGTGAATGTGCATATAAAATTTTTGGCCGGGTACAAAAAAAACCGCCCAGAGAAAAAAAAAGTTGGCCCCGTAAAAAAAAAGTTGACCGGTTTTACGTCGGTCAAAAGTGCATGAAATTATGTTGGAATGTGCATAACTTTTGCAAGGAATGTGCATAAAAAATTTTGGCCCAGAAAATGAAAATTCTGCCCTCAAAAAATAAATTTTGGGCTCGAAAAAAAATAAAAAAATCCGATCAACGCCGACGTTGACCGACGGTCAATGCCAGAGTTGACCCACTTAAATGAAGTTTTTATCTTCATCATTGGATAAAAATTTATCCAATAGTGAATATTCATTCTCATTTTATACCATAAATCTTATTCTCACTTGATCCAGCTCTTTCTGTAAGTATAATATTAGTAATAATTTAGGTAATGGAATTGTCGATAAGGTAATTATAGTGGGAGCCGATTCTCTTTAGCACGTGGAATGCCCTCAAAATCAGGGAGAGCTGCACAAAAGCTACCTACTCCATATCTCCAATAGTTCAATCCACTTTTAAATCGCTACTGTTCTAATTCTCATTTTCTAATTTCTCACCATCCAAGTATGCTACATAGGCATATAAAACTAGTAATAATAATAATAAATAGATAGATAATATCCCTACATTATGTAGATATGCTTTAATTTACTTTTTCGTACAAAAATCCATTTATTTTAAATAAAATATGTTTACATATCCCAGCTTTCTTCATGGTCATTTGCCTCTCCTTTGTTTCATGTAGCCATATATATAGGTATAATTGAACATAGAAGCTCCTAAATCTTATGCTAGTGAGGTCATATCAAGTATCAACAATATTCTTCGTTCATGCATGTGGCTTCGACCGAGTGCCGAGTCACTTAATTTTGAAAGCCATAATATTATATTAAAATATTTAAAATGGCTGTAATATAAGTTATATATCATTGAGTGAAATTTAATTCATAATACATAAGATCGGAAGTGAGTGAATATCAATTCACAATATATAAGTTTAGTGAATTTTTTGTATTGTTAATTAAATTTATGATGAAATTTTATTGGACTTATATACTGAATTTTATGTGCATATATCATATATGTTGCGTTCGTGCGTGCATGACGCCAAGTATATCGCGCCCCATAGACTTAATATAGTATCAGATCATGTTCGGTTCTGGATCTAATTCTTGTGCTGGTTGAGTTTGACTATAAATATATTAAAATGCTCACCCACAACTATTTGTCTAAGTATTTACTGGGTCAACCCCGTTACACTTGTAAGGATGTGTTAAAATATAAGTTCATCACACATCCAAAGTTAGTAGATATCAAAACCTATTTTTTTTAATATATAAATTATTTTATCTATTACCGACTAATTTTAGAATGAAAGCAATTTTAGAACGAAAGCAATTTTAGAACGAAAGTCCATTAGACATATGTGATTTTATGAACATATTGTGCTTGTGCGTCCAATCGGCACACGGTCTTTAAAATCCAAATTAAATTGTTTTAACGTTTTTAATAAGTTGATTGATGCATAAAAATGACGATATACATAGATATTCAATTCAATTAAAAATTATTAATATAGTTAAAGAACAATATGGCTGTGACGAGTTAATAATAAACCCCTATAATTCAAACTTTTGGCAGGTTAATGTAAGCATATATGTGGGTTTGAAGACGTTCACCACTTTAGAAGTATAAAACATTTACTCATTCTAAATATGTTTTTCAATCACTTCATAATTATCAATCAATCAACTAGCTATATTCTTTTGGCTTAATTAAATTAGTTAGTCTTATCATTAATATATTAGTTCAAGACTAGCTTTTCCATAATTCAAGAACTCATTCCGCATATAAAAGAAGTACGTTAATCTATTAAAAGTTAAATTAATTACTCTCGATATAATTAACTATAACAACGCCTTGTGGGATTATACGTACTAAAAGGATCGGTGTATATTTAAGTAATAAAACAAGACAGTTCAATAACTTGCATAAATTTTAGACTAATTTCACAACTTGTAGACTTTAACTTCTGTCAAAATTAAATACAAATGAAGTACAAGCTTATGGTATTAAAATAATGGTAGAAGAGTTAAAAATAGCACCAAAATGCCCTCGGATCTTGCATTCCCAATTTGCTAACTTCAATGGATGCCCACTCTTTTGCCAGGTAAAAAAAATTAACTATGCCATAATAAAATAAAATATATTGCATCTGATTTTTTTTTATTATGACTTTATATTTTATATTAAGCTACAACGTACACATGTCTTCCTTATACTAGAAAACAACTCGATCAAGAACACATGAATTTGATGATGAAGATTGATATGGTTTGCATGAAAATGAACCATCTAAGGACTCGTTTGATATTCATATCAAGTATATCAATTATCATGTATGGATATGAATATTAGATATTAGGTATGAGCATGAGATTGATATCTGATATCTCTGTTTAATAAATTGTAGATATCGGATGTGAATGATTGAATGAAAGAGGAGATATGGGTTATACCCTAGCAAAATCTAGTATATGGAGGATGTTGAAAATTAAGATATCAAATACTAGGTGTGGGTATGAGTCATATTCATACCCATACCTGATATCAGGATATGTAGGGTTACATTTTGAATGCTTTCAACATAAATCTTTATATATAGATCGAAACGATCGAACATCAGGCAGGGAAGTAGGCAAAAATATATGGACGACATGTCTTTGTAGAGCGCGCAATTGATGTGCTTTTTTTTTTGTATAACATGCTATGCAAGCTTGTGTTGTTAGTCGTCTTATGCTAAATACTATGCATCAAACTTGCATATATGCTGGCAATTGGCATTAAGTGGACCGATGATGTGTTACCTTTCATTATGCATGGGACCTATTATATATGTGACCACTGAATTCCTATATACATACATTTTATGTGATTTTTTGGGGTGGGATACAATATTAAATCTTGATTAATTTGATTGGGATTGGAGAATTTGGGGGTCAAGTTTCACATACGTATGCTAAGTTTGTGGGTATTTTGTTCAATTTAGAGAGCTGTTGGTTGGTAGGCGGGAGGGTGTTCATACGTACACACAAGCACGCTCGATAGATCTAACACAAAGTTTAGTGGTTAATGCAATTTTATTTTAAAATTAATTGACAATAAAAAAAATAGTTTACTAACTTTATATTACTAGGATTAAGGATATCTCATCTCTCAACTTTCGATGTGATATAGGTGTTGGTAGACAAATAAAAGACGGATAGCGTTCGCCTAACCCAATTCATATAAATCTGAAAATGGGTCCTAGAACATACCAACTTTTATACCGTGTTCAATTTAGAGATCATGGCCCAACAAGCGGAAGAGTGTTCGTATATGTGCACAAACGCGATAGACCCAACAAATAAACCCGATGTTTTATCCTAAAAGTAAATCTAGATAAAATAACTAGTCCACCAACTTTATATAATAGACTTATTTATATTTCAAATTCCATGTATGAAAGTATGAAACAATATATAAATTGAGCCATTTTAGATTACATAATTTATTTATTCCGTCATACTTATCTATGTGTTTAGATAAAAAAGGATTATGAGAGAAACGACCACTAATTTTGAAATGAAATAAAGGTATCAAATTAAATACAAGATAGCAACATATTACTTGAGATAATTTGATACTTACCTCGTTCGAAATTGATTTATATCCGAAGCCAGAACAATCACGAATCAATCAATTATTAATGTACAATCCAAAACAAACCAAACCAAACAATATAAATGCTTGATTTATGAAAATAACTTAGAACTGATGTTAGCCTTTTGAAACCTTATAAAGCCAACAACAAGCACACAATATAACACTCTTAAATCTCTTTCAAAGGGAATTAATTTGTCCTTCACTGATCCAAACTTATCATATTCAGCCTTGTAGTACTGGAAAAAAGAACATACTAAATTTCATGTACATAATATACAGCGGCGGATCTAGAACTTAATTGAAAGGGGCGAGTTTCATATATTTTTCACTTCATAAATCGATATTTATGTTAATATTTTAAATAATGCAAGATTTTCAAATTTTGTGTTAATAAAAAATTAAAACATGAAAGAAAAAATAAAAAACAAAAGAGAAATAAACTTGCTTAATAAACACAAAGATTTTAATAAAATAATTAAAACTCATTTTTTTAACAAAAGAAAAAAAAAAGGGTTGGAAAGTGATTCAGGAATTGAATCCAAGACAAATAGCACTAGACCAATGTATTTTTTTTATCATTTACTTATTATTTTATGCATACATAATCTACTATATAATAACTAAAACAAAATGGCGACTGAGCAGCACGCGCCACCTTATTAAACCCGCGTTTTCCGCTGCCACGTGTCACTTGCAGATTATTTTGCCACGTGTCATTTATTCGATTAATGTTATTTTTTTAGGAAAATATCTTTGATGCTGATATTAGTTGGACAGTAATTTGATTGAGATCTTATTGTTTCCCATAACAAAAAGGAATCAAAGCCAACAGGGAAATATTATAGAATAAAATCAAATAATTAAGGTCTTTGAGAAAAAAATAAATTTGCTATAAATGATTTAAAAACCTGCTGGATGAAAAATTATGCATTAAAAATATGAAAATTAAGGAACAAACTTACGACAAATATTGTACCTAGTGGAATCACTGAACCAACCACAAATATGACCACAAAATGCACAAAACCAGACCACATATTATAAAACATAATACGCAAATGCAAAAAAGACAAATTAACCATAACACATTACAAAACATAAACCTGCATAGCAAATTACAAAATATATTGCACAACTTTGTAAACCTGTATAAAAATTACACAATTGCATATATTCAGACAATGGGTCGACCCTTTTTTGTTTCCCAATGGCAGATAATCTGCATATCGGAAAACAGCCATAAATGTCGCAACTAAATACAATATTTGACAAAAATAAACAAATCATATCATATAATCATTAAGAGCCTTACAAAATAGTATATGTACAAATTTGCTAGGATTACTAAGAAGAAAATATATAGAGAAAACTATGCATTCCCAAAATAAAATATTTTTTCCAGAAAACAGCCATAAATGTAAGCATGGCTCCATCTGTCATAGTGGGCTATAAAATAACTTTTTCAGCTATGTTAAAACCCTACACTCGCAGAATAGAGACATTCAGAGGTAATGTTAAAGAACAACTCAGTATTCAGATTTAACATTTCAATCATAACTGATTCCTTTTTGTTTTTGTTGCAGATTTGTTTTGAGCAAATCCAGAACTCGGGTACCAAGGTATTAATTCATAACCTATATGCAACATTGACTACATATTTATTGATTTATAGGACATGTTAGTGAGAGAGAGATGGAGAGAGAGAGAGTCATGTTTACCCAAAATCTTCTACACAGCACACTCCACATTCAATAATCTCCACAGTCAATGCTATGAAATCAACCTCCAGTGATCCTCATTAATGGATGAAAAAAATGAAACAAAAAGGGTCTTTAGATTCAGATTATACAAACAGAAATATATAGGCATGTTTAACAAAATATATTACTGTTTTTTTAGATTTTTAATGAGAAGGCATGTTTACCCAAGTCAGTGTAGAATATGCTCAGAGAGACAATTACATGAGTCCTATTGCCAATGTAACTAATACTCTCTCTGAGCATATCCACACCGACTAATGATATAATACCCCTCTATTTTCAAGAATAGTCCTATTGCCAATGTAACTATATACACATATATATCTGCATTGAAAGTGATACAAATAGAAAGAGATAGATACAAAAAAATATAGATTGTGCTTACATTGATGACTTTGGAACTGTGCATGACCTCCTTATTCCATATATGTGCTCAACCTCCAGACATCCTCAACACAACATTAATGGCTGTTTTCTGAAATCATATACAAAGGTTAAAACTGAAAGTCTACCAATTATATTCAGATGGGGTTTAAACTATGTTGTATTTAAAACGGATTCTATTTCATAAATATTGCATAAATTCTTTTTTTTGTTGTAATACATATTTAATGTTAATGTTAATATAAATACCGAATTGTTTATTCTGAATTGTAGATGTCAAAAATTATACAGCACGTGAAGGACATTACTGGTACCCATGGTAATCATGAACTTAAGGTTCGTGTAATCCGTTTATTTAAAGTTCCAAAGAAAGACGATCCAACTCAATACGGAACGACTGAACTAATTCTAATGGATGAGCAGGTACTCATTAGCAGTTTATATTTTAACAGATTGCTTTGTGTATTTACAAAATTGTGTGCCTAATCTTGCAATTAAATTCAAATCTGTCATTTTAGTTCTGTTATATCATTTTTCAGGGTGACAAAATCCATGCAGTAATTAAAGAAGCATTCATGGTTAGCTTATCTTTATTAAAAGAAGGAGGTGCTTATTTGATTTCTAATTTCGGCGTTGCCCTATATGATATACCATTTAAGTTTTCTGATCACAAGTACAAGGTCATATTTTATCGGAACACTACCGTTAAACTATGTTCGTCCATTTCTGTTCCTGTTCATGGATTATACTTTACTGCATTTGAAAAAATCCTGGACGAGTCACTGGATAAAGGATTTCTTTATGGTAAGTTGTTTTTGAATATTTTTATGTTATAGTAGATTCAACTAATTTGTTTTTTGTGTGTATAATATGCATCATTAATATTGTACATTTTATATGTAGATGTTATTGGTCAATTGGTTGGAATTGGTGATCAAATAGTGACTTTTACTAAAAGCAATGGTAAAGATGGCAAAAGAATTAATTTGCAATTAATGGATGCAAGGTATTATATATTTATAATTTTGCATTAATATTTAATATCATTGCACACAATAAAAATTTTCTGTTATTCAAAAATGATGATTTCTAACTAATTTTTTGTTCATATTACAGTAACAATATCATTAATTGTACTCTATGGGATGATTTTGCTGAATTATGTCGTCCATTTATTGGCGCATCAACTCAAAATACGGTCGTTGTTATAGTTCAGTTCGCGAAGCTTGGCAAATGGAATAATTTACCTAATGTGTCAAATGGATATTATGGCACAAGGGTGTATTTTGATGATGAAAGTATTAGCGAGATTTCAAAGTTCAAGGAAAGGTATATTCTGTTTTTTTATTTTTACATATCTGTTTATGACATTGTTTTGATATTTTGATATATTAATTGTAAATAATTTACTATATTGTTTCTTAAACTTTAGTATATCAAAACAATCTGCTGCAAAAGGTGGTAATAGTTGTGTACAACTATCAAGTGAGCGATCATATTCTTATGCTGATATTTTCTTGGATGTGAGTGCAAGAAAAACCTTGGATGAACTTTATGAACATCTTCATGAGCGTGGAACGGTAAGTTAATAATATTTTATTTTTAAAAATTGTGTGTATAAATATTTATTTTTCTGGATTCCTTTTAGATTTTAAGGTTATTTAATTTTTATTACAATTTTCATTATTACAGGTTCTCCATGCTATTGTTCTTGCGACCATTGACCATATTGAAGATTCATTTGGATGGTACTATAATTCATGCAAACGGTGTAAAAGCAAAGTGCAAGCACAAGAAGAACAATTTTGGTGCAGGAAATGTGATGCATTAGTGAAGTATGCTATTCCTAGGTAATGAATTTCAGATAAATTTGTTTATAATGTTTTTTGTTATTTAGTTATTTATATATGTTTTATTCTTTGCAGATTTTGTATTCAAGTTAATGTTATAGATGGATCTGGGACTGCTCAACTAACTATCTTTGATAGAGAAGCTACTCAATTTTTAAAGAAATCAATCACAAGCATTATTGAGTCAATAGATAAGGTAAAAGGTTTCGTTTAAAATTAAGTTTAGAAATTGCAAAGTGATTAAGTATAAAATGATTCTTACTTCATTAATTCATTTGTTTTCATTTTTATTTTTAGGATGAGGACATTAGTATAATCCCAGACGATCTAAATGTGTTGTTAAATAAAAAATGTTGTTTAGGGTTCTGATTTCCCAATTTAATATTAGTAGACTTCCATCTGCTACAGCATACACGGTAACAAACATGACGGATGATATGACTTTGATTGAGAAGTTTGAACAATGCAGTTTAGAATCAGAGGTATGTATTCTTCATTTTATTTGTTGTTCATTTCAAATTTGGGTTCTTTAATTGAATAAAGTTTTTTGCTTATTATAGGAAAATGAGGCATCACTCGATGTGGAGACTGATGAGGTGTCAAAAGTGTCGTCAAATGAAATGGTGACACCCCGTAAACGCGAGTATATAAACATCAATGATGAGGAAGAAAATAGCAAATCTGAGGAGGAGAGTGCTAAATCTGAAGATAGTCATATTACACAGCATGTCAATGGATCAACCACAAAGAGGAGGGTTACTCTAAAGAAAGTGAAGAAGGAAAAGTTAGACTAACTTATATAGTTTTTTCTATTATTTGAGCCAGTACACTATTTTGTTTTTCAGAGAATTCATGTATTTTGTTTCAGTTTTTACATTGGTATGATGTTGCTAAACTATTGAATGAATTTATGTTGGATTTTTCCTTTCATTGTGTTATACTTGTGTGGTTAATGTGTTTTGTGCTAAACCATTGAATAAAAGTCAATTCAGTCTCATAAATACCTATGCTAAACTATTATTTAAAAACAGAACTGAACATGGATAAAATTAAACACTTTTTTCATGCTGAGTATTCACATTCAATGATATAGCAACTATGCAGATTATTAATAACATTCAGTTATTGAACATTATATAAGTTTTTAGGAAAAAAAAGATTAGGCTGAAATAACTCGATGCACGGGGACTTTGATATGGTATTAGAATAGTGGTTGCTCTTAATACCCTCGAACAGCATACTCTGCATCGAGTAAACTGTTCATAATATGCTTAGGGTGTTTTAACAGGTTGTTGTTCTTATAAGACATTAGGGTTGTTTGTAAAATCATTTATGGAATATATTATATTAATGTGATAAAATATAACAGAATATGGAAATAAATTGTATATTATTAAATACATATTGCCAATATGCCTCCTTAAATTTAATTTCATTCATGAAAACCTAAAAACTTGTATCTTTAATTTAAAGTATATCTTTTCAATATTGAAATATGTACGAATTTGTACTCATTATATCTTAATATATACATTTTGCTACATGTGTCTAAAATTGTGATAAGATCTTTTCATTATTTCTCAAATTTACAACCACAAGTATAATGTAAGATCTTTTAATTATTTCTATAAATTGAATACAACTACTCTATAAAACATAGTCTCTTACTTTGTTTCACATATAACATTTACCATTATATGCTTTGAAAGAATCAGTTATGGTTCATCCTATTGCTCATGACATCTCAGTTCATACTGATGTTGTTTTTCTTTCTGACATGTTACCCGAAAGCCACTTTTTCAGAATTCCACGTATGGCTAATTACTTCCACATGAGACTTTCCTTACCTATTGATCTATCTGACGACGTGAAGTACATCAAGTGCTCGATTTCTATGCCAAATGGTCTTGCAATTGCTACAGAAAGGTACTGTTTTATTTAATATAGGTTTAAAACATTATTCCTATAAAAATTATTTCTTATTCATGTGTAACTCTAATACAACGTTTTAAACATTATTTACATGAAGTTAAGCCATTTTTTTTTTCATAACCTATTAATGTATTGAATGTATTTGTTATAGGTTTAAACATGCTTTAGACGAAGTTAATAAGCGATTTTGTCCCTTCATATATGAGAGAGATCCTATTCTGTTCCCGAACAAACAACTAAACTATGCAGTCAAGAATGTTGCTGGTTTTCATTCTACGTTTAGTTCCTATAATCCTATGATTATTGTTCTAACACAGGCTGAATTGAACGAAACTGGGCTTGAAGAGATGTTTATGCAATATGGCCATGATCGTTATTTACGTATCGATTCATTGTCTGATGAAGAACATAATTACATCACATGGCGCAGCAGTGATGTAAATATATGGATTGAAGGTGAAGGGAGAGATTATTTTCTGAAATTCAGTAGTAAATGCGTTTTAGCATGACAACTTTCGTGTATTTACGATATGGAGTATGAAATATCCGGACTTCAACTTTGAGCTTTATTGGATGAATTTGCAAAGATTAATCGACTACCTTGGTAGCACTTGAATGGGAGGCAGGGTGTTATTAATTTGTCAGATGAAGAAGGGGAAGAAGTAGAAGATGAAGAAGAACAAGCAGAAGAAGAAGAAGAAGAAGAAGAAGAAGGGGAAGGTGAAGAAGGAGAAGAAGATGAAGAGGAGATTTTTGAAGAAGATGAATAATAAATTGCTAAGAATTGGTCATGTTTTAGAATATTTTTAAGTTATTTTGATTATTTAGAAGTATGCTATGCAATTTCTTATCATGTTTGGAATTAGTTTAAATTTTTTTGGAATATTAAGATTTATTCTATGTTATTTTGTTTTGAAGACAATTGAGTGTTTGTTATTAATCAAATGATGATAATATTTAGAAAGGGAGTTAAAATGTATTTACTCAAATCTCAAGCTGTGCAAAATTATAATCTATATATATTAAACATTATGAAGATTGTTTCATATCCAATTTAAACTGAATTTAATTGTCTCAATAAGCAAATAAGATATTACAAGTATATCAGAAATAATGAAAAATAGTTTTATGTCATTATGTTGAACTCATCAAAATAAATAGCATAACTGTTTAATTGAAAATCAATTAGGTTATTCTGTGGTATACAAATTAATTAATTAAGATTAAAACTTAAACTTAAATTCGTAATGAAAATTCTTTCTGATTCATGGAAAACAGTGTTTTGCAATTAGGTTATTCAGTGGTATGTATTATGACTAAACCTTAAACTGACAAGCCAGTAGGAATAACAGTAAAACTGAAAAATACTTAGGTTATTATTTGTCTGAATTCGGGTAAGGATATTATGGTTGTAAAACCCCCTCTAAAAGAAATATGTATAAACAAATAAGGAAAAGTATACAAAATTTTACAAAGAATACAACAATAAAAAATAAAATTTCCATATAATTGTAAGTTCATAAGTCTGCACATCCAAAAATATTATAACCTAGCCTATTGCAAAAGTATCACACTATTTAATATGGGCAAGATATCTTGAATATCTTATATTACTGTATTTAATATTAAGATAAAAAAATTGGAATAATATATATATAACCTATTAGATTGCAAAATTATTCCAGTTCGTGTTTTGAAGAGAACAAGTTATCTATAATGGGTCTTATGTATTGCAGGAATCGGGTGTTGTAAAGAGAAAGGGCTTTAACTTGTGAGAGAAAGATGTGAGAAAGGGCTTTAATTTGTGAAGAGGAAAGGGCTTTAACAGGTAATCCATTTTCAATGAATAATGTTCTATTTATTACTTTTAAAGTGACAGAAATATTCAGAATTAGATCTAGATGTGTTAAGTTTGTTGATTAAGGTTTAATATATGTTTTTTTATAGAATTATAATACTTAATACTACATGCAAAACATGATTACACAAAGTAAATCTATAGAGTATTGATGCTGGGGTACCTGTATGTCTCTCATTTAAACAAAAGCAGAGTTGTGTCTCCAATGCTCATTATGAGTCCAATCCGAGATCTCCTATACAAAGAATATAAAGGAATATATTAGTATTGAACATATTATATAAAAATTATACAAATTTGGTGTACAAAATTGAAAATATTACATCTGACCTTACTGTAGATGATATTGCAGTATATGTGATGTAAGTGTTGTATGTTGTTGTTTTAGTGTTGATGCCTGTAAATGAAAAAAAAATTGAATTCAGTAAACATAATAGCAATAAAAACATAAAAACCATAAATAAAATGTGGTTATATGAGAACCCTAATATGCTGTTCATCGTGAATGTTAGATCTATTGCTGAGTTTTGTTAGAGGTAAATCATATGTTTAACTTGGGTTTTGTACTATGCTTTGTTGTGTTTGTTTATAGGTAAAGAAATCAGATTAGTTCATAAGCTGTATATATTTTCAAACCTAGAATTGAGTAAACCTAGAATTTCAGGATGGGTTAAATTTGATTACTACACTAAAAGTTGTTACATCATAAAGCATACCTTCAGTTCTTTTTTTTCTATGTATATTATCCACTCTTCCTGATGAGATCTCCATAAGCTCAGCTCCCATGTATAGCTTTAAGAAAAAGACAAAATATATAATGAGTACAAAAGTAAATGAGCAAAAACAAAATAATAACAGTATTGTCAATGAATTGTTAAATATAGTACTCATATCTTTACTAATACTGTATGAATCATCCTAGGATATGACAATGTTGTTTCTTTCATCCAGAGTTGCATTCTGCATTATTGATAAAAAAACACATCAGTAATATTTTGATAAAAATGTACCACACGTACTGATATCCAATTCAAAAATATTAAACAGAAAAACATTACCTATGTGCATAACATGTAAAAGTTACTTCTTGATATGACACCCTGATATCATGTTTTTTATATACTACACCTGTAAGTGCAAACATTTATTTTCATGTAAGTAATTATTTAGTAAAGCAAATAACAAAGTTTGATTGTTCTAAATTATACATATTAAAACAATTTTATCCTTAGGTTACACATGATATGAGTTTATATTCTTTTGTTAGGCATATAAACCAGAGTTATGATGTTTTATTGAATGCATGCAACCTATATAGCTATTATGTATGTAGAATTGGATTTATAATCTCAAAAAAATCAATCAAACAAATGAACAACTTGAACAGCAAACATGATCATCTTTCTTGAAGCTTATATTAATGTATTTAATATTAATATTAAAAATAATTAGAACAAATATAGCCTAGCAGATTGCAAAAGTATTCTAGTTTGTGGTTTCAAGATAACAAGTTATCTGTAATGGCTATTATGTATTGCAGGAATAGTTGTTGTGAAGAGGAAAGGGCTTTAACTTGTGAGAGAAAGCTTTAGTCAAATCATATTCAACTCAGGGACAGTAACAGGTAATCTATTTTCATTGAATAATGTTGTATTCATAATCTATATATATTAAACATGGGAGCTGAGCTTTAGTCAAATCATGAATGATTACACATGATTCAACTCAGCAACAGTAACAGGTAATCTACTTTCATTGAATAATGTTGTATTCATAATCTATATATATTAAACATGGGAGCTGAGCTTTAGTCAAATCATGAATGATTACACAGGCATTGACTTATACTGTATGAATGAATTATTTTAATATTAGTGTAAGTTTGTATATTTAGGGTGACAGGAAAAAAACTACATGCAAAACATGATTACACACTCTGATTGTAAGTAAATCTATTTTCAGTACTATTTAATTTGTTTAGAGTCACAGATAAAATAAGAATTAGATCTAGATGTGTTAAGTTTGTTGATTTAGGGTTACTAAATGTTTTTTATACAATTATAATACTAAATTCTTAATGCAAAACACAATGAATATACAGTAACATATTAGTATCCTAGAACATATTATAATATACTTTGGTGTATACTTCTGACCTTAATGTAAAAAACATTATAAAGTAACATACAGTAACATAATATACGTTGGTGTATACTTCTGACCTTAATGTAAACGACAATGCAGCATATGTGTTGTTTTGTTGTTGATGCCTAAAATTGTAGAAACAAATGAATTCAGTAAACATAATAGAAATTAAAACATAAAAAACTAAAAAACACACAGAGGACAGAGAAATGAGAGAGAGAGAGAGAGAGAGAGAGAGAGAGAGAGAGAGAGAGAGAGAGAGAGAGAGAGAGAGAGAGAGAGAGAGAGAGAGAGAGAGAGAGAGAGAGAGAGAGTGCACATAGAAAGAGATATTTGGGCCTTTAAATGAAAGCCCAATTAGTCCAGTAAGACTATTTGGTTGTGTTTTGACTCGGTTATATTATCTTTGGGCCAATAAGCCCATAAGTGTACCAGAATTTATCAGCACATATTAGGTGAATAAAATAGTATAAAATATATATTTAAGTGGACCGGTTTAGATATATTATTTATTCTAATGTCAAACCTGATTGACCTAAGTTAAGATTTTTTTTTGTTTTAATATAATATCAGATGTTACGTACAAATTAAAGAAAACTATTTTCTTTCTCCCCAAAAACTAGATGAAGAACAAACTTGATAAAATATATGAAATCAATAATTTCAACGATAAAGAAAATGATAGATGAGTTTTTTAGCAAACATGAATTTCCAAATTTCAGGTTTTTAAATATCTTAAAATTTCCAGATAAATTCAAAGAGAAAGACAGAAAAGAAAACTAACTTTGGAATTTGGATCTTATTCTGGTATTTGCCAGAATATTATTCAAAAACTCTTCATCATCGTCGACTGTTTGTCTTCCAGATCTTCAACCCAGAAACATGTTTCAACAAAAATCAAATGAAACTAACATTAGATGTGGTGCCATATAAGATAAATCATAGGTTAAAATTAAATGATCCATAAAGCGACTTCTATCGAGCTCAATATAGAGACTGACAAAGAGACAGAGGGAAATGAAATTACCTTTGAAAGATCTGGATCTGAAGATCAGACTGTTTAGGCCGTTCTCTGGTGACATTTTTTCTTCGATAAGAAGAATATTTAGGTTTCTGGGGAACATATGAATGTAAGATCGATATTAGTTTAGGTAACTTAGAGAAAGAGGATGCAGAAAAATGGAGATGTTCATTCTGTTCTTCACTGAAATTTGAGGATGTCGAAAATGGAAGATGAAATCGGAAAGAAAAGTGGATATTAAATGTGGAAAGATTGAAAATGGTAAATCTGGAAATGGAAGGTGGTAGAATGAAAGAAGAGACGCGTCCCATAGAAGCTTCAAAGTTAGAAATGGAAATATTGAGCCATAACCCTAAAATTGGAAAGAGAGAGAGAGAGAGAATATAAGAGAAGCGGCGCAGAATGAAATGTTGAAATGAGTTTAGGGTTTCTGTATTAGGGTATCCTCTAACTCTATAGTTGGGCTTCAGCCGACGAGTTCTATATTGGGCCAGATTTTGCTCGACATTGGGCCTGGATTATGTTTTCGAAAATTAGTAAGTTATTCAAATTTGTTTTTGTGATTTAATGCCAGAATTTGGCTAATGGGCTTGACACTGGATCTATGCTAGATTTGGGCTAATGGACTTGGTCGTACTATCAATTAAAAAAAATTGTTGGCAAATGTTATAATATTTCGAAAACTTCCACATTTAGTATATTGGCCCAAAAAACGTATTGGGCCAAGTAGCCCATTACTCATTGTAGGTTTTAGGGTTAATATAAACTCTGATGCAATTTTTTACTATTTAATTTAATATTCAATTTATTATATAATATACTATATGCAATTAGATGAAGAAACATCTAGAATAACATAATATTTCGATATTTTTTTTAAATAACGATATGTATGATATTTATTAGATTACTAAATTATTAATGGTTCATCTATCCGACATCTAAAAACAAATTCGAAAACTTAATTCAGAAAAGCTGTCGAAATCAAAGAAATGTGTTAAAAAAAAAGTTTTTTGTAAAACAAGTCAAATGGCGGATTTCAAACATGAAACCCTAAAAGACATAGAAAGAGAAATTCAGAATGTTTATTTTCGGCAAATACTGCATCGAGAGTGAAATTCTGGATTTGTACGAATCGAAACATATATTAATTTAGAATTTGTAAATGGAATCTTACTTTTCTATAATCTGGAAATGGCAATAATTTCATCCATGTCTGAATTGAAACCGTGTGCTGGGTTTTCAATTGTGCCCTCCACTTCCACTTTCGAGATCGACATCTTTTTGTCTTCTTCATCTGCATGATAAATAGGAATATTAGACACAAATACGTGTAAGAAACTATCAAAACAAACTCAGATCTGTAAAATAAAAACATAACTGGCCCAAGTTCTTCAGTTAATTTATAAATATCCTTTCGGAAGGAACTCGATCCCCAAAAAAATTAGACCGATTAACATATTCAACCTGGATCTGAAAAAAAAATAACTAAAATTCAGAGATTTTTAAACAATCGAAACAAATACAAAGCGAAAGATGAATAGGAAGATGAAGAGGAATATGAAGAGGGACAGATACACCAACCTGAATTAAAATATCCTTTCGGAAGGAACTCGATACCCACAAAATGAGACCGGTTTACATATACAAACTGGATCTGAAAAAATTGCAACAAAAAATCAGATTGCTGTGTAGATAATCGAAAGAAAATACAAAGAGGAAGATGAAGAGGAAGATGAAGAGGTAGAGAAACATGAACCTGAATTTCCAAATAGAAATCGCCATGGATTTTGTAGATCTTGAAATGGAAAGAATATGAAAATCTGAAAGAAAGTGAAAGAGAGAGTTTTGGAGTTTAATCTGGAAGCTTCGCCGAGAAATGAGACACGAATATGGTTTAGGGTTTTTTTTGTTGCTTAAGATACCGCTTATATGTAAATGGGCTTCAATGGGCCAATTTAAACCTAATCTGGCGAGGACTTAGGCGGCCCTGAAGAGCAAATCTGAACTCCGACGTGTTTTGGTGTTATTAATCTGAAAAATTTATATTGGACTTCGTCAAAGTAGATCGTTATTGGGCTTGAAAACGAGATCGATATTGGGCTTCAATATTTATTACATTGGGCCGTAATTCTTTTCAGATATATTAAAACGATATTTTGGGCATATGTCCATTATTATTTATAATTTTGTAATAAAATGTAATAAGAGAAACAATTAAAATATTGTTTATTTATTTTATTTTTAATAAGTATATAAAATCAATTTTGTAATGTATTAGGCCTATATTTCGAAAACATTCTAATAATTTTTTTTTTTCTATAAGTCATGTAAAAACCACCTGTAAACATCTCCTTGATTTTATTTATTATAGAAGTAGATACATTTTAAATATGCAAAAAAAAAGATTTCCACTTTTCGTATTACAACTGGATACAATGTAAAAAAAATGTTTAAATTTTTAAAAATATTTGATTATGCAGGCTTCGTTTGTTATGGACAAATTAACTCGACATAACAGAGCGATGAGATTTGCTGTTATTAGAGATAAACGACAATGGACAAATTCAAATCAAGCAGGTGACTAAATAGCATTTAATTATTTCACTGTTGTTTTCGATCAAGTTAAACATGCACTTGAATATATAAATTCATTATGCAGGGTATATTCATGGAGTTAGTAATAATTCATCCCTTAGTGATCGGATCCCCATGTCCAACATTTCCAATGGTTAGTAATGTTATTTGATAAAGTCTTTAGTTAATTTTTTTGAACATGTATATTGTAATAAATATTTGATGTTATATAATATCATATTGTAATGATTTAATTATTGTAAATTAAAGAAAATAAATTTGTAATTAGTTTGTAAAAATGAAAATATATAATTGTGGTATTGTATTTTTCCTTATACTTTAAATTTTGTAACACATATGCATTTATTTATGCAGTACACCAAAATATCACACCGTCGGCTTTGCATTTACCCCGAAGTGATCAAAACGTTCATAATTCATGTTTATCTATAAGTGTTCGAGATCAAGAAAATAACGGTATATAGTAGTAGATTATTATTTGTTTTATTGAAATATGAATAATAATTGTGTTTTATTGTCTATAATAAGCAGTTAATGATATAATTATTTATTTGTAGTTTCATTGAACAATGTCATGTATACAGAACAAAATCATATGCAGAATGTCGAACAAGGTATGTTATTCTTAAAATTATATTTAATAGCATGATTTCTGTATTTTAACTAATTGATTTTTATGTTCATTCACAACGTAGCCCGACATAGGAGGAAGTTGAGAATGAATGTTATACGACATAAGCGACATGGAACATCACTAAACGATTCAGGTTATGAATAACAAATCCCATTAGTTTGAATTAACAAGTCATGTGTTAGAATATTTAAGCAAACTTTGTGCAGGAAATGTACTTGGAAGTCTTGGCAACTCTGTACTTACCCAATCTACATCAGTATCTAATATTGTTCATGGTTAGTTATTAATTAATAATATATAATCTTTTATATACTTTCATGCATTTATTGTCTTCATTTTTCGGTTTTCGAATCAATAATCATTAAATACTTAAATGTGAAGGGACAAGAAATACATCTAATTTGCCAAGTCATACTAATGAAGTTGACATAACAAAGGTTGAACAAGGTACGTTAGTAAACAGTAAATATTAATTGAGTTATTTATTTCATCTAAATATTTGTAATTGTTTTCCACTGATAATTTAGCTCGACATAAGAGGATGTTGAGAATGAATGTGATTAAGCATAAGAGGCATGAAACACCATTAATTGAATCAGGTTAGCAAAAAGATCTTTAATTTACTTTTAAATCCTTAATGAAATTTTTTAACTTGCATGTAATTGGAGATGAATATACATTCCGCATTATTCAAAATATATGATCAATTACATATTTTTATTTCAGGAACTACCAATTCATCTGCGTTGGCAGAGTGTTCATCTACATTACTAAATTTAGGTAATTTTATAATTAAAATCATTTGTTTTATGGTTTATATCCATAATAAAATCATGTTTTCCATGACATTATGATTGTTATAAATATATTGTAATGTCCATAATATAACTTACAATAAGCCCATTTGAGCTTATTATATATATGTTTCAATTTATTTGTTCAACTTTTATAAAAAGTGCTTACGCGTACATCATAGTTGTTATTTTGTAACCTTTTATTATATGTATTTATATAATAAATGAAATTAATATATGTGTTTTTATGTAGTGTCCGATAATCTTACGCCAATGGATTTGCATTTATCAAAAGCGGATCAAATCACTACTAACTCAGTTATACCTACAAGACTAAATGACAAGGAAAACTATGGTACCAAATTATTGTTTTATCAAGCCGTTTTACTAAGTACTATATTACTTTTGTCTCATATCAGTATGTGTACTATGATATATGTATGTATTTTGCAGCTCCTTTACATAACACAAGTCTTACTAATCAAGTTGACATAACAAATATTGAACAAGGTATGATGGTAATGAGGAAATATTAATTGATTGAGTTATTGCATTTGAATAATTGTAATTATTTTTCATTGAAAAATTAGCTCGACGTAAGAGGATGTTGAGAATGAATGTGCTTAGACATAAGAGGCATGGAACACCAGTAACTGAACCAGGTTAGAAAAAACCCCTTAATTTTATGCTAAATCCTTAATGAAAGTTACGTTGTCATTTATTTGGATATTCATATATGTTAAAAATTATTTCATTGTTAAAAAATATGACCACTTACATATCTCAATTTCAGCAACCACTAATTCATCTGCTTTGCCCGAGTGTTCATCTACATTGCAAAATATAGGTATTTTTTAAATTAATATCATATTTTTCTAATGCTTAGAAGGATGCTATTTTTCGTTTCATTCGAATTGTTACAATTAGTATATGAACATAAAATACGTTAAGATAAGCAAATTTTTGTATATTTAATATATATGTTACAGTTTATTTGTTCAACCTTTATTCTCTATATAACAATGAGCAACGGTACAATTCCTGTTACAGTGACAAATAGAAGAACAAGAAATCATATTGGTAACTCGGGTAAGTCTGTTGTATATTTTTTTCTAAAAAGTTATAATATTTTTGTCCATTCTTTAACACTCATTAATATGTTATAGTTCAATACATCGATCACGGTGAACCAGTGTATGAATGTATGCATTGTGGGGCATTGCTATGGCATGCTGAAAGAATAAACACACAAAATTCTTCAAGCGAAGATATATGTCATATATCTTCCTTATGTTGCATGAAAGGAAAAATTGAGCTCCCATTGCTACAAGAGCCACCGCCGTTGTTGAAAAAACTTTTGACAAATAAGCATCCAAAAAGCAAACAATTTTGTGAGAACATTATAGCTTACAATATGATGTTTGCTTTCACCTCTTTGGGAGGAACTGTGTCACCAATCACGAAAGGTCGTGGAACGTATTGTTACAGAATGCATGGTCAGAATTTTCACAGAATAGGGAGTTTGTTACCAGTGTCGGGCACAACTCCAAAGTTTTCCCAACTATATATATATGATACTGAAAACGAGGATTCAAACAGAATCAATGCGATAAGGTATGTCAATTACATAATTTTTTTGGTACCGCGTATTGTTATATAACGTTATTCTTTAATATTAAGCTTGCACGTTGATCTTTATTTATTGCAGCTCTAGAGTCAAAAAAGTTGATGAATCGCTTGTGATTGAGTTGAGAAAGATGATAGATCAACACAACCCCCATGCAATAGCATTTAGAACGGCCAGAGATCGTTTTAAGGATGAAGGTGTTAGAGATATGAAGTTACGACTGCTTAGCAATAGAAACACTGATGGGCGGAGATATAATCTCCCGACGAGTTCAGACGTTGCTGCTATTATTGATGTGACCTTGTCCGATGGAAAGACCACGATTTGTCGTCTAGGATCGTTTGAATGCGTAGTAGGGCGAACGAACTCTTCGTAAGGGTTGAAGATGTGGTTCGGTGGACCTTGGGCTGTTCGGACTGATGGGGAACAGCGGATCTGCAGTGGACTGAACGCAGGGCAGCGGAGATGGGGCCGTGGTGATGGTGGTGATGATGACCAGCGGTGGAGAGGAGCAACCGGCGGGGACGAGCGGCGGGAAGATGGTGATCGATGGCTATGGGAGATGGTGATCGGTGGAGGCAGCTGCGTGTAGTGGTGATGGACGTGAGGGGGGCTGCTAGGGTTTGTGGGGAGGCGACAAGAATTAGGGTTAATTCTTGTTGCAGGAAAACGGATCGTAACTGGATAGAAATAGCAGCTACTGAAAATAGAAATAATGTCTGAAAATGTACTACACAAGTAACGTATCAATCTGGCTCGATGTCGCTGTGGAGGAGTCAGTCACGGCTATACTGATGAGACACAGAAGCTCGGGCGCTGTAGTGATCTGGCCGTGACTGGCTACAAGTCTGGTCACCAAAGATTGTGTCGCGGCTTGGACACGCTTCGCTCTGGACCGGGTGATCGGGCCTGTAGGTGGGAGTCGCATGGCGACTTCCTCCTCTATAGCCGACATAGGGGACTGGGTCACATCACCCTCCCCCACTTGAGTGTGAAGCGTCCCCGCTTCACCCTCATCGAACTCGGGCTCAACATACGGTGTTAAGTCAGCGACGTTGAACGTCGGATGCACCCCATACTTCTCCGGGAGCTCGAGCTGGTAGGCGTTGTCGCCAATGGCCTTGACGACTCTGAATGGACCATCACCCCATTGGTCGAGCTTAGACTTGCGAACGGACGGGAATCGCTCCTTCCGCAAGTGAAGCCAAACCAAGTCGCCCGGGGCGAAGATCACTCGTCGCCTGCCCTTGTTCTTCTGGGCTGAGTACTGTAGTGCACGTCGCTCCAGCTGTGCGCTTGTCCTCTTGTGCAACTCCTGAATGTGCTCAGCCAATTTGCCAGCAGCAATGTTCTCCTGGGCCTGCAGCGGGTATGGCGTCATGTCCAGCGGTGTCAGCGGGTTCCTTCCATAAACGACCTCGAAAGGAGTCAGCTTCGTCGTCGAGTGCCTGGACCTGTTATAGGAAAACTCAACTGTAGCAAGTAAGTCCTTCCACCTCCGTGGGTTGGCCTTGAGAACCGTCCGAAAGAGGGCTCCCAAGGTACGGTTGGTCACCTCCGTTTGACCATCCGTCTGTGGGTGATAGCTAGTAGAAAATAGGAGTTTTGTGCCTAGCTTACCCCACAAGGTTCTCCAGAAATGGCCCACAAATTTGGTATCCCGATCACTAACAATAGTTTTAGGGATACCGTGCAAGCGCACCACATGCTCAAAAAACAAGCCAGCGATGTCCGTAGCATTGTTGGTGTTCTTGCACGCAATGAAGTGTGCCATCTTGGAGAACCGGTCGACAACAACAAAGATACAATCCCTACCACGCCGAGACATAGGCAACCCAGTGATAAAATCCATGGAAAGATCTTCCCAAGGGGCTGCAGGGATGGGTAGAGGCGTGTAGAGACCATGTCGACTAGAGCGTGCCTTAGCCTTTTGGCATGTCACACAACTCTGGCAATACTTGGTAACACTTTGGGCCATCTTTGGCCAAAAAAAGTGTTCCCGAAGTGCTGCCAGTGTCTTAGACACCCCAAAATGCCCACGGCTGTCATGTGCTTCCTGCAGTAGCAAGTGCCTGATAGAAGACGTGGGAATACAAAGTTTCCCAGCCTTGTACAGATACCCGTCATCCAGGAAATACGTGTCATGCTCTCTGCTGAGTTTACATTGCTCAAAGATGTTTTTAAAGAAAACATCATCAGTATACAAATCCTTGAGCAATGCAAAACCCAATAAACGAGACTGGAGATGAGTGATAAGCACGTACCTGCGAGAAAGGGCATCGGCAACCACATTCTCCTTACCTTTCTTGTGCATGATCAGGTACGGAAATGTCTCCATGAACTCGACCCACCTAGCATGTCTGCGGTTGAGGGTCGTCTGGCTCTTCAGATAGGCCAGGGCAGCATGATCCGAATGAATCACAAACTCACTCGGCCAGAGGTAGTGCTGCCAAGTCTTGAGCACCCGGATCAGCGCGTACAACTCCTTGTCATACGTCGGGTAGTTTAGCTGAGCCCCCGATAGCTTCTCCGAAAAATAGGCGATAGGACGCCTTTCCTGCAGCAGAACACCGCCAATGCCGTAGTCGGAAGCGTCACACTCCACCTCGAACCGACGAGTGAAGTCAGGCAACTGCAGTAAGGGTGCCCGACACAGTGATTCCTTCAGGGCGACAAAAGCAGCATCATGTCGCGGAAGCCAGGTGATGGAAGCCGCTTTCTTGGTCAACTCGTGCAGAGGGGCGGCTATGGTGCTGAAGTCGCGAACGAACCTCCTGTAGAAGCCGGCCAGCCCTAAGAACGAGCGAACCTGAATGGGGGTAGTCGGAGTAGGCCACTCCTTGATGGCGCGTATCTTGTCTTCATCCACACGTAAGCCATCCCTGGAAACAATGAAACCAAGAAAGTTTGTGGATTCAGAGCAAAAAACGCACTTACCTTTGTTGACATACAAGCTCTCCGTCCTCAAGCAGTCTAGCACCTGTCTAAGATGGTCAATATGCGCAGACAAACTACTAGAATAGACAAGTATATCATCAAAGTAAACGACTACAAACTTCCCTAGGAAAGACCGAAGCACATGGTTCATGAGGCGCATGAATGTCGATGGCGCATTGGTCAATCCAAAGGGCATAACTAACCACTCGTAGAGACCGTACTTGGTCTTAAATGCCGTCTTCCATTCATCGCCCTCCTTCATACGAATCTGGTGGTAGCCACTCCGAAGATCAATCTTGGAGAACAAGGTGGCACCATGCAGCTCGTCCAACATATCATCGAGGTGCGGAATGGGATGGCGGTACTTGATGGTGATCTGGTTGATGGCGCGGCAGTCCACACACATCCTCCAAGTCTCATCCTTCTTTGGCACCAGAATCACAGGAACGGCGCAGGGACTCAAGCTTTCCCGCACCACACCCTTGGCCAATAGATCGTGGACCTGTCGTTGCAACTTCTTTGTTTCCTCAGGAGATGCTCTGTAGGCTGCGCGGTTCGGCAGAGAAGCGCTTGGAATGAAATCTATCTGGTGCTCAATACCACGCACAGGGGGAAGACCTGGTGGAAGCTCGTCAGGCATGATATCCTCAAATTCCTGCAACACAGACAAAATTGCAGGCGGGAGTGCGGGCTCGGTCGTAGTAATGGCACAAAGGCGAGGAATAAGAAGGAAACAAGCAGACTTGCCTTGAAGTGCCGGTGCGAGGTCCCTGGTTTTCGCCAGAAGAACCCTGGGTTCACAGGTGCCCCGCAAGGTAGATGCACGAGCCGGTGATGAAGAAGGTAAGCCATCCGAACCTGTAGAGGGTAAACTCAAAGTAATGCCAGGTGTCGAACGCTTACTCGAAGATGCAGAAGATTGCCCAGAAGAGGCAGGCGGAGACGGTGGAGGCGCGTGAGCTGACGCGGCCAACTTTGGTTCCGTGGCAGCTGACTGTTTGGCTGCCTCAATCGCCTTCTGGCGCTGTCGCTCTGCCTGGTCATGTAAAATTTCTTGTGGACTCATTGGTAAGAGCGTCACTCGCCTCCCGTGGTAATTGAACATGTAAGTGTTCAAGTACCCATCGTGAAGCACGCGACGATCATATAACCATGGACGACCCAAAAGCAAGTGGGTAGCGTCCATGGTGGTAACATCACAAAGCACAGTATCGCTATAAGGACCAATGGAAAATGAAATAAGACACTGCTGTGATACTGTGTTACCTGAACCGTCTGAAATCCACTGCAGACCATAGGGAGTGGGGTGAGGAGTCGTCGGAAGGTTGAAGTGGCGGACAACCTTCTCATTGATTAAGTTGCAGCAAGAGCCCCCATCAATGATCACGCTCAGCGAAGCATTCTGAAGTTTGGCGCGAGCATGAAACAAATTCTCCCTCTGCATTGCCAGGTCACCCTCCTTGACGCTCAGAACGCGTCTGGTGACCAAGGCGAAGTGGTAAGTGTGGTCGTCATGGTGGTCAGAAGTGTTGACCACACAGCCCTCAGCATCGGCTGTATACACAGCTGCAGGTTCCGTTTCGACGACGTCTTCCTCCTCTTCGTCGTAACTCTCATAGCCTGCAGATTGGGTGGAGAAGAGGACCTTCTTCGCATTGGGACAATTCGTCTGGAAATGTCCTCGTCCTCCACACCGGTAACATTCCACATCGCGGGCTCGGTCAGTGCGAGCGGGCTCTGTGGATGGCGGTTGCGGGCGCCGAAAAAGAACAGTCTGAGCTGCTCTCGGCGGTGCGGCAACAGATGCAGTACCTGTGTTCCGACGATCCTGTCTAAGCACACTAGAAATAGCAGAAGGGTCAGTGCCGGAAACCGAAGGAAAGGGTCTAGAACCATACCTGGAAGATGGCGCGGCCTGCCAAGGTTTCTGCCTCTGGCGCTGGTGCTGAAGGTAGAGCTTTTGCGCAGTATGTACAACATTGTTGAGGTCCCGAATGGGCAGGACGTCAACCTGATCCTGGATAGGCTGGTTCAACCCAGTGATAAATCTTGTCTTCAAAGTGCCTGGAGCAACACTAGCGCCAGCCTTGAAGTACATGTCCTCCAAGCGGGCGAAAAACTCCTGAGGGGAATCCGTACCCTGTCGCGCACGAGCGATCTCGGTCCGCATCTGCTCCTTGTACGTGGAAGGCACATACTTCCGAGTCATGATGTACACGAGCTGATGCCACTCAGTAATGGGTGCCCAACCCATCCGGTAATGCTGCTGCGTAACTCGTTGCCACCATGTCTGTGCAGCTCCCTCAAAATGTAGAGTCACGAGATCCACCTTCTCGTACTCAGGGACAGTCAAATGACGCAGGACGTGCTCGGTATTCTGCAACCACTCAAGAAAGATCGAAGGATCATATAAGCCATAAAAGTTTTTGATTTTTACCTTCACATCTCGGCGTTGGATAGGTGGTTGTGCCTGGCGGTCCTAAAACCGAGCAGCAGGGTCCACCACGGGCTCGAAGTGACGAGCGCCATACTGTGGTGGAAAGCGAGGTGGTTGTCGGGGTTGCTGTCGGCCGGGGGGTGGGCGCAGAGGCTGGTGAGCCTGCTGGCGGCGTCCGGGCTGAACAGCGTGCCAATAGGCCTCCTGATTCTGAGGCAGCAAGGGAGGTGGCACATAGCTGGTATGCTGGTGCTGGTGCTGAAGCTCAGGTGGATCCTGGAGAGGCGGATGAAAGCCGTCGGTATATCCGAACTGGCCCTCATCCTCCTCAAGGTCGTACTCATCAAACATATCCTCTTCATCAGAATAAAGAGGAGTGCGGGCACTCTGGTGGTCCTGGTAAGCATCAATATCAAACGGCACAGAAGTGGTTTGCCGTGGACGCTGACGTTGTCGCTGCTGCAGATGGGAACCCGACGGTTGATAATGCTGGCAACTAGTTGTAGGCGGTAAGGTCGGTGATCGGCCTTGCTGAAGGCGACCACTGGAATGGACCTGGTCGTCCTCATATTCCTCTTGGGGACCCGCCTCAGTGGGGTCCGTAGCTGCATGGGTCTCTTCCTGGATCACGACTTGCGTAGACCTTCGTTGTCGGCGACGTATCGGATCTACAATGCTCTCTCGTTGCGACGTCAATTCTTTCAGTTGGCCTGCATCCGAGGTGGAGGGAAGCATCACAGCTTTGCCCTTTGCCTTTTCCAGGGCTAGGGCTCCGAGGGCATCGGCCTGTTGTTGATCTAGAGCAGAAGCAAGCATAGTGATCGGGGCCGGTTGTTGGCGAGCAACGATGATGTCATACTTCTGTTGAAGGTCAGCGAACTGCGCATCCCGTGCTTTTTCTCTAGCAAGGACCTCGCGGAGCATTTGTTCTGCAGCAGTTTCTGCGCCTATCTCGCGGGTGATATCTTCTTCAGACATGATACCTGACAGCAAAAAATGGCAAACCACAGAATCAAAGCGAACAACAACAGCAACAGAAACAACAAACAGCGAAGCAGAACCAAACTCAACAAACAATCACTCGGGTATCTAATCTGGTTGGCCGTGTGGGTGGTTACGAGCAGGCTTAAGGCAACTCACACAACAATCAACAAAATCAAGGCAATTGCTCAGCAAATAAAATGTTGAAAGCAGATATGCAATGATATAAGCACAGAAGTAAGCACAACACAGTCAACCAAGATATGCAACCCAGACAGTGAGAGAGATACAGAAGATGATAAATGAATCACTGCGAAAGCGGGGTTGAAGGTGCCGGAATCAAGACCGGGTTCTCCCTTCGTGCTGCGGAGAGACGCACTTGCCTTATTTTGGCTTCTGTGGTCTCGAATTTTTTTTATTTTTTTTGTATGCTACGAACAGCTGCTGTTAAATTTTTTTTTTCAAATCTGTAAACAGCTACAGTGCAGTAAAACGCTCCAGAACTTCAGCAGAAGCACACAAACGCGCAGAAAACGCATAGAACCCCCAGAAATTCAGCAAACGCACATGAAACAACAGAATTCTGGGCGCAGAAATTCAGCAAACGCACAGAAACGCAGCACAAAAATAAAAAAAATGCAGTGATTCAAGTGGGAGAAGAATGGGATTGCGAAGATGTAGATTTGTGGCGCAATCAAGGCAAACAAAGTCGTAGACGAACTATCTAAGCCTATATGCAAGCAAATCTTCAATCAAAAACCAAGCAAAAACCAGAAAATTGCAGAAAAATCGTGTGAATGGGTCGGTTTTGCAAGACGACGGAGTCTAGGGTTTTTTTTTTTTTTTTTTTGTTCGTATTTTGGCCTTTTGAGGGGTCAAACGATGTCCGTTTTGGGCGAATTTTATATGTCCGGACTCGTCTCGAGATGCTCTACAGGAATATGGAAGAAATTTGTAGAAACGAAGAAATTTTTTTTTACGAAATCTGGCAGAACAGTTCGACGGTTTTTTTTTTTTTTGATATGCAGGAATGGATTTGCGGAAGCGAATGAGTGATTTGAATGAAGAGTTGGAACGACTTACGCGATTCGAAGGCTCTGATGCCAGTTGATGTGACCTTGTCCGATGGAAAGACCACGATTCGTCGTCTAGGATCGTTTGAATGCGTAGTAGGGCGAACGAACTCTTCGGAAGGGTTGAAGATGTGGTTCGGTGGACCTTGGGCTGTTCGGACTGATGGGGAACAGCGGATCTGCAGTGGACTGAACGCAGGGCGGCGGAGATGGGGCCGTGGTGATGGTGGTGATGATGACCGGCGGTGGAGAGGAGCAACCGGCGGGGACGAGCGGCGGGAAGATGGTGATCGGTGGCTATGGGAGATGGTGATCGGTGGAGGCAGCTGCGTGTGGTGGTGATGGACGTGAGGGGGGCTGCTAGGGTTTGTGGGGAGGCGACAAGAATTAGGGTTAATTCTTGTTGCAGGAAAACGGATCGTAACTGGATAGATTGGTAACCGAATTAACGCGCCAGGATAATTCAACTAGAAACGCGTTAACTTTTGTGACGTCAGGGCCCGGGTTTGCAGGAGATTACTCGACTGGAAAACAAAGCTCTATTTCGACGTAATTAGAAAATAAGACAAAAGATAGTATTTATACTAGAGAGGTGACCTAATGGGCCGAACTCTCTAGTTACTAATTCTAGCGGCCCATTTAACATAAACGGACACCACCCAGAAATAGCAGCTACTGAAAATAGAAATAATGTCTGAAAATGTACTACACAAGTAACGTATCAATCTGGCTCGATGTCGCTGTGGAGGAGTCAGTCACGGCTATATTGACGAGACACAGAAGCTCGGGCGCTGTAGTGATCTGGCCGTGATTGGCTACAAGTCTGGTCACCAAAGATTGTGTCGCGGCTTGGACACGCTTCGCTCTGGACCGGGTGATCGGGCCTGTAGGTGGGAGTCGCATGGCGTCTTCTCCTCTATAGCCGACATAGGGGACTGGGTCACATCAATTATTCTCGGTGATAGTGATACAAATTATCAGCCCAGGGACATTATACTTCATACAAGGTGTGGTCAGTTACAGCGGATTCACGAATTACATCCTTCGTATCTTGCTCTTCAATATCCGTTGGCATTCCCTTATGGTGAGGACGGGTATCAGACTGATATTGATTTAAGTGAAAGGTGCAACACTTCTGCAAGGAAGAGGTCAAGGGTTACGTTAAAAGAATTCATTCAGTTTCGAATTCAAGAGCGTCGAGGTGAAGCCGGAATTCTGAGGTCATCTAGAAAGTTGTATCAGCAATTTTCGGTTGATGTTTACACAATGATTGAATCAGAAAGGTTGAACTATCATCGATATCATCAGAAGAACATACGTGCTGATTTATATACAAATCTTGCTTCAACAACGAGCAAGGGTCATACAGCACCGACATCATCTGGAAAGCGAATAGTGTTGCCATCTTCATTTACGGGTGGTCCTAGATATATGCAGCAGAACTATCAAGATGCAATGACAATATGCAAACACCATGGTTATCCAGATCTATTCATAACATTCACATGCAATTCAAAATGGCCTGAAATTGTCAAGTTTTGTGAAGAAAGAGATCTACAACCTGAGGATCGACCAGATATTATATGTAGAGTATTCCACATGAAACTGGAGTCCATGATCAAAGATTTCAAAGTAAACAAAATTTTTGGCAAGGTTACTTCAGGTAATTTCTCTTTTACTGTCCTCATTTAAGTTATTGTTTACATGTGTATAAAATAAATTATTTTCCCGACATGTTATATTCTATTAAATGTATTTTTTTTGGCTTTTTTAAAATAGATTAATTAACTTGAATTTATATATTTGACTTATGAATATTTTGCAGTTATTTACACAATTGAATTCCAAAAGCGTGGTCTGCCACATGCACATATATTATTATTTCTGGATAAGGAATCTAAGTTGCCAAATACTTCAGATATAGATTCAGTCATTTCTGCAGAAATTCCACACCCAACTGAGGATGCTGATTTATTCGATGTCGTGAAAAATTGTATGATGCATGGTCCATGCGGAGCTTCTAAACCATCGTCTCCTTGTATGGCTGATGGAAAGTGTAGAAAGTACTTTCCCAAAAAATTTGTTGACCAGACTTTTGTTGATGACGATGGCTACCCTGTGTACAGAAGACGCGACGATGGTAGAACGATAGAAAAAAGTGGAGTTCCCCTTGATAATCGGTATGTGGTTCCTTACAATGCATTTCTTCTACTAAAATACAATGCACATATAAATGTTGAATGGTGCAACCGATCGGGCTCTATCAAGTATCTGTTCAAGTACATAAACAAAGGCCATGATCGCATCACTGTTGCAATTACAAACTCTGATGCAAACAATGTCGGTGATAATTGCATGGACGAAATTAAAAACTACTACAGCGCTCGGTATGTATCTGCGTGTGAAGCGGCTTGGAGGATTTTTGGCTTTGATATTCATTACAGGACTCCTGTTGTTCAACGTTTGAATTTGCATCTTCCCGGCGAGGAAAACGTTTTGTTTAATGATGATGATCCTATTGATGCTGTCTTAAATGATCATGAAAGTGATAAATCAATGTTTCTACAATGGATGGAGGCTAACAAAAAGTTTCCAGAAGCTAAAGATTTGACTTATTCTGAATTTCCAGATAAATTTGTTTGGGTTGCTTCAACTAGGCATTGGAAAAAACGTGTCAAGGGTGGTTCTGTTGGTAGGATTTATCATGTAGCTCCTGGTACTGGCGAGAAGTACTATCTTAGAATTTTGTTGAATCATATAAAAGGACCAACATGCTACGAAGATTTAAGGACTATTGAAGGTTTAGTTTATAGTACATTTAAAGAAGCTTGCTATGCATTGGGGTTGTTAGATGATGACAGAGAATATGTTGACGGTATAACTGAAGCAAGTTATTGGGGATCAGCAAACTACATTAGGAGTCTATTTGTATTTCTTTTGGTGTCTGATTGTATGGCAAAACCAGAGTTTGTTTGGCAACAAACATGGAGACTTTTAGCAGATGACATTGCCAATAAACAGAGGAGAATTCTATGAATTAATGGTATGTATTTATTTAAGGTTTTGTACTTGATCATAATATTTGATATAGTTTTTGGCATAATATATTGTACTCATCTAATTGTAATGACATGTGAATTATATTTATATGCAGATTTGCATGTTACTGATGAGCAGTTACAAAACTACGCTCTTGCCGAAATTGACAAGTTATTACGACAAAATGGTAGTAGTTTGAGTCACTATAAAACCATGCCTTCTGTAGATTCAAGCCTCATATCTGAAGGTTTCAACAAGCTTATACAAGATGAACATCGATATGATAAATCATCTCTAGCCGAGGAACATTCACAATTACTCTCTAGATTTACAATGGAGCAAAAATGGGTGTACGATGAGATCATGAATGTTGTTTTATCAAATAACGGGGGTGTCTTCTTTTTATATGGTTATGGTGGTACAGGCAAAACGTATATATGGAGGGCACTTTCGGCGGCTTTAAGGTCAAAAGGTGAAATAGTGCTTACCGTTGCTTCAAGTGGAAATGCAGCTCTCCTAATACCCGGCGGCAGAACTGCTCATTCGAGGTTTAAAATACCTTTGCAAGTTAATGAGGATTCAACGTGTCATATATGTTCAGGTACGGAATTATCTGAGTTGATATGTGCCGCCAAACTTATTATCTGGGATGAAGCAGTCATGACGAATAGGTATTGTTTTGAAGCTTTAGACAGGACATTATGAGATATTTTACGAACTACAAATCCTCTTAGTTTAGAACAACCTTTTGGAGGAAAAGTCGTAGTATTTGGTGGAGACTTTAGGCAAATCCTACCCGTTATCTCAAAAGGGAGCAGGGAAGATGTTGTTTTTGCTACAATTAATTCCTCTTATTTGTGGAATCATTGCAAAGTTCTTACGCTGACAAGGAACATGAGGATTCAACAAGGTACATCTGAATCTCAGATCCAAGAAGCAAAAGAATTTTCAGAATGGATATTAAGCATTGGAAATGGGACTGCAGGTGTTGATAATGATGGAGAAGCGCAAATAGAAATCCCCGATGAACTATTGGTCAAGGATTATGATTTAGATCCGATTCCAGCAGTTGTTAAATCTGTCTATCCCTCTTTAATGGAAGATCAGTTGTGTCCTGCATACTTTGAAGAACGAGCCATTCTTGCTCCAACACACGAAGAGGTAGATAAAGTTAATGAATATATATTGTCTTCTTTGTCTGGGGATGAAAAGATATATCTCAGCTCTGATAGTCTGTGCAAGGCAGGTTCTGTTAAAGACGATGATGCGAGTATTTATACGTCTGATTTTTTGAACAGTCTGAGATGTTCTGGTCTGCCAAATCATGTCCTCAAACTAAAGGTTGGTGTGCCTATTTTGTTGCTCCGAAATATTGATCAATCTTTAGGTTTATGCAATGGGACGAGATTGATCACCATGCAACTTGGCAGTCATGTTATACAAGGGCGAATTATCTCAGGCAATAATATCGGACATACTGTGTTGATTCCTCGCATGATAATGTCACCATCAGACACTTCATTCCCTTTCAAGTTTCAACGGAGACAATTTCCCTTGAGTGTATGTTTTGCTATGACCATAAACAAAAGCCAAGGCCAATCTCTTGCAAATGTTGGTTTGTATCTTCCACGTCCTGTTTTCAGTCATGGTCAGTTTTATGTTGCATCGTCAAGGATAACTAGCAAGAAAGGTTTGAAGATATTGATTTGCGACAAAGACAAGAAGAGGTATAATACTACAACCAATGTAGTATACAAGGAAGTTTTTAATAATTTATAGTCATTTTGAACATCGTTCCAGATTTAGTGTTTTTTGCTTCATTCTCATGTGTTTTATGATCATTTTTAGTAATTTTTGCAGCTTTTAGTACTATTGATGTAAGTTGTGTGGCTATATCTAATTGAAACACTAATTAGCCAATTTTACTATTAATAAAGTTATGGAGAGTGCCGTCTCTCTTTATATAATTAGTCTTTTGTATATCTTGATGACAGTTTAATGTTTGTTTATTCATGTTTTATTCAAATAACTAAAAAAAAATATTCACCCAATCACTCATCCATAATTTAAAAATATGTTTATTACAAATGTAAGAAAAAATAAACAAATCCCGTGCAAGGCACGGGTATTACACTAGTAAAAATTAAAAACTCAAAGGGATTTCCCAGGGGAAGGGCCTCCTAGCCCCCGTAGATCCGCCCCTGATAATATATATATATATTGATTAGGTAAGAATTAGACTGGAAATCACAAAAGGAAACGATTTCTCAGTCTATAGCATCCTTTCGGATGAGAATTACAAATTCTAGACAAGTTCTAATATCTTCCAAGGAACGTTGCTGGACCGTCTTTGCAATGAAATCGGCCACCACATTAGTTTCTCGGAAGACATGAAAAATCTGCACTGAAGAAAACGGTTGTAAAACACATAGGATATCAGAAATTAACATTTCAATATCCCATGGACAATGCCAGATTTGATTAAGGACGTTCACAATTGTAAGGTTATCGCATTCAAGATGAATGTCGGCAATGCCTAATTCATAGGCCTTTACCAGAGCATTTCTAACTACAAGTGTTTCTGTTTTTAAAGGGGTTGAGATACCACATTTATCCCCAAAGAGAAAATTTGGTTTACCTGTGTTATTTCTGAAAATGTAGACAAAACTAGATTCACCATTAGACTTGGTGAATCCATCTGTATTGATTTTAATGATATTATCCGGAGATTTTTTCCATTTCTTTATTGGTCGTCTAACATTGTTCATTCTGTGAGTTTTAAGTTTATCATCTGCTAAGCAGTCAGGGTTCCAGATTTTCGTATTATTCAAATTCTTAATTTGTGTTTTAATGTACCTTGGTACATCTTTTATAATATTAACATCATTATTAGTTCTTTCAAAACTTTATTGATTTTTATAAAATCAAATTTCCCACTAAGAGACAAGTAATTCTATAAATTGTGATTCATGAGTTTTTTGTCTAATTTTCTTAATTTTTTTATTTTCTATATTTAAAGATGAGATGATACAATAGGTATGATAATTAATTTTCTAATATATGAACGTGGGGTGCTACGTAGGATGTGTTGTTTGCACTTGTTTGGTTTTTAATTTATCATCCCCCAAACTCAGAATAATCCCTTATATTCCATTTAAATTGTTTTTTTAAAGGAAAAAGTGGCTCAATTTCGTTTCTAAAAAATTGAAGAAAGTAACTGAAACCCGGGAAATAATGAAGTGTCCCTCCATCAAGTTGCCCCAGCTCATGATGGGAGATCTGTTGTCCGGTGGTGGTGGACTCACTTCTCCCATTATTCTTATTTTTGATTTGTTGTATTTTTATTAACTTATCTAGGTTGTATTAATTGGTTTTTTAATTGTCGATTTATCAGTCTTTTCAATTAATCCCATTTTATCGATTATTCGAATTTTTACCCTTATAAAAAAATAGAAATAAAAATGAAGTGTCCCTCTCTTGGAAATGTGGATGCTCTGTCTTCTTCCCAGCAAACGTAATCCTCCTACTCCCCTGTTTTTTAAGGTCTGGAAATGGCGGGTGTACACACCAGATAGCAAATTAATAAAAGCAATACACCCAAAAGCACTGACTTGAAGAAAGTGCCATCATCTCTGAAAACTAATACAAAAAATTAAGCCTAATATTTAACCCCACACCGCACCTGCTTTCTGCATTATTCTGATTTTTTTTTTCATCCCCTGTTTTGGTTGCTTCAAAGAGGAAGAGAAGAGGGAGAAGAAGCATCCAAAGAAGAGGTTGTGGCGTGGTGGGTGAAGAGTTTTTGCAAATCTCAAGGTATTCTTTGCTTACTCGTTATTCTACTACTAATTTAATCACTCTTTTAAGCCTTCCTTTGTTCAAGCTGTTCCTACTTGTTTACTTACAAAAAGATTAATAAAAACTGAAGTTGCTCTGTTTTCTTTGTTTATACAAGTGAAGCTAGGCTTGAGTTCAAACAAAGCAAGGACACAGATACAGAGAGAGGGGTAGCAAAACCCAATGGTGGAGAAGATTGAAACCCGAGAAGAAAAGTTTGGAATTTGAGGCAAATGTCGATGCCCAGCTCGAGGCAAACCCTAATTCAATTTCTCCCCTCTTTTCTTCTCTCCCCAATATCATCCTCTTCTCGGCCGCCGCTTCACTCTCCCCTGTTTCTGCTCTGCATCTTCCTCTTCCTCATTCTCTCTCCTCTCTCCGCCGCCGGCGCCGACGAAGTCTCTGTGCTCTACACATGGCTCCAGAGCTCCCCCTCACCGCCATTGGAGCTCTCAGACTGGAACCCGAAAGACCCAACTCCATGCAAATGGACCTCCATAGCTTGCTCTAGTGGCTCTGTTTCAGAAATCACCATAGATTCCATCCCTCTCCACCTCCCTTTCCCTTCCAATCTCTCTTCCCTTACCTCTCTCACGAAGCTCACCATCTCAAATGCAAACCTAACTGGCCCAATCCCTGACGAAATCGGCCAAATCTCATCCCTCACCGCCATTGATTTGAGCTCAAACTCACTCTCCGGCCCAATCCCAACCTCCATTGGCAACCTCAACAGCCTTGAAACTCTCATTCTCAACACCAACCAATTGACCGGAAAAATCCCAGCTCAACTCAGCCAATGCAAAACCCTAAGGAACCTTTTTTTATTTGACAACAAACTCGCCGGTACTCTGCCTCTTGAACTCAGCCAGATTTCGAGTCTAGAGGTTATAAGAGCAGGGGGAAACAAGGACATCAATGGCGGAATCCCAGTTGAATATGGTGAAATGGGAAACCTCACGGTTCTGGGTTTAGCAGATACTCAGGTTTCCGGTTCGTTGCCATCTTCTTTGGGTAAGCTGAGCAAGCTTCAAACACTGTCAATTTACACTACTATGCTAACTGGTAAAATCCCTGCTGAATTGGGAGATTGTTCTGAGCTTGTCAACTTGTATTTGTATGAGAATAGCCTTTCTGGGTCAATCCCACCTGAGCTTGGCAAGCTGAAAAAGCTTGAGAGGCTGCTCCTATGGCAGAACTCTCTTGTTGGGTCAATCCCACAAGAGATTGGGAACTGCACTAGCCTTGTCAGCATTGATTTCTCCCTGAATTCGCTTTCGGGTACTATTCCATTGTCTGTTGGGAATCTGTATCAGCTCCAGGAGTTCATGATCAGTAACAACAATGTGTCAGGTTCGATTCCTTCCGTGTTCTCCAACGCGTCGAATCTCCAACAACTTCAGTTGGATACTAATCAGATCTCTGGATTGATCCCTCCGGAGCTTGGGAAGCTGTCACAGCTTACTGTGTTCTTTGCTTGGCAGAATCAGCTTGAAGGCAACATTCCTTTGAGCTTGGCCTCTTGTGCTAATCTCCAAGCACTTGATTTGTCACACAACTTCTTAACTGGCAGCATACCTCCTGGCCTATTTCGGCTGCAGAATCTCACTAAGTTGCTGCTGATTTCGAACGACATCTCTGGCATGCTCCCACCCGAGATAGGCAACTGCACGTCCCTAGTAAGGCTGAGGCTTGGACGCAACCGAATCACAGGTGGGATTCCTAAGGAGATTGGGAGGCTGAGGCACTTAAACTTCCTTGATTTGTCAAGCAATCATCTCAGTGGTTCAGTACCAAATGAGATTGGGAGCTGCACACAGTTGCAAATGTTGGACCTTAGTAACAATACCCTAGTTGGGTCGCTACCCAACTCGTTGTCATCCCTTTCTAGCTTGGAAGTCTTGGACGGTTCAAGAAACGGGTTTGGGGGTCCAATCCTGGCTAGCTTTGGACGGCTTGTGTCGTTAACAAAGCTTGTTTTGAGTAACAACAAGCTATCCGGGTCAATACCCTCATCCCTTGGGCTTTGCTCTAATCTGCAATTGCTTGATCTAAGTAGCAACACTCTCAGTGGTGACATCCCAACCGAGCTTTGTGAGATTGAGGCGCTGGAGATCGCTCTAAACCTGAGCTGGAATGCGCTTACAGGCCCAATCCCGGGCCAGATTTCAGCTCTTGACAAGCTCTCTATACTAGACCTCTCACACAACAAGCTTAGTGGTGATCTTCTTCCACTTGCCACGCTTGATAACATCGTCTCCCTCAACGTTTCCTTTAACAACTTCACCGGTTACCTTCCCGACACCAAGCTGTTTAGGCAGCTCCCTCAGGCAGATTTAGTGGGTAACGAGTTCTTGTGCTCGATTGCACATGATTCTTGTTTCTTGAGCAACGCGGAAGGAGGAATTGAAAAAGGAGAGTCAAGGGGTACAAGGAGGCTAAAACTAGCTATTGCTCTGCTGATCACACTGACAGTTACAATGGTGATCATGGGAATCTTTGCTGTTCTTCGAGTGAGGAAGACAGCAGAAGGAGATAATGAGTCGGAGCTTGGAGATTCTTGGCCATGGCACTTCATTCCATTCCAGAAGCTGAATTTCTCGGTTGACCAGGTGCTGAGGTGCCTTGTGGACTCGAATGTGATAGGAAAAGGCTGCTCGGGGATGGTCTACCGCGCTGAAATGGACAATGGAGAAGTCATAGCTGTGAAGAAGCTCTGGCCAGCCACGAAAAACGGTTATGATAACCATGATGATGATGATGATGATTACAAGGCTAGTGTACGGGATTCGTTCTCTGCTGAGATCAAGACTCTTGGAACCATCCGGCACAAGAACATTGTTCGGTTCTTGGGTTGTTGTTGGAACAAGCGCACGAGATTGCTTATGTATGATTACATGCGGAATGGTAGCTTGGGGAGTCTCCTCCATGAGAGATCAGGGAATGCTTTGGAGTGGGAGCTCAGGTACCAGATACTCCTGGGAGCGGCCAATGGGATCGCGTATCTACACCATGATTGCGTACCTCCGATTGTCCATCGGGATATAAAGGCGAATAACATTCTCATAGGTATGGAGTTTGAGCCCTACATTGCAGATTTTGGCTTAGCCAAGCTTGTTGAAGATGGCGACTTTGCTAGGTCATCTCACACGGTTGCTGGATCTTATGGATACATTGCACCTGGTTAGTATCAATATCTCTTCAATCATGCAATCCAATTCCTGTTGTTTGATATCAAATTTGTTACTAGCCAATTAAGAATTTTGTTTCGTTTGATGCTATCAAATATTCATTTGTATATTAGCTTAGCTAATAACTGATCTGCTTCAAGTTACTTATTATGCCAAATGCAACAAAAAACATTTGTTATGTGTGCAGAGTACGGTTACATGATGAAGATAATTTGTTTAATATAGATAATTTGTTGAGGTTTGACAACATGTATTTTACATTATAAATTTCCATATCATGCATTATCTCTTAATCAACTACCTCATAACACATATTGGTTACATTATTATCAAAATCAAACACCTTTTAACATTGGTGTTGGCTGCAGAGTACGGTTACATGATGAAGATCACAGAGAAGAGCGACGTCTACAGCTACGGAGTGGTGGTCCTGGAGGTGCTAACGGGCAAGCAACCGATAGACCCGACCATCCCGGAAGGGCTCCACGTGGTGGACTGGGTTCGCCAAAAGAAAGGGGGGGCGGAAGTGCTCGACCGGACCCTGCTCGGCAGGCCACAGTCAGAGATTGATGATATGATGCAGGTGCTCGGAATTGCACTCCTCTGCGTCAACTCGTCCCCAGACGAGCGGCCCACGATGAAAGACGTGGCAGCCATGCTGAAGGAGATCAAGCACGAGAGGGAGGAGTTTGCCAAGGTGGACGCGCTTCTCAAGGGATCGCCCAAGGTCGAGAGTGAGAGCCACGTAGGCGGGGCCCGAGTGCAGGCCGCGGCGTCGTCGTCGTCGCGGCCTTCAGTGGAAGGGTTGTTGGTGTATCCAAAGAGCAGTAATAACACCAGCTTCTCTGGCTCTTCATTGCTCCATTCATCTACGTTCAGTGGATGATATAGTAGGCACTAATGTGATTTTTAGGTTGAGGTGATCATAATATATATTATATATGCATAGAAGATGTAATGTTATGTTGCTAGTCAAATTTACTGTGTTTTCATTTATTTTGAGTTTGTGTATGTGTAGTTGGTTTGGTGTTTTACTGTAAAGAAAAACGGAAGCGTGGAGTACGTTTTTGATGAATGTTTGAATTAGTAATCAAGCCCAATTAGGAGCTACCGAAGGCAATTACGGATTAAGAAATATTTTGGGATCAAATTAATCTAGGATTTTGAGCTCATTATTCTTTTAAGAGTTTTTAATTAATAAAAAATATCCCTATTAGTTTTTATGTATTTTTCATATCTCTACTAGCTTATTTTATTATTATTATTTTTTCCTTTTTTTTTGTTTTTTCTCTCTCTAAAATATTATTTTTTGGGATTTAGGATTTAAGGAGTAGGGTTTAGGGGTAGGAAGTAGGGTTTAGGGAGAGAGAGGAATCCATTTTTGCTAAGGGTCCATTAGTTTTAAAAAAAAATTGTCAAATGGTAATTTATTTAACTCACCGAAATTAATCAAACAATTCAACGGATAGCATAGGCCCAATATCAAACCTTCTTGGGCCGACCTCGTAAGCAGGCCCTTGACTATTCGTGATGTAAATAAATAACTCACAAAAAAAAAAACTGACATATTTTGCCTAATAAAAAATCATATGGGCAATGTTTTAAAAATTCCCGCATCGGGCCGACCAGATCCTCCGCCTAGCGCCCCGCCTAGGGCTGTCTAGGTGAGAAGAGGTCTCAGATGTTGTGGAAATAGTAATATCATAGCATCAACATTAAAGTTTGGGTTAGCCTTTGTAAAATTCGGCCCATAATAAAATATCAAACCCCATCCTAACATAATATTATTAATATTAACGGATTTTAGAGAACATAGTCAAATAACCACATGGATCATGAATTAATTTTAATTCGCCTAGGCCCTACCTACCTGCCTAGCCCCCTCACCGCTCAGCTCCCGCCTATCAACTTTTAGAACATTGTATATTGGTACCGTAGCAAATACTTTGAAGGAGGCTCAAAAGCATGAACAAGGTAGTGTGGAGTAAAAGAAGAATTTGCTATCCGAGATTGCTATGGTAGAGGGAGTTTCTCAAATTAATGCAATTGATGCTACTAGCTTTCTTTCGAGGAATCCAAGTGAGATTGATGCATTCTATAGTTGTCCAAATGATGAATGGAAGAAATTGGAGAGGCTCATCAAAGTATGACAATGAAGAAAAGGCTGAGAGAGGAGGAATCAACCCCAAAACTTACGTCTTAAGCGACTCGAGTAATGATCACCGAGTCCAGCTGACAGCCATTCGGATGATCCGCGTGTTGGTTCAACGTTTGCGTGTCAGAGGAGCTTAGGTTGGTTGCTAAGAAGATGGACAAGGCGACGTGGTCGTCGTCCTTGAAACGTTAGAGGGTGGTAGGATATTAGTTATAGAGATCGTGTCCTTGGTAAGACAGCCACTGAGAGATGCCTCATACGGCCAGATTATACTACTGATCAGTCCACATTTAAAGATGTTGATCTTTCCAGCCAGTGGCGGATTCAGGAGGCTTGAGTGGGTGGCCGCCCCCACTTGGCTCTACCGAGATATGTAATTTTCGCAAAATCATCATATGGGATAGCAGTTATTAGCCAAAAAACGTTGTCCCGCCCCCCATTCACAACTCTTTAAAAGAGATACAAAGAAAGCGCTTTTTACAAAAAGCAATTTCCCAAACCTTTACACCTATTCTAAGAACACTATAGACAATGTTTTCTTCAGAAAAGCGATGTCCCATACGTTTACAACACGAAAGAGAACATTTTACCTAAATAATCGTTGTCCCAACCAATCTAAAAAAAATTGTTTGATGTTGTTTATGATTTTTTGATGTAAATCATTTATTAATTGTTGCTTATGATTTTATTGATTTAAATCATTTATTAAGTGTTGTTAATGATTTATTTATTTAAATTATCTATTAATTTAAACTCTTGTTTATGATTTTAATACTTTATTAATTTAAACTCTTGGTTATGATTTAACTCATTTATTACTTTAAACTCTTGTTGATTAATTTAAATCATTTATTACTTTAAACTCTTGTTGATTAATCTAAATCATTTATTCATTTGCCTTTTTTCTATAAAAAAATTATATGTTTTTGTTAATGATTTGTTTCTTAATTATTTAATTAGACCAATTAATTATTAGTTATATAGATTTTTTGTGTTTAGTTCATGGACAAATTCATTGTTTGTGGATGTCATTAGTTCTAAATACTTAGTCTTTAAATAATCATAATAAATCAAATATTGATAATAATGTCAATATATTGAACATTAAATGGAGTAAAGGCTTTATACTACACGCACTTTTGCCCCCTTTCGAGTAATCCTGGATCCGTCAATGTTTCCATCACTCCTTACAAACACAAATATAAGGTAACTGATGTCATATCAAAGTCCTTATTAGCTACCTATAAAGTGTTTTGTTGCACAAGGACAATTTCTTGTATTAGCTACCTAATTACCCACAGGCCATATCCACTATCAAGTCTACGAGCATTAATTGTGCTATATATATATATATATACAATATACATAACGGAAAATGTTCAATTGATAATGATTTGTCATGTGGAAACATGAAAATGATGCACACCTATAACACAATTTGTGTACTTTCGAAAATTAGTTATTTTGTTCTTTCGAAAATATAAAAAGTGCACTTTTCGAAATTTATACACTTGAGTGTACAATTTTTTACTCTATGTGCGTGACATTTTAAAGTGTATGAAATTTTGTTTTATATGCATAAGTTTTAAAAGTGTATAAATTTTTGTTTATATGTGCATAAATTTGACTGATGTGCAATTTTTTATCTATATGTACATCATTCTCACGTTCTTACATCTGAGTCGGCACTTGTTTAAAGAGAGGGCAGAAGCTGCAGGGTACTGGTTTGCATAAGATATTGGTGAAACTAGAGAAGGCTGCTGATCGTCACTCATCTCTGGAGTCCTATTTCAAGAATTTAGGCGAAAAAAAAATAAGATACTTCCTCACTCACCCCCCAGACCCATAGATGACCTTAACTATTGGATCATCGTCTCCTCCTCCTACACCAGCGTACATCCTCTTACTCTTATATCCACATCATCATGAGCAGAGTCGCTCAAATACTGTCCATCTGCAACAACGGCCTGTTTTCTTGAGGCTCATGCTCAGTAGTTGCAGGATATGGTTTAGATACTAGAAATGAACAATTTAGTGCCAAGAGTTTAGCTACAAGTTACGGTTCAGATACTAGCTAGAAATGAACACTTGAGTGTAGCTCCAGGATTCAGTTCAGATACGAGAAATGAACAATTTAGTGCAAAGAGTGAAGCTGCAGGATACGGTTCAGAAACTAGAAATGAACAACTGAGCGAGGTGTGTTTGTGCATCCACATATCAAAGTTATAATGTGATATTCAAATGGTAATTTTAGCATTTCTTCGTTGGTTAATTTGTGTTAGGTGGTGGGTTATGAAGTATATGAGCTAAGCTCAGTTAGTGGACTTAAGTGTCAATTAGTCACGTGGTTGTTAGTTGCTGACGTCAGAGTCTATATAAGACTTTACTTTCTTTCTCTCTCTCTTACGCGTGTGTAACATAATTCATTTCATTTCTTCTCTGTAATACAGAGCTTTGAGCTCTCATCAATGGAGTTCGTTTCTTCCTCTTTCTTTCTTTCCTCTTAGTGATAATTGAGTGCGTCACATGGTATCAGAGCATAACAAGCCCAGTTCTCACATTCTTTTCGCTGCTTTCTTGATCTTGTGAACACAATTGATTTCGCGATGGACAATGCGAATCAGGGAAATCGAGGAGATGATTCGAATCGACAAGGAGGATTGAATCAATAAGGAGTGGCTTCGAATGATCCTCTGGCGTTATCCAATTCAGATCATCCTGGAGCTCAAAGCTCTGTATTACAGAGAAGAAAGGAAATGAATTATGTTACACACGCGTAAGAGAGAGAGAGAGAGAGAGAGAGAGAGAGAGAGAGAGAGAGAGAGAGAGAGAGAGAGAGAGAGAGAGAGAGAGAGAGAGAGAGAGAGAGAGAGTAAAGTCTTATACAGACTCTGACGTCAGCAACTAACAACCAGTGACTAATTGACACTTAAGTCCACTAACTCAGCTTAGCTCATATACTTCATATCCATGCTAATCTACCAATTAAGTTTTGGGGGCATTGTGTGCTAGTTGCAGTTTATGTCATTAATCTGATGCCTAGTTCAGTTTTAAATTGGTTTGTTCCTTATGAGAAGTTGTTCCACAAGAAGCCAGTTTATGATGACTTGAGAGTACTTGGTTGTCTATGCTTTGCTAAACCACCACAACTTAAGAGAGATAAATTTGGCACTCAGTCAAGAAAGTGCATGTTTATTGGCTATCCTTCTTGCCAAAAAGGATATTAGTTATATGATCTTGACAGTCATAGCTTCTTTGTATCCAGGGATGTCATTTTTCGAGAGTCTGATTTCCCTTATAAGTCTTCCTCACCTCCTATTGTACCTTTGCCAAGTCAGTTACATTTGGTGAATCCTGCTACAGATTGCCTAGTTCCCTTGAGAACAACTTCAGTTTTACCTGCACAATCTGATCCTGCAACATTTATTTCTCCTATTCCTGAAGAGGTTCTTTTGACATCCCCTGATTTTGTACATGATGTTTCTTTAAGCCCTGCTTCTGAGGAGATTTCTGCACCAACACCCTATATTCCTCCTCCTAGGAGGTTTGCTAGACTTAAGTCACACCCAGTGAGATTGCAGGACTATTTCCGTCCTTCCAGGGCCTCACATTCCTCCTCCCTTTATTCTTCAACTCTTACTGAGTTTCCTGATTTTCATGCTGACTATGTTGCTTCCTTTTATAATGCTTGTGCTGTCATTGAGCCACATTCTTATGCACAAACTAAGGGTCAAGCTTGTTGGGAAGATGCTATGGTAGCTGAGTTAAAGGCCTTAGAAACTAATCACACATGGGAGCTGACTTCTCTTCCTCCAGATAAGAAGGCAGTTGGCTGTAAATGGGTCTATAAAGTGAAGTACATGTCAGATGGATCTGTTGAAAGGTATAAGGCACGACTAGTAGCTAAATGCTATAATCAAATTGAGGGTAATGATTGTAAATATACATTTTCTCCTGTTGCTAAATTGGCTACTGTGAGAACATTGATTGCTCTATCTACTATGAAACAATGGGATATTTTTCAGTTGGATATTAATAATGCTTTTCTTCATGGATACTTGGATGAAGAAGTTTACATGACACCACCCCCTGGTTATGCCAAGGCTAAGACTGGTCATGTATGCCGATTGGTAAGATCTTTATATGGTCTTAAACAGGCCTCTCGCCAATGGAATATTGAGTTGACTGCCTACTTGCTTAAGTTGGGATATGTTCAGTCCAGGCAGGATTATTCTTTGTTTGTAAGGAAGACTGGTGATTTGATTGCTATTTCTTTGGTCTATGTGGATGATTTGTTATTAACTGGGAATGATACTGATTTCTTAATGGCTACAAAGGCTGGCTTGCATTCTACTTTTACTATCAAGGATTTGGGACAAATTTGATTTTTTCTTGGCATTGAAGTTGCACGATCTGCTAAAGGGACAATTATTAATCAGAGAAAGTATATCTTGGATATACTGAAGGATCTTGACATGCTGGACTGTCATGCTGTGTCTTTCCCTCTCCAGAAAGGTCTCAATTTGTCTATTGATGAAGGATTACCTCTACCTGATCCTGAGGTTTATAGAAGGTTAGTAGAACGACTTCTTTACCTCAACATCACTAGACCTGATTTGTCATATTTTGTTCAACATCTCAGTCAGTTTCTGAGTTCCCCTCGAGCACCTCACTTGCAGACTGCCTTACATGTGGTTAAATACTTGAAAGGTACCTTAAATTGGGGTCTCTTCTATCGAGTAAAATTTATTCCTCTCCTCAGTGGTTATAGTGATGCAGATTGGGGCTCTTGTAAGTTCTCTACAAGGTCACTAAGTGCTTACTGTGTGTTCCTTGGTGATGCCTTGATCTCTTGGAAGATGAAAAAGCAAAAGACAGTCTCCAAATCATCTGCAGAATCGGAATATAGAAGTATGTCTTCTACCACTAGTGAAATTGTCTGCCTTCATGGTCTCTTGCAGGATTTATATGTCACAGTTCCTCTGCCGGTTGCTTTATATTGTGACAACAAAGCAGCTGAGCACATAGCTGCTAATCCCGTGTATCATGAACGGGCAAAATATCTCAATATCGATTGCCATTATGTCTGGGATAAGGTCAGTGAAGGCTTCATCCGCACCTCTCATGTCAAATCTCAGCTCCAGCTCGCTGATGTTTTAACCAAACCTTTGGGAGAACTTCAGCATCGATTTCTTTCTTTCAAGTTGGGATTGGTTGATTCTCCACCAATTCCACCTTGAAGGGGGGTATGAAGTATATGAGCTAAGCTCAGTTAGTGGACTTAAGTGTCAATTAGTCACTGGTTGTTAGTTGCTGACGTCAGAGTCTGTATAAGACTTTACTTTCTTTCTCTCTCTCTCTCTCTCTCTCTCTCTCTCTTACACGTGTGTAACAGAATTCATTTCCTTTCTTCTCTGTAATACAGAGCTTTGAGCTCTCATCAATGGAGTTCGTTTCTTCCTCTTTCTTTCTTTCCTTTTAGTGACAACTGAGTGCTTCACATGGGTTATGCTTACAATATTGCAAGGTCACTGAACAAGTGTAAGAAGTGGGCGTCTAGTGTTTTGTCATATATGTAGGTAATGCATATTTTTTAAAGTAGTTAATTTCGATTCCTCTATATATTGATATGGCCAAGATCACGTTATTGATTCATCTTCTGTAAGTGTAGATGAAAGCGGGGCAATGGAAAAGCTTCTGGAAGAGACGAAATCCGTTGAAGAATCCACACAGAAACTGCTCATTCAGGTTGGTAATACTTGTACATTGGATACTTATGCAGATGATCCCAAGTTTCCTACTTCAAGCATTGCCAAAAGCAGTGACGTTCAACATTCACAAGCGCTGCAGCGTAGGAATCTGGAACTGCTCGGTGTGATTCAAATAAATTTTGTAAGTTGGCTGCACGGATTTCTTGCGCATGAAAACTTGAAGTTAATAAGAAGATATTGTTCAAGATTGCGTGACTCCTGCCGTATACAATAACCCCAGGACTAATACTGCTAAACATGTAGAATTTTTAACTGAAACCAGTTCAATGTTTTTACTAGTAGTTCAAATAATTGCGAATGACCCGATTCAATTCGTAGAGTTAACATACGTAACTCGAACTTGCAATCGTCAGCCATACTTGAGTTCAACGTAAGCCCAGCCGGCCCAACCCGATTTATTAGTACATTTGGTACAAATGTTGAAAATAGAGTTGTCGTTTAGTGTTTCTTTTTCTTTTTTTTTGCGAAATTGTCTTACCGACACTGAGGGTTGAAGACTTCAAATTATTAATTTTGTTTTATTTGGTTGGATTTATGAGTTAAATTTAAAATCACATAATTAGTCAAATAAAAACCTACCAATAGACCATCCATCTATCTTATATAATAAGAGAAAAATGCAAATGCTACTTGTGAAATATATTAATTATGATAAACTTATTCATCAAACACCCAAAAACATTGCTCAATTCTGTTAGTCATCACTCCTGATATATTCATTTAGTAACAGGATTCCACTTGTAGAATATAACACTTTTACCCGTACCGTCAACTCCGGAAACTCCATCGGGAGTGACCATCCAATGACAATTCCATCTGTCGCACCTCGTAGAGTCTCTACCATACAAGAAGATGTTGCCTGATGTCTCTCCGTGATCCCACCTGAACTCGGCTTGGACTTCAAATGTGGGTTGGGCCATGAATTCCACGAAGCCCGTGTCGTTGTCCTTGATCTCGCGGACCCAGTCCGCATGGGGCCCATGTGCGTGCACTTGGATCTTCTGCCCGTTTCCCATCTGGTTGTGGAACACTACCATAACCACAACGGGGCCGTTGGTAGTTCCTTCTCCTTCCAGGGGCGTTGCCGTCATTTCAAGCATCCGTGACGTTGCTAGGGCTAGATCTACTAGGAAGATCATAGAAATGATCTTTGTAAGAAGAAATTTGGCCATTGAACTGACTCTTTGCTATGTGTGTGAATGTTGTAATGGTACGTTTCTGAATAGGATGGGTTGGTCAATACATATATATAGAAAAACGAACGGATAACTCTTGACCGGTTAGTATACATGCATAGGATTTTGATTCATGGAATAAGAGATAATTTTACTATAATTACGGATCGGAGTACGTAATAAACAGTATCTAATATAATTACTAGTAGTTGATTGCGTTTAGCTAAACGGGAAACACATTTAATTTAATTGATTTTGGACATTTAATACTTTAACAAAGTGGGATTAGTTGATTGGTTCAAAAATATACTCCATACTATTCTCTATTTAATGATGATATTTGTCTTGTCTATACTTTAAAAAAAGGTGAGTTATAAGGACTTTATTGAATTTAATTGATCATATTGACTCTTTTTTTTCCTTTTTAACCTTCTACACCCATTACGGATCAATTTGAAGACGGTGAATATTTAATACAATAAATTATGACTTATGAGGAAAACTTTAGTATTTAAATATTTTGACACATTCACAAATTTTCATTACAGGTGCGTCTCAATGTTAAAACTCAAATCAAAGGTTCGAATGTATATTACGTGCTTAGTTTATCGGTTTGATGAGTTTAGTTTTGTTTGTGAAATCCAGGTTACGTAGTTGGTCCCCAAGAGGCCGATCAAGCCCATAAGCCCATTGTGTGGGGGGCTGTAGAAGCCCATGGTGTGCATATATTCATAAGTAACTTTAACTTAACGTACGTCGGCCCAACCCGATTAATTAAGGGTTTGTTTTAAATTTCTTATAATAATACATTATAATTTATTAAATTATATTTTCTTAAGATCTCAAATCTAATATAACATAATGAAAATTAATGTATTATTTTTGGAAATCTATAAACATGTCCTATATAAGTGTACTACGTGCATTATATTTGGTACACATGTTGGACATAAGTAGCCGTAGGACGAATGGTGTTGATTGGTTAAAATGAAAGATTAATATATTATATATATTAAAATAATATTTCATTTGGTCACATTTAACGTTCACATTTCATTTGGCTCATGTCATCATCACTTTTGTCATATGTTATTTTCTAAACATTTTACCTTTTATAAACGTCAAATTGTACACAAAAATTTGATCACACAATTATATACAAAAAAATTTATCCCACAATTTCTAAAAATCAAACAATTTCCAATTAAGAAGATTTGATCCCAAAATTATATACAAAGATTTGATCCCACAATTTCTAAAAGTCAAACAATTCCTAACTAAGATATAATTATGTATATTTACCTATTAATCCTTATTCTATTTAAAATTTATTTTAATCTTTTATTTATATAAATTTTCTAAATTACCACCCCAAAATATTTTCCGTTATACATGATAATTATGCACTTCCAGGAACATTATTATCATACTTAATTAGTGTTCATAATATAATATGTATGTTAATGGTCCGTAAACTCCATTATAAAGATATGTATATAGATAGATGATCCGTAAATATAGTTAACGTTATACGGTTCATCCACCAACATACATATAATTATGCACTTACCAAAAATATTATTATCATACTTAATTAGTGTTCGAGATTTAATAAGGGTGGATAGATTGTTTGTAAACTCCATGATAGAGAATACAATATACAGTTTTACTTTAGTGCAATTTTATTTTTAATAATTATATAAAATTTATAATTTCTTCTATTAATATAAATTCACACATCTACCTTCAATTTTCATCATACAATACACCTTATAAATTATTCCAATCAAGAAATTATCTTTCCGATACATTATGTTAATTTTTTTATATAATTCTCTGTTATATTTTACATATTATAAATAAATTTAAATTCATTCTTAAAATATATGGTCATACCCGTGCAAGGCACGGAGACACATGCTAGTATATTATATATATTAAAATAATATTTCATTTGGTCACGTTCACATTTCATTTGTCTCATGTCATCCCTGATTCTCCATCATCACTTTTGTCATATGTTATTTTCTAAGCATTTTACCTTTTATAAACCTCAAATTGCACACAAAGATTTGATCACACAATTATATACAAAGATTTTATCCCACAATTTCTAAAATTCAAACAATTTCCAATTAAAAAGGATTTGATTCCAAAATTATATACAAAGATTTGATCCCACAATTCTAAAAGTCAATCAATTCCTAATTAAGATATAAATAAATATTCAATCAAACAATTCCTAATTAAGATAAAAATAAATCACACAATTCCTAATTTATACTAAACACCTTACCTTGATTAGGAAAATCTCGAATAAGAAGAATAAGTAATGAAAAAAGAATTAGTTGGTGATCTTATGAAGATCAAGATCGTGGCTTCTTAAAATTAAAATTGAGTGAATCAAATTATTAAATTATTTTTCTAACATAGATTGTGAAGCCATGAAGGTATCAAATCAATAACACAATATTTTTTGTAATCAACTTCTTTCATAAATACTTTGAAGATATAATTTTACATTTTTAAACCTCAAAATATATAGTATCAAATATTTGATCCTTTCATAATCTATACTATACATATTTGTAGGTGATCTTATAAAGATCAAGATCGTGGCTTCTTAAAATGGAGTGAATCATTTTAAAATTGTTTTCATAATATAGATCACGAAGGAATCAAATCAATCACACAATTGCCTTTTCTAAACCACGACTCCACAACTAGGGTTGAGCAAGGCCCGGAATTTGGACCGGAACGGTTCTAATCGGTCCGGTCTCCGGTCCAGAAATTTAGGATTTTTGGGTCCGGGCTAAATACCGGTCCGATCCGGTCCGGTCTGACTCGGCTTATTAAAAAATTCTAAAACTTTATGTGGCACACCTCTCCTCTCCACCAAAACTTTATGCAAGTTATAGGTTTTATGTTATTAACAGGTTATATGCAAACTATGGCACAATGACATACCATTACAAGTGCTAGGTTTTATCATCTACGCAAAATTATATTTAGATTTGAGGGTTTTTTTTTCATGTTCCTCTAGTGCAAGGATATAAACCGGTCCGGTTCGGGTTTACGTGCTTAGTTTATCGGTTTGATGAGTTTAGTTTTGTTTGTGAAATCCAGGTTACGTAGTTGGTCCCCAAGAGGCCGATCAAGCCCATAAGCCCATTGTGTGGGGGGCTGTAGAAGCCCATGGTGTGCATATATTCATAAGTAACTTTAACTTAACGTACGTCGGCCCAACCCGATTAATTAAGGGTTTGTTTAAATTTCTTATAATAATACATTATAATTTATTAAAGGATAAGTGTCATGTGAGAAAGATTATTATAGTACAAAATAAGAATGAATGTAAACCATTGGATTAGAAATAAATCAAAAGTCATGATTGAACTTTCATTAAAAGTCATGTGTCATGCACATGTCTTTAATTCAAATGGTTGATATTCGGAGCACCACCACCGGTCACCGGACCACCGCCGCCGGTCGTCGGACCACCGCCGTCGGTCGTCGGACCACCGTCGAACCACCAGACCACCCTTGGGTGCATGTGAACTCTATTAGAAGTGCAAGCCTTTGAGTGTGCATGCTTTTTGACTTTCAAGTACATGTGAAATCTAGTGCATGCAAGTTTTATTGGGAGTGTATGAAAATTCAACTGAAAAGTGCATACGAATTAGAAAATTGATGCATGTAAATTATACTAGGAGTGTGCATGTGAATTTAACCGGAAGTGCATCTGAATTCTACTGAAGTGCATGCCTTTGAGTGTACTTATATGTCTTTTGACTTTTGAGTGCATGTGAAATCAAATGCATGCTTTATGTGTTGTGAGTGCATGCGAATTCAACTAAGAATGTATGTAAATTCTACTAAAGTGCATGCCTTTGAGTGTACTTATATGTCTTTTGACTTTTGAGTGCATGTGAAATCAAATACATACTTTATGTGTTGTGAGTACATGCAAGTTCAACTGAGAGTGCATACGAGTTATACATGCACAAAAATGTTAAATTCACATGCACAATAATAATGAGAATGCATGAGAATTCGACTTAAAGTGCATGCCTTTGACTTGAGAGTGCACGCGAATTTGACTTAAAGTGCATGCCATAATGTATATCTTTTGGCTTGAGAGTGTATATGAATTCAACTAAGGAGACAAAGGAGTGCATGTGAATTCGAGTGAGACTGTATATCTATTCAACGAAGAGTGCATGCAAATTTGAGTAAGAGTGCATATCTTGTGACTTGAGAGTGCATGCGAATTCAACTAAAAATGCATGCATTTTTATTTGACTTGAGAGTGTATGTGAATTCAACTAATAGTACATGCGAATTTGATTGAGAATGCATGTCTTTTGACTTTAAGAGTACACGTGAATTTATCTAAGAGTGCATGTATTTTGACTTTAAGAGTGCACGTGAATGTGAATTGAGAGTGCATGTGAATTCAACTGAGTGTGCATACCTTTTGATTGAGAGTGCATGTGAATTCAACTAGATGTACAATAACTTGCATGTACATTTAAGTCAACAACTTGCACTCCAATCCAAAAAAATACATGCACAAAATGTTGAATTTGCATGCACAGAAGTGTTGCATTCGCTTGTACTTTTAGGCCTCCGGCTTGCACTTTGTCAGTAATGTTCAAAAAACAAAGGCATGCACAAAAAGGTCTCCATGTTGCATTTTTTTAGCTTTTAATCTGATCTAACGGCTAGGATCTATTCTTATTTTGTATTATAAGGACCTTTCTCACCTGAATTTCACCCTTTATTAAATTATATTTTCTAAAATCTCAAATCTAATATAACATAATAAAAATTAATACATTATTTTTAGAAATCTATAAACATGTCCACTCCTATATAAGTGTACTACGTGCATTATATTTGGTACACATGTTGGACATAAGTAGCAGTTTTAGGACGAATGGTGTTGATTGGTTAAAATGAAAGATTAATATATTATATATATTAAAATAATATTTCATTTGGTCACATTTAACGTTCACATTTCATTTGGCTCATGTCATCATCACTTTTGTCATATGTTATTTTCTAAACATTTTACCTTTTATAAACGTTAAATTGTACACAAAAATTTGATCACACAATTATATATAAAAAATTTTATCCCACAATTTCTAAAAGTCAAACAATTTCTAATTAAGAAAATTTGATCCCAAAATTATATATAAAGATTTAATTATATATAAAGATTTGATCCCACAATTATATACAAAGATTTGATTTGACTAATTATGTGATTTTAAATTTAACTTATAAATCCAACCAAATAAAACAAAATTTAATAATTTGAAGTCTTCAACCCTCAGTGTTGGTAAGACAATTTCGCAAAAAGAAAAAAAGAAACACTAAATCGACAACTCTATTTTCAACATTTCGGGTTGGGCCGGCTGGGCTTACGTTGAATTCAAGTATGCCTGACGATTGCAAGTTCGAGTTATATACGTTAACTACGAATTGAATTGGGTCATTTGCAATTATTTGAATGTATGTAGTACATTTGCAATTATTTGGCCCTGGGGTTATTGTATATGGCAGGAGTCACACAATCGTGACAATCTTGAACAATTCAATCAAGATTATATAATGTAATGTTTATAATCCAAAGTTATAATATGTTAAGTAATTCTTATTGTCTTTATGTTCTAAGCTAATGCACGAGGCTAGGTAAGGGTTAGGGATTTTAGAAGACAGGGACATGAGTGACCGAGTCATGGTCGAGCCATGGTTGGCTCATTGAGGCTTAGCCATCTTTGGCTAAGTAACTCATGAGCCTCGTTTGCTTGACCGTGTGTTTATGTTGTTGTTCTTGGGCTTATTCTCCACTTGCTGATTGTATTGGGCCTCTTCTTGTTGTTGGGCCTTGGCTCGCGTTGTTAGACGTGGCCCTTCCTTCAGCTTGCAAGTCGGCGTCGTTTGAGACATTTTGAGGCTGTCTTATAAGGGTCTCTGATACCCTAATCTGATAACCTCTCGTTGTCATTGTAGAATCTCGCCGTTTGGAAGTTTTATGAGAATGGCTCCTTAAGAGCGAATCTCACCTACTCCTTGGTGGATTCCGATGGTGCCAGAGATTGAGAGATAGAGAAAGAAAGAGACAAAAGAAAGAGAGAACGAAAGAGTGCTCGGAGCACTGTAGTTGCTCGATTGTGTGAAGCTTGCTTGAAGGCTTCTTTGTGTCCTCCCAGAGGACTTGGTTCTTCTCTTTTCTCTGTTCTTGTCTTGCTCTTGTGCCTTGTTTCTTCTCTTGTTCATTTCCTTTGTCGCCTGTGTGCTTGCTTTGTAACTATGAGACTCTTAAGGCATGTGTTGCCTAATGGATTTGGTTGAGTCTCCCCTCTTGAGGCTCCGCAGACGTAGGACTTTTTCCGAACTGCGTTAACAACTCTGTGTGTTCACTTTTGCTTGTTTCCTATTCTGTTTTCTCGAGGTTTGTCAATCATTTTTGGATTAGTACGATCGAAGCGAACTCAAACTAGGGTTTCTGCCATTTCACATAACATTATCTTCTTATTAAACATGCCCAAGAAATCCGTGCAGCCAACTTAATATAATGCGGAACAGGAAAAAAATCTTTCAATCATACCGAGCAGTTCCAACTCGGTTCGAAAGATTCCTACGCTGCAGCCCCTTGTGAATGTTGTGCAAGTTTCACGTCATTGCTTTTGCCAATACTTGAAGTAGGAAACTTGGGATCATCTGCATAAGTATCCAATGCAGAAACTGTACAAGTAGGCAGGGTGTCAATCGGGCGGGTCGGGTCATTTCGGATTCGGGTTAGTTTGGATTCGGGCCAATGTCCAATATTATAACAAGTCGGACCATATCGGGTCGGATCGGATATTCATTTATCGGGTATTCAGGTCAATTTCGATCGGGTTAATTTGGATTTCGGTCAAACTTAGGGCTGTCAATCGGATTGGTTTCAGGTCGGGTCATTTTGGTTTCAGATTAATTCGGATCCTGGATAATGACGTATTCACGTGTATTTTGACAACTCAATCCAATTCAGGTCGGTCGGGTCCATTGTTCATTTTATCGGGAGAAGTCAGATATTTGGGTCAATTTCGATGGGTTATTTCGGATTATGACCGAACTAGATTTTGTGTAAATCATATTTCGGTTGAGTAAGAATTCAGATGAATATGAGTTCGAATGAATATGATTTCGTTTAAGTACGATCTCAAAATAATCACATTTCGTATAAATCGAATTGTGGTTGAAATGTATTTCGATGGAATCGGTTTTCGATTGAAGGCAAACATAATTACAATAAATATATATATTCACTATAAAATCTCCTATCATTGAAGTTCTATATTTAAGATTGGGTTTTGGTAAGGATGATTCTTACGGTAAATAGTAAGGATAAACCTAGACCTTTGACTTTATGATTTAACGATAAGGAAAGTTTAGGATCAGGTGGCATTAAATTTTTCTATGATTTCGGGCTATTGAGTTTTGGTTTTCATGTGATTTCGAATCAGTCAACTTTGGGTTTTCGGGTGATTTAGGATCAGACAACTTTGGGTTTTCGGGTGATTTCGGATCGGGTAACTTCGGGTTTTCGGGTGATTTCGGATCGGGCAACTTCGGGTTTTCGGGTGATTTCGGGTCGGGTGACTTTGGGTACCGGGTTGATAATGGGCTAGTCCGTTCGGGTTATATTTTGGGTTCGGGCTAGTCGGTTTGGGTCGGGTTCGGATATACAATTTTCTAATTCTTTTCGGATATCGAACGGGTTCGGTTTCGGGCGGGTCGAGCGGGTCATTCGGATCGGTCAAGTTTTGACAGCCCTAGGCGCATCAGTATTACCAACCTGAATGAGCAGTTTCTGTGTGGGGTAGCAATGTGCTTTATCCATGGATTCTTCAACGAATTGCGTCTCTGCCAGAAGCTTTTCCATTCTCTTTCATCTACACGTACAGAAGATGAATCAATAACATGATCTTGGCCATATCAATATATATATAGGAAGAGCTTCACATAAGAACAATATATTAAGAGAGAACTAAGAAATTACACGGACCGTTGATCACAAATCAATCGGACGGCTGGGATAAAAGAGAACTAAGAAATCCACCGTCACTCACGATGCTAAGCAAATCCGGCAAGGAACTCAAATCGATGCCCTCCGACTTCGTCCTCGTAATCAACCACTCGCTCCAGAAGGAGCTCTGCGTCGGAACCGACGACGGCGTGTTCCATCCAGCGGCGGTGCACGAGAGTCTCATGGCTTTGAAGTCGTTCGTCGTCGATTCGTCCCTCTTCGCCTTCAGGGACGAACATTCCGTACACTGCGGCGTTCACCGGCCGTTTTCCGCCGCCGACGTCAATCCGATTCTGTGGGATGCGATTTCGGATGCGGTGATGGTGGAAGGGGTTCGAATGGTGGAGTCTAACTTGCGGTTCTATAAAGGACGGAATTCAGAGTGCTCTGGTAGATTTATTGATACTGTTGCCGTTCGCGTTGTCACGAAGGAGAGTTTCGTTTGCTATGAGGATGTAGGAGAGTGTTGATTTTGTGGTTAAACTCATTCAATCCAATTCAAAATTCCAACTTATAGACTGATTCGCTAGTACAGTTGTTTATTTGTGTCTAGGGTTTTATTGAAGTTAGGGTTTTTTGTTCTGATATATACGGCTGAGTAACTTTGTACATGTTGGTACATATTCTATAGATACACTATCACAAATTCAATGGAAATCTAGCTTGTGATGTCAAATAGTTGTAATTTCTTATCAAATAGCTTGTGAGCGGGGATCGGTCCCTGCAATCGAAAGAAGAGATTAGAGGAGAGAGAGAGAGAGAGAGAGAGAGAGAGAGAGAGAGAGAGAGAGAGAGAGAGAGAGAGAGAGAGAGAGAGAGAGAGAGAGAGAGAGAGGAGTTCGTCGAATGGAGAAGATGAAGCAGATCTGCAAAAGGGAGCAGATCGGAGCAACGTCAGCGACAACCGCAGGGGCAGAGAATCGGACGGATCTACGACCATTTGAGAGAAAAAGTCCATGAACTGTCATTTAAGTATCCTTGAACGTTTGTACTAATGTCCTTGAACATGCATGTAAAAAGCTAGAAACATTTAAGAGAAAAAGTCCATAAACTGTCATTTAAGTATCCTTGAACGTCTGTACTGATGTCCTTGAACATGGATGTAAAAGGCTGGAAACAGCTGAGAGAAAAAGTCCATGAACGGTCATTTAAGTATCCTTAAACGTTGTTGTATGATGACATCACTAGTGGAAAAAATTCTTATAGAGGCGGGCCTTTGGACACTTATTGAGGCGAACACCGTTCGCTTCAACTAAGGGGGCTGCAACAAGTAGGGACACTTTTTGAGGCGGGCATTTTACGCCTCTAAAATGACCTTATTGAGGCGGGCCTCCGAAGCCCGCCTCAACAAGTCCCTCACTTTGGCGCCAAAATGAGGGACTTGTTGAGGCGGGCTTCGGAGGCCCGCCTCAATAAGTAAACACTTGTTGAGGCGGGCCTCTATAGGCCCGCCTCAACAAGTCACGCTGACTCGGCCGAGTCAGCGCTATATACTTATAGAGGCGGGCGTATACAAGCCCGCCTCAACTCGGCCGAGGGGACTAGGTAGATTGTCTCCCGTTCGTCATCAACCCAAAGTTGTGTTTCTCCTTCAGAAGAATGCCCCATCACAAGGGGAGTTCCTGCAACTCAGTGCTACATTAGTTTCATCACTAGGAACAATAACAGAAACAGTACATTCAGGAATTTTACACAACCGAGCTGCCATCACATTCATAGACCTAGAATCATGCCCTCCTAAGCGACAAAATTCAGATATGAACTCAGCATGATGACACTTCACCTTCTCAAGGTTCCAACACATGAAACCAATGAGACCAAGCAGTACAAAGGCAGCAATAATAACTCTAAGTGCATATATCCACATATGAACATTCCACAACTCAATATCATGCATATAAGAGTCAATACTAGCCAAAGCAATGCCACCAAAAATCAGACAAGCAAATACACCAATTATCCACAAATATTTCTGAATGTTTCCCACATAGAAACTCTTACTAAAATCATGCTTAGATTTTTCACACACAAGTGAAGAGTCACCTAGACCACATAACCTAGCATGCAATTCAGTTTTCAGTTCAGAAACACTTACTTCAGCTCTCATAGCTTGGATTTCAGGTTTAGAGATACTCACTCTCCCACCTAATTGATGTGTCTTGCTTTCTGACTTGGTATCCAGGTGCCCTTCCATCTCTGCAGCAACTTTTCCTCTATTTACAGCCACATTTTGCTGGTTTTGAGAGCCCTTTTCTGACTCTAAGCACTGCAGGGGTTGGCACCTTGCTGTTTCACCCATTTCCTTCTTCAGTCCCAGTTGGACTGAAGTGTTCTGTTTTCTTCCAGCCCTTTTCCTTTGCCTTTTCTTGCATTTTCCAGCCTCTTTAGATTGCCCAAGTGATGTTACCTGAACTACATTCTCATTCAAAACAGTTAATTCATTTTCAAAAGGCATTTTGGATTGAGTTGAGCTCTTTTTACCTTCACCTTTTGAGGTGCTTAATCAAGGGGTGGCCATAGCATAATATAGCCCTCCCTTCTTAATACCTCATATAAGGGAATTGCCATTTTTAGTGACATTCCTTATACTTCCTTGTGAAGTAATTTTACAGCCCAACTCATCAAGCATACTTTCAGAAATAAGGTTCCTTCTCAAGTTTGGAATCCATCTCACCTTTTGAAGCACTCTAACTTTGCCATCATGCATTTTTAAGGGAACATTACCAATCCCTTTGATTTCTAAACATGTATGGCCACCCAACATAACTTCTCCACAATCAAATTCATGCAATTCATTAAACATGTATTTATGCGGGGTAGCATGCATAGAGCAACCAGAATCTAAAATTCAGCAATTAGAATCATGTCTAGAATCAAGCATGAGCAACTCACATGAATAAGAAGCACCAGATTCACACACATTAGTAACATCAGATTTCTGCTCATCATCAGATTTCTTTTTCTTGCAATCTTTAATAAAATGGCCAGCCTTACCACAATAGAAACACTTTCTATCCTTAGTATCAGTTTTAGCCTTTTTTCCAGTTTTGGGTTTCCCCTCAGCATGCAAGACAGAATTCTCAGGTTTAACATCAACTTTCTTTTCAGTTTTAGTCTTAAACACCTTTAACACTTCATTTTTCTGAGTTATAGCCTCAGCAATTTTAACAACAGTGATGGTGTCATTACCAAACTGAATCACATCTTTCAGAATATCAAACTGAGCAGGCAAGGAATTCAATAACAGAACAGCTTGGTGAGTTTCAACAATCTTATCATTACACCTTTCCAAATCTTGGGTCATTCTCATAAATTTATCAAAGTTATCATTCAAAGTCAGATTCACATCCATCTTAAATGTAAATAATCTGCACAGTAATGATATTCTAGATGTAACACCCCCAAAACTTAACCCTTTTGGAAAGGTATTACCGCCAGTGACCCCAGTGTTCCTTACCGAGATCACCCAAGGCTTTACTGTTTAAATATAATTTATGAAATACAAATGATACATAATGATCAAAGCATTCAATTCCAAAACATAACATTGTCAAGGAAACATGAGTTACGGGATTACAACCCAATCCCGAATAGGCTAATACAGAGTTTAAACCAAATACAGCGGAAGTCTTATAAAACACATCACAACCAAAGTTATTGTCCAAAAGATCTCAACCTGATTAAAGAAATAATTAAAACGTTCAAAAACCACCGTTGACTTCATAGTCCTTCTATTCTTATGAGCTACTTCTTATCTGATGTGCCGAATCGAACGGATGACACCAGCCAACCATGCAAGGAATATTACGGTTGGTTAGTCTACTTGAATAGACTAGCAAAGGTATAAAGCAGACTGGTTCGAAGCAGTCATATTAGGTTAGACTCATCGCTTCTCGGATAATAACCGATAACGGTAGTCAACCATCATATTTCTACTGGAATAGACAAGAGGTATGCACAAGAGAAGATTCTGGAAGACTGAATCTTCATAAAAACCGACTCGAAAAGAGACTCCAAGAGATTGAGTCTTTAAGGAAATATGACAAATCTGGAATGTTTACAGCATCATACAACAATGATTTAAAAGTTGACTGAGATGCTTCGGTTCACGACCAACCTCATCGCCTACAGCGAATCCAGATTGGAAAGAGAACGTACTATGATCAAAGTCGAGACGAGTTTTCCTAGATGCACTATAACTTAGCTGCACTACTCGCCCAAGGTTTATTAATTATGTGCATCGAGTAGCACTTATCTTATTTATGTTCCAAAAACACACATCACGTTATTAGACTTTTACATGTGTACCCCATCATTGGGACGACACATCTTAGTATACGTTTCGTCGAGAGTGACGTACACTGGAAGGTTTGTGACACCAGCTAAGTGTCCTGTCTCCACACACTTGTGAAAGAGACCGATCATGATCTTAGAATAGTACCAGATGGAGACGAGCCACCCCGATACCAGATTATAAAGAAACGACTGGACCGAGTCCGAGTAACGTTCCTATCTAACGGTGCTAACTAAACAGTTACAACACAAAAACAGTTACAGGATAAATCCACATAAAGGCCCGAAAGGCGATCACAGATAATAGCGTTGTTCTAACAGATATACAACCTATTATATGATTTTCAAAACAATTTACCAAAACCGTTTCCAGACAAACAGAGTATTCATTCCAAATTAATTACTCAGATAAACTACTGATAATTAATGTAAATATGGAATGAATGAGCAAGAGCGAACCGCCACTTGCCTTAATCCGCAGAATAGCCTAACGACGACAACTGGATTCCGGGCTCGACACGGGTATAGTTCTGACAACACAACAACCTTCAAGTCGACCCATAAAAGGAACCCTAAGTTAGATCCGACATAACCAAAGTACGAATCTAAAACGACGAAAGAAAACGAAAGGAAAGACGCCACGACGACAACCAACCAAGCCAAAGCCACGAAGGCATTCTGGGCACTGGCGGCGGTCGCTGTTCTTGGCGGCGGTCGCCGCAGTTCATCACGGCGGTCGCCGTGAAGAACACGGACGACTTGAAACGAGAGAATCTCACCAAAACGATGCGCGTTTCGACCCCTTTCCGCCTTGCTTGGGTTCTGACCTCCAAAGGCAACCAAAAGGCTTAAAAAGGGCTGCTGGAAACACCACCAAACAACACCGACGAGAGCTTGCAAACTCCGGCGAAACACAACTCCGACGACACGAGAATTTGGCAGAGGTTCGGTGTTTGGGATGGCTCAAATCTCTCCCCCAACACCTCCTTTTATAGCCAAAGCATCTGGAGCACGAAAAATGGGCCTACGAAGGCTAGTTCGGCGCTCGCCAGAAATCACGCCGGCGACCAACGGGCAAGGACTGCCGGACAACGACGGTGGCAATTACGGCGGGCGCCGTAATTTATGGCGGTCGCCGCCATAGCCTGGCACACCAGCTACCTCCTCGAGCATTGGGACGGCGGGCGTCGTGACTGTACGACGGTCGCCGTGATCAGCTCTTTCCCGCCCGTTCAGCTTTGAACGAACATGACATTAACCCGGGATAAAAATTATCGTACGCAAACGAATATTAAAATCCAAGGTATGTCGTCTGTATATTATTTCACTGAGAAAAATATTACAGATACAGAGTACATTACAGAATGTCTCAAACTCTCTGTATTAAATCCGACGTACTAAACGGGTACTCGGGAAAATTCCAAAATTCCCAAAATAACCTTACAAAAATACGGGGTATCACATCTCCTCCCCCTTAAAAGAAGTTTCGACCCCGAAACTTAGGTCGAAAATAACTCGGGAAAACGCCTGAGCATATCTGACTCGGTTTCCCACGTCTCCCAAGTAACTTCTTCGGTCCCGGACTTGGACCACTGAATCCGTACCAACGGTATGATCTTGCTACGCAAACGCTTCTCCCGACGCTCCAAAATGCACACGGGCAACTCTTCATAAGTACCATTAGCTTGAATCTCGATGTCCTCATAACTAAGCACATGAGAATCATCTGGCACATACTTTCTGAGTAAAGATACGTGGAACACGTTATGCACCGGGTGAGCCGATGGCGGCAACGCCAAATGGTACGCTAGAGATCCTACTCTATCCAGAATCTCGAATGGTCCCACATAGCGAGGGTTAAGCTTCCCACGCTTACCAAATCTGAAAACTCCTTTGGAAGGCGATACCTTGACAAAAACCTTGTCACCGACCTCGAACTCGACAGTCCTGCTCTTTCGATCTGCGTAGGACTTCTGTCGACTCTGAGCGGTCAACATCCTTTGTCTGATCAAAGCAATGTCTGAAGCCGTCCTTTCGACCAACTCTGGTCCAAGCAGAATTTTGTCAGCATTATCATCCCAACAAATCGGAGATCTGCATCTGCGACCATACAAAGCTTCAAACGGAGCCATCTTGATTGTAGCATGCCATCTATTGTTGTACGTGAACTCAATCAGACTCAAGCTGTCCTCCCAGCTAGTCGGACGATCGAGTACACAAGCTCTAAGCATATCCTCCAGGGTCTGCATGATCCTTTCAGACTGACCATCTGTCTGAGGATGAAACGCGGTGCTGAACCTCAACTCGGTTCCCATAGCCTTATGAAGTTCCTGCCAGAACCTTGACATGAAACGGCCATCTCGGTCCGATACAATGGTCTTAGGAATGCCATGTAAGCGGACAATCTCCTTCTGGTAGACTTCAGCTAACTTCTGGGTTTCCCATGTGGTCTTGATGGCTATGAAATGAGCACTCTTTGTAAGCCTATCCACAATTACCCAGATAGCATCTCTCTGACTTCGAGTTTTGGGTAGCCCAGTGATGAAGTCCATGGCGATATCTTCCCATTTCCATTCTGGCAGAGGGAGAGGTAGCAACTCACCACCTGGCCTGCGGTGTTCGATCTTGACCTTCTGGCAAGTTAAGCACCTTGCCACAAAGTCTGCTACGTCCCACTTCATGTTTGGCCACCAAAACTTCTTCCTGAGATCCTTGTACATCTTGCTAGAGCCAGGATGCATAGAATAAGCAGATGAATGAGCTTCTCTCATCACCAACTGACGAAGACCTTCTGCGTCAGGCACACAGATCCGATCCTGAAACCAAAGTGATCCATCATCCTGAACCACAAAACTGGGAGCTTTCCCATCCATCACTTCACTGCTTAACTTCACCAAGATGATGTCATCGACTTGCTTTTATTTGATCTGATCCAGTAGTGTAGCCTGAATTTCCATCATACTCAGGTACCCTCTACGCTGGTCATACAAGACTTTAATGTCGCATGACTCTTGGTTTAGCTTGGTTTGAGCAGTAAGTAGAGCAACTACAGTCTTGTGCGTTGTCTTCCGGCTTAGTGCATCAGCTACTACATTAGCCTTGCCCGGATGATACAACAATTCCATATCGTAGTCCTTGAGCAATTATAGCCAGCGACGTTGTCTCATATTTAGCTCCTTTTGAGTAAATATATACTTGAGACTTTTGTGGTCAGTGAAGACTTGGCATCTTATACCGTAGAGGTAATGCCTCCAAATCTTCAACGCAAAGACAACCGCTGCTAACTCAAGATCATGGGTCGGATAGTTTTCTTCGTAAGTCTTGAGTTGTCTAGATGCGTAAGCAATAACTCTGCCTCTCTGCATCAGTACACAACCCAAACCACACTTTGAAGCATCACTATAGACCACATAATCGTCGTTCCCTTCGGGAAGTGCTAACACGGGTGCCGAGGTCAGCCGTCGTTTCAACTCCTGGAAACTGGCCTCGCACTTGTCATTCCAAACAAACTTCTTGTGGACCTTGCGGAGTAGATTAGTCATAGGTAGAACGATCTTTGAAAATCCTTCTACGAAGCTTCTATAATACCAGGCAAGTCCAAGAAAACTGCGCACCTCCTTCACGTTCTGGGGCTGTGTCCAATTAGCCACCACTTCATTTTTTGGGGGATCAACCATAACCCCATTTTTATTGATCACGTGGCCTAAGAAAGCCACTTCCTTCATCCAGAATTCACATTTAGACAATTTAGCAAAAAATTGATGTTGTCTAAGGATTGACAAGGCAATCCGCAGATGTTCCTCATGGACTTCTTCATTCAGAGAATAGATCAGAATGTCGTCGATGAAGACCACCACGAACTTATCCAAGTACTGGTGAAAACATCGGTTCATCAAATCCATAAAGACAGCTGGAGCATTTGTAAGCCCAAAAGGCATCACTACGAACTCGTAATGACCATATCTGGTCCTAAACGCAGTTCTAGGAATGTCCTGCTCACGAATCCTGAGTTGATGATATCCAGATCTTAGGTCGATCTTGGAGAAAACCTTTGCTCCCTACAACTGGTCCAACAAGTCATCAATCCTAGGCAAAGGATACTTGTTCTTGATCGTCGCCTTGTTCAACTCTCGATAGTCGATACAAAGTCGGAACGATCCGTCCTTTTTTTTGACGAATAATACCGGAGCACCCCACGTCGATGCACTCGGCTTGACATAACCTTTGTCAAGAAGATCTTCAAGTTGATTCTTCAATTCTTGCATCTCAGCTGGAGCCATCCGATACGGTGATTTGGAAACCGGCGCCGTACCAGGCTCGAGATCAATTGAAAACTCTACGTCACGGTTCGGGGGTAATCCAGGAATTTCTTCCGGAAAGACATCCAAAAATTCCCTAACTACATGAATATCAAGAACCTCAGGTCCATCCTTCGCGGGTGAATCCAAGTAGCAAAGGTACCCGACACATCCTTGTCGTAGTAGCTTAAACGCAGTCATTGCATTGATCAGCTTGCCGTTATCAGCGTCATTTCTACCTTTGAACTTGCACACGAACTGGCCCCCAGATGACACCGTCACCGTTCTTGAACTGAAGTCGATCACCGCCTTGTGACGCATAAGCCAATCCATACCGAGGATAATATCGTATGGAGCCATGACTATGCAGATTAAATCTGCCTCGAATTCCTTACCCTGAATGGTAATCGAAAAGTCGGACAGATGCTTGGTTCCCACCAAACGTTCTCCATTAGGAAGATTAACGACGAAATGGTCGCACGAATCGTTGCACACTAAATCTAACTTGCTAACACAGCTATCCGAAATAAAGGAATGCGTAGCACCTGAATCAAACAGAATGCACACTGAAGTAGAGTGAAGGTATAGAGTACCTTGAGCAATCAGAGCATTGGGTCCATCTGCCTCACGCATCTCGTACAAGCGTTGTCCCTGACTTCCAGAAACAGCTGAGGCCTTTCCCCTGTTCTGAGCAGTCGTCTAGACCGATGGGCTAGAAGTCTCGGCAGGCTTAAACCGAGGTCGGTTGCTCTGATGAACTGACCCTTGCTGCGACTCTACTCCCTTCTGCTTTCCCTGTTTGCAGAACTTCTGCAGATGACCATCACGTCCACACCCAAAGCATGACCTCTTCTCCTTCTGACACTCATTGCTCTTGTGCCCAGTCGTACCATAGTTATAACACTGAACTGTACTCATGGTCTGCCCTGACTGCTGAGTCGATCCTCCTTGCGTCATCTCCGTCTTAGCTCGGCCGGACTTGGCAAAGTTAGACGGTGGCGCAGGGCGCTTAAAACCACCTCCCTGGTTCTGGTTCTGCATCGACTTCTGTCGGTTGCGCCTCTTGGTCGACTCCTCTAGAGTTACCTCCAGCTTATAGGCACAATCCACATACTACTCCAAGGTAGAGCATGTGTGGTGCACCATTAACGGCTTGATATCCGGGCTCATCCACTCGTGGAAGTATCAGATCTTTTGGGCCTCGCTGGTAATCTCGGCAGTGGCATACTGTAGAAGATGGTTGAACTTAGATGCCAACTCGGTCACTTTCAGACCATCCGTCTTTGGGTACAAGAACTCTTTATGCTTCTCTTCTCTCATAGCACGAGAGAAAAAGCGATCAACTATCTTGGTCTTGAACATCGACCAAGTCAACACTGGGCTATCAGCCAAACCAGTGCTCTCCCACCACTCGCTAGCCTCCTCCTTCAGCTGAAGAGAAGCGATATGGACCTTCTCGGCCTCCGTACACTCCACGTTCCGAAACAGCCTCTCCATATGGGAGAACCAATGAGTCACTGCTACTGGCTCCCCTTTCCCGTTATAGCAATCGGGCCTCATGGAAGTGATGGTCTTAAGAGCGCGACCATAGCTGTCTCTAGCCCTGACGGCATTCTCCTGAACCACAGGGTTTCTGGGCTCCACAACATCAGGAACCGCTGGGTGAGTAGGCACTTCTTGCGCTTGAGGCGCACTTGGTCTCAATACATCTGCAATTGCCTGCATCACGATCCCACGAATCGCCTCAACAACTGCGGCATCAAACAGCACCGGCGCTTGGGTCTGATCCTGACCTTCACGCCTAAGCTGGACGCGAGACTCTGACGCGTGTTCATCCTGAACACCTCTTCCTGCTGGCCTGGGATCTTGGCTAGTCCCAGCACCGGCTCGAGTCGAGTTCCTCGTGCTTCTTGGGTTCACCATCTGTTTACCGATCAAATTCCAAGCATTCAATACATTAATATTATGCAATATTCCTATGCAATATATCAACGTAAATAAATTATTCAGAATAGATCAACTTGGCATTTTATAGATGAACCTTTGAATTGTTACACAAGTTACACATAAGTTTATCATCCGAGCACTAGGACAACATTGCTCGAAGATAAAAGTGTTTCCCAGAGTACTTGCCGCAATACTGAAATATTACACATAGTACAAACTTGGAATACTAAGCAACGAAACTACTGCGATAGGCAACAACAATCCACACTAAGGCGCTCCAAAACGTCTCCTGTAAGACCGACTATCCATGCAAGGTCTCTTCGGGCTTGCCTCACCATCGGAATCTGATGATGGACTACGCGCCCTGCTTGACCCTGAAGCACCTGGTCCTATCTCAGTCATGGTAAGGTATGGGTTATCCATGACTGGCCCTCCTATCCCAGCCCTCCTCTGAGTACTGGCGATCAGCTCATCCCTCCGATGCTGCTGTTTTGCAGAGATGACCTCGCTCTGGCGGAGGATCTCCTGCAGCTCGGATTCTGACCTCCTTCTTCTTGGAGTAGGGATAGGCTGAGATTCCCTGTCACATCTCCTAATACCGTACTCAGTATACAGTGCCTCCCAATCAGTTTCTGACATGGGTGCGTACTCTGGCACTGGCGGCAACTCTTGCACAGGTGGTGACTCTGGACTGGGGTGAATAAATTGCATCCCCGTTTCCTGACTATCCACCAGCAAGTGCCTCAAGTCATCGGACTCTAGGTTTTGACCGTTGAGGTCCATCTCGGTATCCTCCTCGGGATCATCCTCGATGGGGTCCTCTTCCTCTTCGGGGTCATCCTCTATGGGGTCCTCTTCTTCTTCTTCCTCTTCTTCCTCTTCGCTTCCTTCAAGAATCATATCCATCTGGTAATCGTCATGGTAGTACCCTCTCGCGTACCTAGACAATTCCTCTTCTTGCATTGCTTCCTCCCTTGGTGGCTCTACTGGCGCTGTCACAGGAACTACATCATTCCTTGACACCAGGACTACCGACTTAGGAAGCACATGCTTGATCTCCTCAGGTGGGCTGCTCGGGCCTCCAACCTCGAAGCACCTCTGGGGTATAGGGAAGTCTAGCCTCTCGGTAGACGGTGAATCCATCTCGGCATCTTCCGACCCCTTCTTCTGAGAGAGACATGCACCCATTTCCTATAGGATAACGATGAATGAATTAATCTTTCTAGACATAGAAGCAAGTTTACTATATCAGACTATCCAGAAGACATGACTATGAACGGTGTTTTTAAATTCTTTTTACTTTGAAAATTCAGAGCCCTTTTTAAGGCATTTTCGAAAACGGCTAAATGGTTTATAAAAATCCCAAACCCGTTTTAAAACTTTTGGCTCTGATACCACAACTGTAACACCCCCAAAACTTAACCCTTTTGGAAATGTATTACCGCCAGTGACCCCAGTGTTCCTTACCGAGATCACCCAAGGCTTTACTGTTTAAATACAATTTATGAAATACAAATGATACATAATGATCAAAGCATTCAATTCCAAAACATAACATTGTCAAGGAAACATGAGTTACGGGATTACAACCCAGTCCCGAATAGGCTAATACAGAGTTTAAACCAAATACAGCGGAAGTCTTATAAAACACATCACAACCAAAGTTATTGTCCAAAAGATCTCAACCTGATTAAAGAAATAATTAAAACGTTCAAAAACCATCGTTGACTCCATAGTCCTTCTATTCTTCTGAGCTACTTCTTATCTGATGTGCCGAATCGAACGGATGACACCAGCCAATCATGCAAGGAATAATTACGGTTGGCTAGTCTACTTGAATAGACTAGCAAGGGTATAAAGCATACTGGTTCGAAACAGTCATATTAGGTTAGACTCATCGCTTCTCGGATAATAACCGATAACGGTAGTCAACCATCATATTCCTACTGGAATAGACAAGAGGTATGCACAAGAGAAGATTCTGGAAGACTGAATCTTCACAGAAATCGACTCGAAAAGAGACTCCAAGAGATTGAGTCTTTAAGGAAATATGACAAATCTGGAATGTTTACAACATCATACAACAATGATTTAAAAGTTGACTGAGATGCTTCGGTTCACGACCAACCTCATCGCCTACAGCGAATCCAGATTGGAAAGAAAACGTACTATGATCAAAGTCGAGATGAGTTTTCCTAGCTGCACTATAACTTAGCTGCACTACTCGCCCAAGGTTTATTAATTATGTGCGTCGAGTAGCACTTATCTGATTTATGTTCCAAAAAACACACATCACGTTATTAGACTTTGACATGTGTACCCCATCATTGGGACGACACATCTTAGTATACGTTTCGTCGAGAGTGACGTACACTGGAAGGTTTGTGACACCAGCTAAGTGTCCTGTCTCCACACACTTGTGAAAGAGACCGATCATGATCTTAGAATAGTACCAGATGGAGACGAGCCACCCCGATACCAGATTATAAAGAAACGACTGGACCGAGTCCGAGTAACGTTCCTATCTAATAGTGCTAACTAAACAGTTACAGCACAAAAACAGTTACAGGATAAATCCATATAAAGGCCCGAAAGGCGATCACAGATAATAGCGTTGTTCTAACAGATATACAACCTATTATATGATTTTCAAAACAGTTTACCAAAACCGTTTCCAGACAAATAGAGTATTCATTCCAAATTAATTTATCTGTTAATTAATGTAAATATGGAACGAATGAGCAAGAGCGAACCGCCACTTGCCTTAATCCGCAGAATAGCCTAACGACGACAACTGGATTGCGGGCTCGACACGGGTATAGTTCTGACAGCACAACAATCTTCGAGTCGACCCATAAAAGAACCCTAAGTTAGATCCGACATAACCAAAGTACGAATCTAAAAAGACGAAAGAAAATGAAAGGAAAGACGCCACGACGACAACCAACCAAGCCAAAGCCACGAAGGCATTCTGGGCACTGGCGGCGGTCGCTGTTCTTGGCAGCGGTCGCCGCAGTTCATCACGGCGGGCACCGTGAAGAACACGGCGGGCGCCGTGAAGAACACGGCGGTCGCCGTGAAGAACACGGCGGTCGCCGTGAAGAACACGGACGACTTGAAACGAGAGAATCTCACCAAAACGATGAGCGTTTTGACCCCTTTCCGCCTTGCTTGGGTTCTGACCTCCAAAGGCAACCAAAAGGCTTAAAAAGGGCTGCTGGAAACACCACCAAACGACACCGACGAGAGCTTGCAAACTCCGGCGAAACACAACTCCGACGACACGAGAATTTAGCAGAGGTTCGGTGTTTGGGATGGCTCAAATCTCTCCCCCAACACCTCCTTTTATAGCCAAAGCATCTGGAGCACGAAAAATGGGCCTACGAAGGCTAGTTCGGCGCTCGCCAGAAATCACGCCGGCGACCAACGGGCAAGGGCTGCCGGACAACGACGGTGGCAATTACGGCGGGCGCCGTAATTTACGGCGGGCGCCGTAATTTACGGCGGGCGCCGCCATAGCCTGGCACGCCAGCTACCTCCTCGAGCATTGGGACGGCGGGCGCCGTGACTGTACGACGGTCGCCGTTTCGACGGCGGTCGCCGTGACCTGTACGGCGGTCGCCGTGATCAGCTCTTTCCCGCCCGTTCAGCTTTGAACGAACATGACATTAACCCGGGATAAAAATTATCGTACGCGAACGAATATTAAAATCCAAGGCATGTCGTCTGTATATTATTTCACTGAGAAAAATATTACAGATACAGAGTACATTACAGAATGTCTCAAACTCTCTGTATTAAATCCGACGTACTAAACGGGTACTCGGGAAAATTCCAAAATTCCCAAAATAACCTTACAAAAATACGGGGTATCACACTAGAAGGCAAGGATTTAGTCAAGTATAACGCTTCTAAAACATTCCATAAAGTTTTAGTAGTAGTAAACTTTACCACTTGACGAGCCACATCATCCGCAAGCCTTATTATAATTTCTGAGTGGGCTTGCTCATCAAGTTCCATCTTTCTAGCTGCTGAGGTCTCCGAGAGGTAGTCACCTTTTACAACTCTATAGCACTTCTCCTTGATGAGTATAGCCTTCATCTTGACTTGCCACATTGCAAAGTCAGTCGTACCATCAAATGGTGTAATTTTCATCATGTTTTCTGTCATCACCTACCAAACACACAAGTCAGTAAATGAAGCTAGAAAATTGATAACCACAGATTAGGACACAAAAGTCCAAGAATCACACACACAGAAATCAGTTCTCAAGAACACAATATCAAGAACCAATCAAGTACAACACCAGAGGTTGCACTTCAACACACTTCAGGTTCAAAGAATCAAAAAATCAAGAACTCAAGACAACACAATTCCAAGTTCAAAGAAACACAATTCCAGAACTCAGACAACACAAGACATTACAGTTCAGTCCAAATCTGAAAACAGATGCAAGAACACACGAAAATCAAGATTTCCAGGTTCACAAGATCTAAAAATCAGAATCAAGTAAAGAACTGAGTATCACAGTTTTCAGCAGTGAATAAGCAGGAATCAGACAAATGCACAAGAGCAGCGGAAGCTAAACAGGATCGAGCAAGGACAAACCCTAGGAAACTCTTCTAACCATATAAATCTGAATAATACCTGACTTGGCTTCGAGTGCGTTGAAGGGAGCTCATTTTGGTGAAACCTCGAGTGCGTTGTTGATACTTGTTGAAGGGAGTATTAGAGGGAGCTCGGCGAAGGGAGATGAAATCGGAGCTCGGGAAGACGGAGCTCGACGAAGACGGAGGAGATCGATGAAGTCGGGAAGACGGAGGAGATCGATGAAGTAGGGAAGACGGAGGAGATCGATGAAGTCGGAGCTCGGGACGAACGAATTGAAGACGAAGAGGAGGATACGAAGAGGAAAATGAAGGCGCGCGCAGCTATTTTTTTTAATTAGGGTTGAGCTTATAGAGGCGGGCCTAACACGCCCGCCTCTATAAGTATTACGACTCGGCCGAGTAATGGTCTAATAGAGGCGGGCCTTACATGCCCGCCTCTATTGGACATACTTGTTGAGGCGGTCTTTAAGAGGCCCGCCTCGACAAGCTTTAATTGAGGCGGGCTACTTGGCCCGCCTCAATTAGTTAGCATTAGAGGCGGGCCTTACCCTGGCCCGCCTCTAATACTTTAGCGGGAAATATTTTTTCGGATACTTGTTGAGGCGTATATTAATTTGTCCGCCTCAAAAGATGTTTTTGAGGCGTATAAATTAATTATCCGCCTCAAAAACCAATAAAAGTGATAGCCTAAGTCGTTGTTGAGGCGTTTTGAACTATGTACGCCTCTAAAAGGGAGCCTCAAAAAGTGTTTTTTTCACTAGTGCATACAGTATATTTAAGGGATAAAGGTTAGAAAATACAGAAAAACGCTCCCTTTGGGAGCAGCCGGCCCTAGCTTTGGGGTTGTGCTGTGCTGAACATCCCTATCCTCTGCCGCTCCGACCGGGCCTTGCTCCGTACCGAGCCCCCGCTCCGACCGAGCCCGCTCCGCACCTATCCACTGTTCCGACCGAACCCTTTGCAAACCCTCAAACCCGCTGTCGCCGGCTGTTGCGAGAGGCAGAGCTTTCCGATGTGCCGCGTGTGGCTGCCACCACTTTCAGTTCCGGCGACCACCATCCACCTCCGACGAACACACCCTCGTTCCCGCCGGCGGCCTGCTTCAGATCCAACCTAGACGTGTGATAGCAACATGCATGGGAGAATTAATCAAAGGCCTCCAAGGAAGAGGCTCAAGCAAAGGGTGGAGTCTTGTGCAAGTTCGGAATTGTGACTGATGATTTGGTTCTAGACAGTCTTCGGTAAAACGGCCATAACTGTGTCTAGAAAATTGATCTCGTGATGATTCAAGATGCGTTGGAAAGCTGATTCAAATATCTACAACTTCATAGTTTACGTCGAATCAAGATTCCAACCAGAAGATGGTCAAAATTGAGTTTTACTGAGAGTTGTACATGTCTTCCGCGACCGCGGAAATGTTACTGACGTTCGACTCTTTACAGAAACTTTTCCGCGATCGCGGAAGTATTTTTCGCGACCGCGGAAATATTTTTCGCGACCGCGGAAACGGGCCCGAACGTTTGTTGTTTCGTCGTTTTATTTGGAAATTTATTATTATTTTATTCTTACTTTTTTGTAGCTATTTAAACTAGCAAACCCTAGGTTCTAATGTGATGTTGATTTGAGTAGTAAAGTTGAGTACGCTCCTTCCTTGAATCCCAACATCAAACCCTTCGATCCCACGGATCAAACTATCCCGTAGCTCGTCGCTTCAAGCAATCAAACACTGTTTCTTCAGTAATTCGCGATCATCACGTTGATCCCTACGTTCATCTCTTTGGACGAGTTTTGGCTATCTCTTTAGCCCTAGGAAAGCCATCACTTTGGCTATGCAAGAGGAGATTCAACTACAAGCTTGGGGAGACAAAGATCCTACGAATTGCAAACGATACTTCAAGGGTTGTTCGCATCATGCATCAAAACCAAGAAGAAATTAAGATTGAGTAGCAATTAATCCGCATCCATATTTGATGAAATAAAACAGCTTACTAGTAAGGACCAATTTTCCATCTATACAATAAAGGCAACAAGCATGCATATATTTGATGAAACAGCAAACGTTCGCATCATGCATCAAAACCAAGAAGAAATGAAGATTGAGTAGCAATTAATCTGCATCCATATTTGATTGAGGCCTAAATCGTTCATCAAATATGGATGCAGATTAATTGCTACTCAATCTTCATTTCTTCTTGGTTTTGATGTCAGTTGATGCGAACAACCCCTGAAGTGTCGTTTGCAATTCATAGGATCTTTGTCTCCTCAAGTTTATAGTCGAATCTCCTCTTGCGTAGTCAAAGTGATGGCTTTCCTAGGGCTAAAGAGATAGCCAAAACTCGTCCAAAGAGATGAACATAGGGATCAACGTGATGATCGCGAATTACCGAAGAAACAGTGTTTGATTGCTCGAAGCGACGAGCTACGAGATAGTTTGATCCGTGGGATCGAAGGGTTTGATGTTGTGATTCAATGAATGAGCGTACTCAACTTTACTACTCAAATCAACATCACATTAGAAACTAGGGTTTGCTAGTTTAAATAGCTACAAAAAAGTAAGAATAAAGTAATAATAAGTTTCCAAATAAAACGACGAAACAGCAAACGTTCAGGCCCGTTTCAGCGGTCGCGGAAAATACTTCCGCGATCGCGGAAAAGTTTCTGTAAAGAGTCGAACGCCAGTAACATTTCCGCGGTCGCGGAAGACATGCACAGCTCTCAGTAAAACTCGATTTTGACCATCTTCTTGTTATAATCTTGATTCGACGTAAACTATGAAGTTGTAGATCTTTGAATCAGCTTTCCAACGCATCTTCAATCATCACGAGATCAATTTTCTAGCCACAGTTATGGCCGTTTTACCGAAGACTGTCCAGAACCAAATCGTCAGTCACAATTCCGAACTTACACAAGACTTCACCATTTGCTTGAGCCTCTTCCTTAGAGGCCTTTGATTAATTCTCCCATGCATGTTGCTATCAATGCAATTTCGCTGTAACTCACTGATTCATGAATACAGCAACTGAAGCATGTGTCAATCTCATTCATTAACTTCTATAATCTCATTCATTAACTTCTATATTTGTTGACTGATGTATGATACCTATATGTGCTTGAAAACATACATAAAGAATATTCGATTGAGCATATAATTGCATTATGGGCAGTATGTAGTTCGGTCCTATTATGTTGTCATTGTGCTGATTCATGAATACAGCAAATGTATGTTAATTTGGAAACACTAATTTAGCATCAATGTTTTTTGTAACTTGTAAAGTGTACAATTTCTATTACTTCTCTTTATTCTTCCTAATTTTATTGCTCCTATATGTATCCTTCTACTCTAGGCTACCCTCTGAACATTTTTTGAACATATTTATTAACTCCAAATCCCTAACAGATCCTTCCAAGGCCCAAAAGAGAACAGCGGTTCTCTAACAAGTAATGGAATTGCTGGGTGCTGCTTAAGCATTTGCACTGTGGTGATTTTTTTTTTCTTCAAAAAAGTGATAATGGGACAACGGTTTTTTGTAGAGCCGCTGTCTTTCTTTTGTTTGAAGTAAAGAGGGACAACGGTTTTTTAAAGAAATCGTTGTGCCACTTCGATTTTTTTTAAAATAAAAACAGACAAAGACCGCGGTTCTATAAGAATCGCGGTCCGGTATTTTTACCACGTTTTTAAATAATCGCGGTCCGACTTACCACGGTTCTCGAAAAACGTGGTACGAGAGTCGGACCGTGCCGAGAACAACCACGGACAGTAAATCGCGATCCCATGGCTTAAAAAAACGCGATCCGACCCTATGTTTTGTACTAGTGACATATGACTGAACCATTGACAAAACACTAGACGCCCACTTCTTACACTTAGCTTGTTCAGTGAGCTTGCAATATTGTAAACATAACCCACCACCTAACACAAATTAACCAACGAATAAATACTAAAATTAGCATTTGAATCACTAGTACAGAAAAGTCATTTCTCGGGTTTTTTTTTAACAAAGCGGAAGGGGGTTTTTGTATCCCCGTAATTCGCTTCGCTGAGAAATATTTCTCGGGGATTTTGCAAAACCCCCGAGAAACGATGCACACGATAGATTTTTAAAAATCCTGAGAGATATTTCTCAGGAGTTTTGTAGAACCCCTGAGAAAAGATGCACACTTTCAGGGAGTTATGGTCGCTTCATTCACGCACTCAACCTGCATATATATATTTGCCTTCCTGCATCCACAATCACAACTCATACATAGTACACAACTAATGAAGTAGAATAAATCATTGCACAATTGCAAGAGAAAAAAAATTGAACTCGTACATATATTTGTCAAATGTTAAGGAAATCCTACAACTCTATTTTTTCTACAACCAATTCAAGGTGAAAAGTGTCACTGTTTTGCATCTAACTTCTAACTTGTAAGTGGAATAGCTACTATACAACATGTATCTCCAAATATTGCAACATTCCTCTCGTATCCCATCAATGAAGAATGTCAAATGAGCTAGGTGAATCTTGAAAATACTGCAAAACATATGCACATACATTGCATGTCAATATTATTTCTATATATATGTGTACATGTATACTTGAACATCAAATTGTATAAGCTTTATACCACACACTTACATTGATGGGTATGACAGTACACTTATGATCCATTATCTCTCGCATGTACTGCATATGTAATAACTGAAATGTGAAGTGTGTCTGATTCTTAGTCATGACACTTCAAAACCAAAGCAAAATAATACAAATCACCACATGTACTGAACAACTTACAAGCATATATATTGTGAAATATAAGATAGATGGGGAATGGAAACAATATTGATAGACTTACTGAAATATTCAGCCAACGTATATTCCTCTTATTGTTTTTGTTTTGATTCCAAGAACCAACTCTCTCCACTCCTTTCAAGTTAGTTAATACCATTCCAATTGTCACCTGCAACCTCTACGATTTATTCTACATGAAAACATAGCAGAAATTAAAATTAAATTATTAACAATCTGGAATCAAAGCAAACAACCTCCTAGAATTACTTAAATAACAGGAAGCACTGAGGGCCAAATATGAAAACAAAGATCGATTACATAATCATCCAATTTTGACCAGAAACTACAACTCATATAACATAAATAAAGGACATCATTAAACTTGAATTTTTATATATAAAAATATATCTACAACTCATATAACATAAATAAGGAGTATTGTCTCATAAAATAATGTATAAAATGTCCAAATAAGACATGATTTTCTTAAAAGTCTAGCGCATTTTATACTGAAATGAAAGAATTAATAATATACAAAGAAGAGTTTGGTGAAGTTACTTGAGCTTGAAACTTGAGCAACTGAATTTGCTTGACGACCTCATCCACACATAAGTTGTGTTTCTCTGCAGAAGATAAAAATTACTTGACACTAATGTGTATATATATGTAACAGAAATGGAAATTAATAAAATTTAATGTTGAAAAAGAATGGTTGGAGTTCAATTTTTTGCAAGGTTATAGTAAGATTCAAGAGGACAAACATTTGACAAATAGGAAGTAACTCTTGCAAGGTTTTTATATTCTCCTTGAGGTGGATAAGCACTGGTTGGGTAAGCTGGTGGTGGAGCTTGGTGCAAATCGGGAGTTGGCGATCTCATAGGCTCAGCAACAGCCCAACACCTTGGCCACTGCTCCCGCCACGGCGCTGAGGTGGTGCCCCACCTCGTGGATGTTAAGGTCCCCTAACTTGGTACTCGTAGGGTCCAGCATGTTGACCTTGTTGTGGAGCCATTCCAACACCACGTTGACCTTGTTGAGGTCTACCACCACATTGACCTCTACCACGTCCACCACCATATCCTCCACTACCACCCTGTTGACCTTGTGGAGCCCAAGCCCTTGGATGACCACCAGCAGTGTGTTGTGCAAGTTGTTGCTGACCACCTTGGCCTCTTCCACCACCAACAGTGTGTTGTGCTGGTTGTTGCTGCCCACCTTGACCTCTTCCACCACCACCACCAGCAAGTTGAGAGTAAGAGCTCTCTCCCTCTCCAGATTGATCGGTTCTCTTCTTCCTCACCATGTTAGCAACTGCTTTACAAGTGATGAAATTAATCAAGCATTTTGTTTTAAGGAAAAAACAACAAAACACATGTAAATGCTTCAGAAACCATTTCGAACTGAAAGTTACAGTGATATACAAGTTCAACTATTTATCCAAACAGAAAAGGAAGAACAAAATCCAACATAACATGTAAACAAAAAGATATTCACCGTCAAAACAGTAACTCACTAAACATGAAAAAAATAGAAGACGACCGAAAAGAAACTACACTGACTACTCATGCACTCAGCAATGGACAACGCAAAGTAGATTTTCTATAGAATGACAAAGCTAAATCGAATAGCATTTAAAGTCTAGCATATCAAAAACTTGGAAAAATCATATACAAGAACGTCCAACCAGATACGATGATGGCAAGTAAGGCAAGCAATAGTTGACAGAAGAGAAAATGTGCAAGCAGTCGTACCCTAGAAATGGGAGTCGGATGTCAGCCAAACAATCATAGACAATTCAAGCACCGATTAGAGCAATAACACAGAGGAGGAACACAATATGAGTAAAAAGGCATTCGAAACCCTAAAAAGGACCGAACAACCCCAATTTCAAAGTTAAAAAAGAACAAACCCTAAAACGAAGAAGCAAGAGCCTTCAATCGCTCCAAAACCACATAAAGTCGGACAAAATTCGAGCGAAACTGCCTCCAATTGCAGGGAATGGTTAAATTACGAAGACTTACGGTAATCAGATGAAAGGTTATAGTAAGATTCAAGAGGACAAACAGAAAATCCACAAAATTGCAACAGACAACCGAATATTCACTATGAGGACAACGATGGCAGCAATGAGTTGAAGGACGAGCGAGGACGACGACGATAATAGAGCTGAGCAACACGAACGGAAACCATAACAATGGCAGATTATGGAGATGAGAAAGATTGATATTGAATTTTTGCAGAGGCAGACGGAGTTGAAGGTCGACGAGCAGTAGAAAATGATTAGGTTAGGGTTTTCTCGGCTGTTTTAGGGATAAAGATAAAAATCCTGAATTCAATTAATTATTTTAAGTGGGTTAAATAAAAAACCCCGAGAGTCTTTAAAAATATAATATTAAAATTATCTTGGTATGTTTCTCGGGGGTTAATTAGAAAACCCATTTCCGTGTAATTTTTATACGGGGGTTTTATTTAACCCTTGAGAACTAACTCCCGAGAAATATACTTTTTATACTAGTGAATATCACATTATAATCAAGTACGCAACCATCAGTAAAACTTTGATATGTGGATGCACAGACACACCTCACTCAGTTGTTCATTTCTCGTATCTGAACCAGGGGCGGACGCAGGAATTTAATCCAGTAGGGGCTAAAATCTTGAAGAGTAAAATATTACCGTCTACCTTACACAAAACCCTAAACCGTAATTTTTAATTCTATAATCTGTTTTCCACAAACAATCTCAATTTCAAACAACAAAATCTATAATCAAACTTCAAATGAAATTTTACTCAAAATTGACCAAAAATTACACAAATTTTATCATTACAAACTACTTTTACTGCATAATTTCAACAAATTTGTATAAAAATTAATTTGTAAAATTTACAAATCCATAAACCCTAAATTTTAAAAGTTTTAACACAAATAAAGATAAATATAGTGAAAATATTACATATTTTATTGAAAAATTGTATGCAAATTTGGATAAATTTTAGTAATTTTGAGAATTATGCATAATAAATCCTATGTAAAAAATATTTTTTAAATTAAAAAAATATAAAAAATAGTTTGAATTTTTTTGAGAATTTTTTTTTCAAAAACTTTGGATGAGGGGAAAAAATCTCATATAAATTTAAATTTTTTTTATTTTTTTTGAAAATTCCAGTGGGGGCTATAGCCCCCACTGGACCCCACCTGTGTCCGCCATTGATCTGAACCGTATCCTGCAGCTACACTCTTCGCACTAAATTGTTGATTTGTAGTATCTAAACCATATCCTGCAGCCAGACTCTTCGCATCAGTACCACCACCAACGTTAATATTAGTATCTGAAGCGTCTAGTGGTGTACTAATACGTCTACTTGTTCTGGATCTTGGGTTTTTCCATACCATACATGCATGATGCATGTTTTAATTCCTCCAAAGTATGCACATCCTGACTGAAACTCCTTCCCATGGAGAAAGATTATCCTCTGGGTCCCACCTAGTATTTTACTCCTTATTTGAAGACGAATTCGCTATAGGAGCTGGATAGATTCAAGTTTAACTTCCATAAAAATAGTAGGAAGTAATTCTATTTTAGCTTTTTTCTTTTCTTTTCAAGTTTATAAATTTAAAAGTTATAAACGATAAAAAAAAAAGTATGAATTAGAAAACCACCCTCACTAACTTAAATTAAAAGCATAATATATAAGTTTCTCATTATAAAATTGAACTCATAAATTTGTTACTTAAATTTGAATATATTAGACCAAAAAACATAATTGTTTTTGAAGAATAAAGATAGATCTGAGAATGCTCTCGTATAATCTGGAAAAACTAACTCTTACAAGAAGTCTAACAAACTATATATATACAAGCTAATCACCTGGCTAACCAACTAACTCTAACAACTTGGAACTAATATTTACAACAATGCCATTGGCCTCTTAGGCCCATACACCACTGGCCCATTAGGCCCATATACTATATCCCATAGCCCCTCCTCAAGCTGGACTGGGTGAAGGAAACACCATACCAAGCTTGAAAGCCAAAAACCGATGTTGATAGGCACCAAGAGGCTTTGTGAAGATGTCAGCCAACTGCAAGGATGAAGGTACATGAACGGTGCGTAAGAACCCATCTTGGACCATGTCTCGAACGTAATGACAATCAATTCGAAGATGCTTTGTGCGTTCGTGGAACACTGGGTTTGCATCGAGATGCTGGGCAACCTTATTGTCACAGTGTAAAGGGATAGACAATGCTGGAGAAAAAGCTAAATCTGTCAACAAGCCATGAAGCCAAACAATCTCACTGGATGCCATGGACATGCTACGATACTCACTCTCTGTGGAAGATTTAGAAACCGTCTTTTGTTTCTTGGTTTTCCAAGAAACTAAGGATTTGCCAATGAACATACAATACCCTATAAGAGAACGAGAGGTGTAGGCACAATTACCCCAATCTGCATCACTGTAAGCAGATATTTGTAAATCATAATATGAAGGATAAAACAGAGAGATGTTGAATGTGCCCTTAAGATAACGAAGTAAGTATAGAGCAGCTTGATGATGAGGAACACGTGGACAAGAAAGAAACTGACTGAGTTGCTGCACCGTGTAAGATATGTCAGGCCTAGTGAGAGTCAAATAGAGCAAACGACCCACAAGCAGACGATAGGATTCAGGATCAGCAAGAATTTCACCAGAATCAATTGACAATTTTGTGTTCCTCTGCATAGGAAAGTCAACACTCTTGCACTCAGTCATCTTGGCATCATTCAGAATATCAAGAACGTATTTGCGCTGGTTGAGATGAATCCCAGATGTGAACTGAGCAATTTCCATCCCAAGGAAAAAACGAGCAAGTCCAAGATCCTTAATTGTAAAGGCTTTATCCAGAGAAGCTTTAACAAACACAATAATATCAGAAGAAGTACCTGTAAGTAGCATGTCGTCCACATAAACCAAAGCAATAGTGAAGTGCCCATCCCGAGACAGAATTAAGAGAGAATAATCATGCGTGGATTGAGTAAAACCAAGATGAAGCAAATGCTTGGTCAATTCGAGATTCCATTGACGAATGGCTTGCTTTAATCCATACAAAGAGCAAGTAAGTCGACAAACCTGACCAGGTGCAACTTTGGTGTAACCAGGGGGAGGTCGCATGAATACCTCTTCATCCAAGTAGTCATGCAAAAAAGCATTGTTAATATCAAGCTGGTGTAATTGCCATCGTTTAGCAGCAGCAAGAGCAAGGATGACACGAACTGTGGTGAACTTGGCGACTGGGGAGAATGTATGCTTGTAATCCTTGTCTTTGATTTGGTTATAACCTTTGGCGACAAGGCGAGCTTTGTATCTTTCAACTTCATCGGTAGCCTTGTATTTCACTTTGAAAATCCACTTGTACCCGATGGCTTTCTTGTCTGGTGGGAGATCAGTAAGATGCCAAGTATTGTTGAGTTCAAGAGCCTGCAACTCCTGGTTAATAGCATCAATCCAAACTTGATGTTTTTTGGCTTGCTCATAGGAATGTGGCTCAACTGTGGCCAAGACATTGAATAAGGAACTGATGTAAGAGGCTGGTAAATGGGTAAAGTCTTGGTAGGCCAGGAAAGATTGAGAAATAGATGAGGAGGGTTGAATGGTGGGGCAATGGAAGTCTAGTAAATGAGAAGGGGGAAGATGATGTCGAGTAGAACGACGAGGGATGATGTCAGGTGGAGGAGAAGAAGAAGGAATGATGGGAGGGGAAGGATGAGATGGTGAAGTGGAAGAAGATAAACCCTGTAAGGGTGGGGTAGTTGGTAGAGCATGAATAGCTTGATGAGACATAACATCATCAAAGCTAGGTGCAGGATTAACCAAGGGCAAGGACTGAGTCACAGGAGAAGATATAATAGTAGGAGAGGTGGTTTTAAAAGGAAGAACATGCTCATGAAAAATGACATGTCTAGCAGTGAAAATGGTATGAGTATCCAAATCATATAACCGATAAGCCTTTTGACCATAGGGATATCCCAAGAATATGCATCGCTTGGCTTTAGCATTGAACTTATCTCGTGGCAACTTAAGAGACATAGCAAAGCATAAACATCCAACTACTTTGAGATCATCATAGGAAGGAGGTCGATTGTGTAGTACCTCATAAGGGGATTTCCAGTGTAAGATAGACGAAGGAAGCTTGTTGATGATGTAGGTAGCAGCTAGAATACAATAACCCCAGAACTTAATAGGCAGGGAAGCATGTAAACGAATAGCTCTAGCAATTTCTAGCAGATGACGATGCTTTCTTTCCACCCTAGCATTCTGTTCAGGGACCCCTAGAGAAGATCACTGATGTATGATACCTTTCTTTCTGAACAAATCCTGACAAGATTGTTGCATGAATTCCATTCCATTGTCTGTACGAAAGACCTTAACTGAAGTCTGAAACTGATTTTCTACATAAGCAACAAATCTCTCAACATTGGAGAAAACCTGCAATTTATTCTGTAGAAGAAATGTCCATGTAGCTCTTGAACAATCATCCATAATTGTCAAGAAATATTTAGCTCCATCAATAGTAGGAGTACGATAGGGGCCCCAAAGATCCATGTGAACAAGAGCAAAAATAGACGAAGCAATAGAAATACTTCTGTTAAATGGTAACTTGTGATGTTTAGCAAGTACACAACTGTAATACCCCTCATTTTTAGTAAGGGTATTTGGGTAATTTCCCAAACCCTCGTCTATATTTCTGAACGTGTTAGGCGAAGTTCGAATTTCTGTAACGTGTATGATCTCTGTAAAAATTCCCTGAGCCTTGGATAATACATTCGACGTATTGTCGAGGCTTAGAATATTTGTTTGGGTACAAATATTTAAAATCCGGGGTTTAAACTCATGCCAAACCTTTTCCCGGGCAAACAAACGCGAAAATGCCTCTGCCGCGACCGCGGAAGAATTTCCGCGACCACGGAAAAATAGCTCCCAGAGGAGCTGGGCATTGGAACTTTTCCGCGACCGCGGAAATGTGCAGGCCGGCATGCGTGCCGTGTGTTCGTTGTCACCGTCGATCTTCTGAGCCACCGTCGATCTGGGCGGGGGCTGCTCTCCTCCTTTGGCTATAAATAGAGGCCGAGATGGGAGGGTTTTTGGCACCCAAATCTGATCTCCTCTCTCTCTCTCGCTCGTTTTCCTTCCCTCGCCGGAGTTTCGAGGTGTCGTCGGAGCTCTCGCCAGTGGTCGTGGTAGCCTTGGAGTGGTGCTTTGGAGGCGCAAGGAGGTCAGGAGTCGAAGCTCCCTCGAATCAAGCCCCGTCGCGTCGTCGCCGGTGAGGTTTTCTCCATTTTGGGTCGCCGGAGTTCATGGTCGCGACCGCAGACATGAACTGCCGCGACTGTGGCAGTGACAAGGCCGGCCGCATCCACGGCCGCTGTCTTTGACACTCGCGGACGAAGTCTTCGACGGTCGCGACCGCGGAAATCCCAGCCGCGACCGCGGATTGCCTTGGCAATCGCAATCGTGGCCTTGGACGATCCGGTCTCGGGCGGGACTTTCGTTCTTTCGATTTCGTTCGTTCATCCTTAGATTCGTATCATTTTATTGTCGAGTCTAACCTAGGGTCTCGTTGTGGGTCGTCGTCATAGGAATTTGTAATCCGGCTTCCGTTCCCGTTCCGGACCCAGAAACCCGTCGTCGCTCAATCGTTCGTCTAGACTAAGGCAAGTGGCGGTTCGCTCTTGCTTAATCATTCCATGTTCCATTAATTATCAATTACTTTTAGTTGTTAATTAAATCGGAGTGAACTGTTGTTTTCGTTTGGGAACAGATTTTATAAATAACGTGATTAAAATATGATATTATAATAGGTTGTATATATTGCTAGAAACAACGCTATTATACTTGTTAATAACCGTAATGGTTTTGTTGTGGATTTAAATGTAAACTTTAATGCTAGATTAGCACGAGTATTCGTAGGAACGATAATTCCTTATGAGGATTAGTCGTTTCTTTATAACTCAGTATTAGTGGATCCAGTCTCTAAATGTTTTCCAGATCGTAAACTTTCATAGTCACTCGAGATCATAAACTTTCGTAGTCATTCGAGACCATAAACTTTCGTAGTTACTCGAGATCGTAAACTTTCGTAGTCACTCGAGATCGTAAACCTTCGTAGTCACTCGATATCGTAAACTTTCGTAGTTACTCGAGATCATATTAAAAAGCTTTAACATGAATATCCGTTTTGAAATTTAGATAAGATAAGTGCGGTTAGGCACATAATTAATGAACCCTCGGGCGAGAAGTACAACTTGGAAACTCGCCTGGACTTCGGTTAGAGTAACTTCCCTTTCCAATCTGAATTCGCATTATGCGGTGAGGTTGGTCGTGGACCCAAATGATCAAGTCGTTTTTAAACGCTTGTATGAAACTGTAACGTTCCCAAACATTTGTCATACTTTTCCCGTAAGACTCAATCTTTTGGAGTCTTCTCTTCATACGTTTTCCTTAAGACCCAATTCCTTGGAGTCTTCTTTTTAGTGCATGTCTAAACTTTAATCATTCTGTGAAAGTTCCGGGTTATATATCGTTCATTCGGTTGTTATTCGAGGGACAATGATAGTAAACGGTTACGATCACTAGAACCATCTGTTTTCACCCTTGCATAGTCTTTCATTAGACTAACCAACCGGGTTTTATTCCTTGCATGGTTGACTGGTGTCATCCGTCCTATACGGCACATCAGTGGTTGGTTCCCGAAGACTCGAAGTAAACAAATTGAAGAAGAAACTTGCAGTCGCAGATTTAAGTGCCGGTATTTCAAGATCGTTAAGTTTTACTTTAATATGTATTTTTATAACCTAGTCATGTAATAAGGTTTGTTCTTAAAGTCTTCCGCTGTGTAATTTATAAATTTTCCGCTGTAATTTCACTCTGTTGTAAAAATACTACTCTCGTTTGATGAGAGATCTTTTAATAATAATGGTTGAGTTTCATTCAAAAATATCTTCCGTTGTTTAACCTTTCGTTATTTATTATGTTTATTTAAGATTAATTGTTCCGATTAAAGCCTTGGGTGACATCGGACATCAACGTCTGAGGTCACTGCCTGTGGCATTTCCGACAATAAGTTGGGGGTGTTACAACAACTGGTATCAGAGCAACGATTTTAAAATTCTTGGCATATTGTTAGGTTTGAGAATTTTCGAAAATTCATTTCGAAACTATTTTCAACCTATTTTCTATTTGAAATAAATTTCGAGAATTTTAATGTTAAATTTAAAAGTTTTAATTATTTCTTGGAATTTAATTTAAACTAATGATTTAGCTACTTGAACTTCAAAAGCTTTTTATAACTGGTTTATAAAATGTCGTGTTATAAGCGATTAAATTAAGTTTATGATTGTAACTTTAAAAGTGCAAATTTTTGTCTTAGTAAGAGTTTTGTGATAATCATATCACTAGTTTGAGAAACTAACTTTATAAAATAACTAGTAAGAGAAAGGAATGTAGGCAGTATGTTGTAAGTGGAATCATGATCGAGTAAATAGTTCGATTTTGGTGGTACAGGTTTCGGAAACCAAATTTATTCAAGGATATCGACTTAAGGAAGATAAGGTACATACTTTAGGAGAAGATTTAGAGAAAGGTGAAAGAGAAATATGTATAATCTCATGCTTAAGATATAGCGAGACTAGTGCGATGATTTTAGGAGACAATTATCCTAAGATAATTATGACCTTGAGGATGGTCACGAGTTAGTACAAGAATAGTACGTGGAAGTAGGCTATGCGAGATAGTGGTATGGTTGAGGAAACAGATCATTTTCCAGGAGCAAGTACTTGATGCAATGATTAAGGAAGTTAAGATCAGTGAGATTATGGTGAAACAGGTCTCATTAGTTTAGTAATGCTAGTTTTGGGGTCGAAATTTTTTTTAAGGGGTAGTGATGTAATACCCCTCATTTTTAGTAAGGGTATTTGGGTAATTTCTCAAACCCTCGTCTATATTTCTGAACGCGTTAGGCGAAGTTTGGATTTCTGTAACGTGTATGATCTCTGTAAAAATTCCCTGAGCCTTGGATAATACATTCGACGTATTGTCAAGGCTTAGAATATTTGTTCGGGTACAAATATTTAAAATCCGGGGTTTAAACCCATGCCAAACCTTTTCCCGGGCAAACAGACGCGAAAATGCCTCTGCCGCGACCGCGGAAAAATAGCTCCCAGAGGAGTCGGGCATTGGAATTTTTCCGCGACCGCGGAAATGTGCAGGCCGGCATGCGTGCCGCGTGTTTGTCGTCGACGTCGATCTTTTGAGCCACCGTCGATCTAGGTGGGGGCTTCTCTCCTCCTTTGGCTATAAATACCCAAATCTGATCTCCTCTCTCTCTCTCGCTCGTTTTCCTTCCCTCGCTGGGGTTTCAAGGTGTCGCTGGAGCTCTCGCCGGTGGTCGTGGCAGCCTTGGAGTGGTGCTTTGGAGGTGCAAGGAGGTCAGGAGTCGAAGCCCCCTCGAATCAAGCCCCGTCCCGTCGTCGCTGGTGAGGTTTTCTCCATTTTGGGTCACCGGAGTTCATGGCCGCGACCGCGGACATGAACTGCCACGACCGCGGCAGTGACAAGGTCGGCCGCATCCGTGGCCGCTGTCTTTGACACTCGCGGACGAAGTCTTCGACGGTCGTGACCGCGGAAATCCCAGCCGCGACCGCGGATTGCCTTGGCAATCGCGATCGTGGCCTTGGACGATCCGGTCTCGGGCGGGACTTTCGTTCTTTCTATTTCGTTCGTTCTTCCTTAGATTCGTATCATTTTATTGTCGAGTCTAACCTAGGGTCTCGTTATGGGTCGTCGTCATAGGAATATGTAATCTGGCTTCCGTTCCCGTTCTGGACCCAAAAACCCGTCGTCGCCCAATCGTTCGTCTAGACTAAGGCAAGTAGCGGTTCGGTCTTGCTTAATCATTCCATGTTCCATTAATTATCAATTGCTTTTAGTTGTTAATTAAATCGGAGTGAACTATTGTTTTCGTTTGGGAACAGATTTTATAAATAACGTGATTAAAATATGATATTATAATAGGTTGTATATATTGCTAGAAACAACGCTATTATACTTGTTATAACCGTAATGGTTTTGTTGTGGATTTAAATGTAAACTTTAATGCTAGATTATCACGAGTATTCATAGGAACTATAATTCCTTATGAGGATTAGTCGTTTCTTTATAACTCAGTATTAGTGGACCCAGTCTCTAAATGCTTTCCAGATCGTAAAATTTGACACTCGTGGCCGCTGTCTTTGACACTCACGGACGAAGTCTTCGACGGTCGTGACCGCGGAAATCCCAGCCGCGACCTCGGATTGCCTTGGCAATCGCGATCGTGGCCTTGGACGATCCGGTCTCGGGCGGGACTTTCGTTCTTTCGATTTTGTTCGTTCTTCCTTAGATTCGTATCATTTTATTGTCGAGTCTAACCTAGGGTCTCGTTATGGGTCGTCGTCATAGGAATATGTAATATGGCTTCCGTTCCCGTTCTGGACCCAAAAACCCGTCGTCGCCCAATCGTTCGTCTAGACTAAGGCAAGTGGCGATTCGGTCTTGCTTAATCATTCCATGTTCCATTAATTATCAATTGCTTTTAGTTGTTAATTAAATCGGAGTGAACTATTGTTTTCGTTTGGGAACAGATTTTATAAATAACGTGATTAAAATATGATATTATAATAAGTTGTATATATTGCTAGAAACAACGCTATTATACTTGTTATAACCGTAATGGTTTTGTTGTGGATTTAAATGTAAACTTTAATGCTAGATTATCACGAGTATTCGTAGGAACTATAATTCCTTATGAGGATTAGTCGTTTCTTTATAACTCAGTATTAGTGGACCCAGTCTCTAAATGCTTTCCAGATCGTAAAATTTTGTAGTCACTCGAGATCATAAACTTTCGTAGTCATTCGAGACCATAAACTTTCGTAGTTACTCGAGATCGTAAACTTTCGTAGTCACTCGAGATCGTAAACCTTCGTAGTCACTCGATATTGTAAACTTTCGTAGTTACTCGAGATCATATTAAAAAGCTTTAACATGAATATCCGTTTTGAAATTTAGATAAGATAAGTACGGTTAGGCACATAATTAATGAACCCTCGGGCGAGAAGTACAACTTGGAAACTCGCCTGGACTTCGGTTAGAGTAAGTTTTCTTTCCAATCTGAATTCGCATTGTGCGGTGAGGTTGGTCGTGGACCCAAATGATCAAGTCGTTTTTAAACGCTTGTATGAAACTGTAACGTTCCCAAACATTTGTCATACTTTTCCCGTAAGACTCAATCTTTTGGAGTCTTCTCTGCATACGTTTCCCTTAAGACCCAATTCCTTGGAGTCTTCTTTTTAGTGCATGTCTAAACTTTAATCATTCCGTGAAAGTTTCGGGTTATATATCTTTCCTTCGGTTGTTATTCGAGGGACAATGATAGTAAACGGTTACGATCACTAGAACCATATGTTTTCACCCTTGCATAGTCTTTTATTAGACTAACCAACCGGGTTTTATTTCTTGTATGGTTGGCTGGTGTCATCCGTCCTATACGGCACATCAGTGGTTGGTTCCCGAAGACTCGAAGTAAACAAATTGAAGAAGAGACTTGCAGTCGCAGATTTAAGTGCCGATATTTCAAGATCGTTAAGTATTACTTTAATATGTATTTTTATAACCTAGTCATGTAATAAGGTTTGTTCTTAAAGTCTTCCGCTGTGTAATTTATAAGTTTTCCGCTGTAATTTCACTCTGTTGTAAAAACACTACTCTCGTTTGATGAGAGATCTTCTAATAATAATGGTTGAGTTTCATTCAAAAATATCTTCCGTTGTTTAACCTTTCGTTATTTATTATGTTTATTTAAGATTAATTGTTCCGATTAAAGCCTTGGGTGACATCGGACAACAACGTCTGAGGTCACTGGCGTGTGGCATTTCCGACAATAAGTTGGGGGTGTTACAACAACTATCACAAGAAAACTGCAGAGAATCTGAATTACCAAAACCAGGTATATGTTTCATCATAGAAACAGAAGAATGACCAAAACGAGCATGATGTAAAGACAATTGGTCTATACCGTTACAAGAAAGAACAAATGACTTATTTCTAATGAAATTATTCTGAGAAATGTCAGCATCCACTGATTGAACACGAAGCTTATACAGCCCTCCTTGAACTGGAATGAATGCAAAACGTTCAGCTTTAATACGGTCCTGCAGTATACATTGCACAGCATCAAATTCAACTCCCACATGACTGTCATGAACCAGCTTAGAAACAGACAACAAATTGTGTCAAAATTCAGGAATAAATAACACTCTGTGTAATACCAATTGAGGAGAAAGCACAATAGTTCATGTATACTGTACTGTCTTAACAGCTACATCTGATAGTGTCACAAAAATAGGAGCATGCAAGCTATGCATCTCACAGAATAAAGCAGCATCAAAGGTAATATGATCGGTTGCTCCAGAATCAATAATCCAAGTATACTTATCAAGCATAGTAGGTTTGTCAAGTGTAGAATTTAGATTACCTGCAAAATTTGCAAAGGCCTGTGCCATTTCAGAATCAGAGGAAGCTTTCCCTTTGATCATCTTGACGATTTCTTGAAATACAGCATTCACCATAGTGGCATCTGGTGTATGTTGGTTACTGGATCCTTCACCAGCATCCAAAGGATGATCCTCCATAACAGTATCCTGGACATGTGCAGCAAATTTGTGTGAAGATTGATCTTTGAGACCTTTGTACCATTCAGGATATCCGATCAACTTGAAACAGGACTCTTTGACATGTCCACGAGCTCCACAATGTGTACATTTCAGGTCTCGTTTATCAACACGATTGTATTCTCTTCTATCACCATCTGACTGCTTGTGACCATCAGATGCTCTACCTGAACCATTGTTATTCCTTTGAGAATAACGATTGACTGAAAATGCCATAGTTTCTTGAGAAATACCATGACCACTGGTAATCTCCTTTTGCCTTTCAATACGCATCACCATTTGGAAAGCCTTATTCACACCATGAAGAGGTTCCAAGGACAGAATACTACTACGAACATGCTCATAACACTCATTTAATCCCATAAGAAATTGCATTACACGATTCTTTTTCTCTTTTTCAAGTAATTTCTTCAGCAAAAGACAAGTGCAATTTTCCATAATTCCACATTCACAGATAGGAATTCCATCTAGCAACTGTAATTCATCCCAAATCTTTTTAAGCTTACCATAGTATGCAGCAACACTGAGATTTTCTTGCTTGATGTTCGAAAGATCCTTTTGCAATTGATAGATGAGTGGCGCATTCGATTCAGAAAATCTTTCAAGAACTTCGCTCCAGAGTTCCTTCGCATATTGAACGTGCATGAATCCATCGGCAATTTCGTTGATCATCGAATTAATGATCCAACACCGGACCATATAGTCAGTGCGAATCCACATCGCCTTCTTCTCTTCATCTCTGTCTGGAATTAAGCAGGTTCCATCAATGTATCCAAGCTTCTGCTTGGATCCTAGCGCCATTCTGACTTCGCGGCTCCAGGATGTGAAATTTCCACCATTGAAGTGTGTAGAAACCAATTGTGATCCCGGATGATCAGAATTGGACAAAAACAGGGGATCGCCATATCCAGGCTTGACTGGAACTCCATTGTCTGCAATTTCTTCGTTCGTAGCCATGGAATCTTGCAAAATCAGATCTTCCTTTCGCGATGTACAAATCGCAAAAGAAACAACAAGTGATTTCGATCAATCACCTCACTGTAATCAACAAAAATAAGAGCAAATTCCTATCTAGAATTTGCAGGTAAGAAAAACACTCCGTCGCTCTGATACCATTTGAAGAGTAAAGATAGATCTGATAATGCTCTCGTATAATCTAGAAAAACTAACTCTTACAAGAAGTCTAACAAACTATATATATATACAAGCTAATCACCTGGCTAACCAACTAACTCTAACAACCTGAAACTAATATTTACAACAATGCCATTGGCCTCTTAGGCCCATACACCACTGGCCTATTAAGCCTATATACTATATCCCATATTGTTTCCAAAGTCCAATACTTCGTAAAGTATTAATTAAAAAAAAAAAAACTATACTGAAATTGTATTTTTTATTAATTAAATTTAACTAATCACATTCCGTTAGATCATATTATATTTTATTATGAATACAAAGTGATGTTATCGTTAATGTATTATTTTATTATCTGACCACATCCGGCCACCATTTCTCTATAAATAGTTATCCCAATGCCAATTGATATATATATATAGAATTTGGTTCTAGTGAAACAGCCTTTTAAAATAAAATATAATTATAAATAAGAGTCTTTAGATTAGAACTAAATCAATGGTCCAGATCGGATCTAAAATGATACAAATTTGTATTGTGAAATGCACACACCTAATTAATTATATTTAAGTTATTTATGGGATCTCTTCCCTCCATATCCCCATATCTCTCCCAATTTCCATAACCGATCTAGTCTCTCCATGAATTCACCGACGACCATCAACCGACCCTTGCCCACTGTGCTCGCGGACCCGCCGTCGACCATCAACCGAGCCCTTGCCCACTGTCCTCGCAGACCCGCCGTCAACCATCAACCGAGCCCGCTCGGATCCCCACCGCCGCTACTGAACCTCATCGCCCACGACCATGTTCGCGACGACTGACACCAACACTGCCCCCACTTCCTCGTGAGTCGCGCCCAGAACCGAGTCCCCACCGCGCACCACCAGATCCGACCACCACCCATCTGGAGCCCATCCAAACTCGCCTCATTCACCGTCGTCGACGAGAGTGGACTTGCTGGAGTCGCTCGCGCCGAGCAGATCTCATCGTCGCAGGCCAGTGCGTCGACGAGAGTGGACTTGCCGGAGCCGCTTGCGCCGGAAGCAATCCTTTGTTTCTCTCTTTCCTCTCCCTGTTCTTCATCCACAGGTTGTCTTAGATCCACGATTAATTTCTTTAAATTTTTTCGGTTGCAGATCCACTCCGACGCTCTTTCCTTGGCCACTGTCGCCACCGGAGGTCTTGATTGGAAGGCGGCGCTGAGATCCGTCAGGGGAAGTCTTCGATGAGTGAAGAGGATACGGATGAAGAAGCCTGGTTTTTCCGTGCGTACAGACAAGGGATGAAGAAGCTGGGAGTTTGATAATCATGGGCCAACTAGAAGTGATCAACACTGTTCTGAAGTCAATTCAATATCTTAGGTAATTTGCATATGCTTTTTTCCGTGGTTTGAAATTAACTAATGGAATGTTAGTGGGGTTTCCTCATTTTTCATTTTTCATCTATGTGTAAACAAGATTTCATTTTTCATTTTTTTATTTTTCTTCGGTCTCACTCGGTTGATCAACAAGATGCTCAATTCTTTGTTCAGATCGTTAGTTTTAATTGATTTTTTGTTAATTAAGCTTGGTTAACACTTTTTTTGTTAATCGTTTGCGCAGGTAATTGTCCTGAATGCATTGGATTTTCTTTTTTCTTTTGAAAGGGAAGAATGCATTGGATTTTCATTGGTAATGTTAGATGTTGTTTTTTATTTTAATGTCAATGGTGTTTTAATTTTAGGGTTTGTGAATGGTTCGATGGTTGTATGTCTAAACAAAAAGTAACCATCAGGAATCGAAGATTCGATCGGGGTGATATTCACGGTGATGATATTCGTGCAATATGTTTTGATATTCATATAATTGAGTGGTAATATTGATGTAATTTTATAGTGATCGATATTCATGAATTAAGTGATGATATTCATGTAATATTCACGATATCGGGGGTGATATTCGGGTAATATTTATTGATATTCATGTAATTAGGTGGTAATATTAATGCAATTGGGTAGTGATCAATATTCATAAATTGATTGGTGATATTCATGATATCGGGGGTGATATTCGTGTAATATGTATTGATATTCATGTAATTGGGTGGTAATATTAATGTAATTGGTAGTGATCGATATTCATGAATTGAGTTACGTTTACTTGAGTGTGATATTCATATAACTGATTATGTTATTCATATTTTAAGTTGTGGTATTCATGTCTTTAATTAGTGATATCCACATATTAAACAAAGATATTCATACAAACACGAACGATATTCAAGAAACAATGACAAAAGCAACAAAAACAAATTTACAAATCTACGAATTTGCAAAGCATTAGGACGCTGAAAAAAAAATCAAGTGGTGATATTCATGTTTTAAGTGGAGATATTCACGTCCATCGATATTCATAAATGCATGAATGATATTCATAAAGACGTGATCAATATTCATGAACGCTGATGGTTCTTCGATCGGATTGAACTTTGAAGAACGTGAATGAGAGAACAACATGAGACGTGTGGTTTAGGAAAGAGAAGATTATTGTGTTTTCTCTCTCATCTAACAACCTCATTAATTATCTTTTATTAATTAAAAATTAATTAATTGCTTTATTTGAGTAGATTTGGTGATTATATACCTACTATATCTATTGTAAGGCACAATCAACCATCCATCATCATTCATCCAACGCTCCAGATTAATACTTTCGTTTTATCATAATTGTCGTTTTATCGGAGCGCGCCCCTATATATATATATAAAAGTAGTGATTGTTTTAGTTGGAATTACGTAAACTGTAGAAGTACATTATCTCCAATTATAGGATTATACTTCCCACTTGGTATATCCATGTCAAATTATGTAATTACCTAAAGGTATTGGTTCCTGCCTAGTAATTTCCATTTCCTCGACTTTTTGTTCTCTTAATTATTCAATAACCAACCATGAAAAACATGAATTCCCCGTTATTTATAAGAACCATTCATCTTTCTTTATACCTCTCGCTCCTAAATATGATATATACCAAAGTTTGATGGGTCAATTTATACGAGATTCGTGTTTATATGAGCGTACATCCACAATGGTTGTAGAGCTAAATGGAAGGAGGAACCAGAGACTTTATTATATATAAAGTTGGGTGAGGAGGGATGAGGTGGGTGGGTGGCGTGAGCCTGAGGAGGTGGCTGGGTTGGGTGGCTGGTGTGAGCCTGAGGAGTCGGCTGCCAGGAGCGAGGAGGGCGTGGGACTATGATGCTGGGGTGCTATTGTTGGAAGGTAGGGCAGCGAGAGAGGGAGTGGCCCTTTGTGGCACACCATTGTCAGGTTCCAAGGTATGGTTTTGGGGGTTGCGGTTGGTTGATGGGTGGAGTTGTGTAGGGTATGAGGGTGATGGGGCAAGGTAGCGAGGTGGTGGCGGGTTGGGCTGGCGGTGTTGAGGAGCGGTGGTGTTGGCGACGGCCGGGAAGGCAGGAGGCGGTGAGCGATGTTTGAGGCTGAGCTCTTTGTTGATTAACTTCTCCAATAACTCATCAAAGATAATTGGTGTGTCGCGAGCATGAATGACATCAATGACGGATTGGTACTCAATGTCAAGACCATCGAGGATGTGATCCGTGACGTCTTTGGGATCTATGGGCTTACAAGCAATGCAAGCTCATCAATGAGGCGTTTGGTAGCTAGCTTGCATATACTCGACAATAGGAAGACTCCCTTTGGAGGTATGCTTCAATTAGTCCTTGAGTTGCTTGATGTGACCACGAGTCAGACGTGTGTAGGTGCGGGAGAGAAGATCCCAAGCTTGTTGGGCCGTGGAGGTGTTGGAGAGAAACGGTGCCAACTAGAGCACCGAAGACGAGTTTATCCTAGCGAGTCCAGGTGAGGTAGGCGGGGTTGGGCGAGGAGACGTTATCCTTGGTGAGCAACGCCGTCGGAGCTGGAAAGGAGCCGTCGACGAACTTGAAGAGGCCATAGCCAATGAGGACTGCCTCAATCTGAAGTTTCCAGGCGAGATAATTAGTCGGGATAAGCTTAGCAATGTTTGGGAATTGAACCACAACCAAGAGTTTGGTGGTTCATGTTCGTTGGGTATTAGGTTTGGAGAAAGTGTAGCCATAGGACAACACGAAAAAAAATTTAGGGAATTGGTGAATGCTCTAATACCATGTATGGTCTAAAGATTGAAGGCAAAATCTAATTGCATTGAATATGTGCAAGGAATATATAGATACAAGATTGAGTTGTATACTTGTATGCTAACCTTAACTTGCTGTACACGAAGTTACCAAGTAAAAGATAAGTAAAGATCCTAAAAAATATTACAAAGATAATAATAATAATTAATATCCTAACAAAAAATCTCTCTCAGCGATGCTTCTTTCAATATCGCCCTATATCTCATATCTGGAGTTCGATGTCGTTGGAAGAGAAATTTGGGTTCTTTTTATACCGGTTATTAATTTAATAAATTATTTTTTTTGATGAGGAAAGATTTCAAGGTACCCGACATAACAACATCGGGTAGCTCGAGAGGCCGATAGAATCGGCGTTGGTACAAACCGAACAGAAAGAGTCAAAGAAAGCATGGAAATTACAACGTAGCAGAAAAGAATAAAAAATCTAAGGCAGGCAAGGAGTCAGCAGACTCAAGGGTGCCACCGGGAAAGGGTCAAACAGGAACACCTGCGAAAGTGCTGAACGGACTGCCTTGACGTTGTCTTTACCTAAATGAAGGATCTTCAGGAGCCTCAACCATGACGTTGCCCTCGTTCGAGAGGGGTCTTCATTCAGCCACAGACACGACCACGACCGACAGCTCAGCCAGAACCCAAGATATATTCCATAACTTGTCACGTGAATTTTGCCACCCATACTTAATCAAAACAGAAAACAAAAAGGTCAACAAGGGTGAAATGATGAGATTGAATTCATCAATTTGATCTTGATAAACTACTACGTATGATCAGATTGGTGTATGGTGATACCGATGATGGTGAGTATGTGGGAGGTTATCACGAAAATAATGTAGTGGGAGGTTTAAGAGTGATATGGGAGTTATCCACTTTTGAAACCTGGAAACTTGGGCAGTTTTATTAAGATTTGGTAGATAAGATTTTTATGACATCATAAGAACCATATAGAGTGGTCAAAGGCTATACAAACAATTAATTTTGGTGTGCGTCTTTTAGTCTCGGTGGGATGACACTAGAGATCCGGTTTTGATGATTAATAGACTCCCAGTTGGTGATTGGTGTGGGAGATCCCTTTTGAGGGACTTTTCCTGTTCAATTGGAGTTGTGAACTCAAGACAAAATAGATCCAAATTTTAGTTCAATGGAATACAACAGTGGGTACAAATGTTTGTTGGATGTAGTACATGGAAATGAACGGGTCCTGGCATGAGATTATAAAAGGTGAAGCGAACATCAACTAAAATTCATGCAAACCAATATTAACATAGCTTGTGACAGCTGCAAGAAGTGACATGATATTGGCTGTTAAGCTTAATCCCGATTCTGCACAACAAAAACATCAAAGGCTGCAATGGGTAGGTTCCTTGTAAATGGAGCTTCAGCAAAACTCCTAGAGTTGTTAACTGTAGGACTGTAAAGAAAATTATCATGTAAGATACATTTGTTGTTAGGAGAAGTGACATGATATTGGCTGTTAAGCTTAATCCTTTGAGGTGAACATCAGCAGAATGATGAAGGTGAACCCATTGTTTGCTGATGAGCAATAGACCATCCCGATTCTGCACAACAAAAACATAGTGGGATAGCATAATTCTTGTCAGTAAAGCTAGGAACATTGGAAAATAAACAACCATTACCAAGGGTTTCTTAGTTAATGCCTTGTATAGATTTAGAGGCTTGTGAGGCCTTGTAGTGAGGGTTTACCTCAAAGTTCATATATCTTAAGTAGGCTTGTGAAGCCTTAGCTTCTAATTTTTCCAGCAGTCTCAACTAGCTTAATGCCTTAATACTGTTAGCATAGGGTGTTGATTTGAGTTATTATCAACAGGATGTTTGTTCGAGACTTTGGCTTGTGAAGCCTTACTTTGGGGTTATTCAAAGCCTTCTTAAGTTATGTTTCTAGCAGTGCCATCATCCACCGATGAGGGGTTTTTTGTAGTGTTGATAGCAACATTGGGTGTTATGATTTTTGCTTGTGAAGCAGTTTTAACAGAATTTGCAGGGCATAAGACAAAAGAGAAGAAGTTTTACACCCAACAGGCCACATATACACATCAGGCCACACAACAATAGCACAAGCAAAGTAAAGATGAATATCAGGATTCATACATTTGAGAGATAATAGATGGAGTTTGGTGTGGATGTCAGTAAACACGCAGGTAATGCCATAGTTAAAGACACAGTAAAGCATGCCAGGAGGATTGAAAACTAAAATAAGGTAGAGTTGGAGGGTTGCACCTTTGATTAGGGTTGGAGGGCATCAAATGACAGCAGAAGGATATCAGTGGCGCCTCGTTCATCCAAATCGTTCTAGAGAGATGATTAGGAGTATGGGTCTTCTTCCAAACCAAGCGAAGAAGTCGAAACTGATAAATAGAGGGATTGAGAGGCTGAGATGAGTCAGATTAACCCCAAGGCTAAACCCTAATCTATTCAGCGCATGGGATTTTTTAGGTTTGAGACATCGAATCAACGAAAACGTTTTGGTAGAATTTCCAGATTTAGGGGTAGTAGTTGGATTGGAATGATTGGAACTTGTTGTGGTTTCTCACAATCGGTTGAGATAGAGCAGTAGCAAGGAGATAGAGCCATATTTCACAGGCGGTGTTGAAGCCATTTTCGCGGTCGACGCTGGTTAGGGTTTAGTTTTGGAGGGTGAGAGGGAGAAGGGAGCAGGTTTTCAATAGGGTTGGCTTTCTGAGCGGTAGCGGTGGCGGCGGCGAAGGCTCGTTGGGAGCGTTTCAGGGCTAACAACGGGAGGCGCAGATCTAGATTCGGAGGAGGCTCAGATCTGGGCGGGGAGGTGGAGGCTCAGTCGGAGCGGTGGCAAGGGAGGCTCGGAGGAGGAGCCGGTGGACGGTAGCGGCGGTCGGCCATGGCGGCTCGATGGAGCAAAAGCTAGGGCCGGCGTCTTCCCGGCGAAAGCGAGGGGAGGCGGCATGCCGGAGAAGGCTGGAACCGGGGAGGCGGTCGCCGGTGAGGCGAGATTGGGTAGGGCCTGTTAGGGCCGGCTCCCAGAAGGGAAATTGTTGTGCGGTGCCCCTTTTTTTAATTTAATAAAATTGTTTATGAGGTGAAGCGGCCAACCCGCTAAAAAGGGCTATAGGGCCCAATTTTTTATTGAATTAAACATAAATCTAAATGGGTCCCTTTCATATAATAATACATTTTTTTACATTTCTTGTCTCCTCTGCCCCAACCCTAAACTAAAATCCATCTTACCGCCGCCCCCATTTTCTCCACGAGTTCACTCCACAATCTCCACGAACCATACCCACGTCAAGGGCGGAGACACCGTCTCCAAGACTCCACCAGCCGCCCTCTTCAGCCGGACGGAGACGGGCACACCGGCGACGGGGCGACGAGAATTTTCTGACGGTATTCCTTGCCTTCCTTCCTCTGATTTTTTCCATTACTTGCGGTATTCCTTCGCTCCTTGTCTTCGTCTTCTCTGATTTTGGCTCCCATTATTTAAACAAATTAAATTAAACACCCTAATTAAGCAATCACCACAAATCTCCTTTGCAATGTTTGAACTAGGCCCAAAATTGAGGAACGGAGTCAACTGACTATACCAAATTAGATCTACACTTTTTTCCTTTTAATTTAGGGAGTTTGGCGTAATGAAATTTTAGTGTTTTTTTATTTCAGTAATTGTTCTAATGCGTGAATTGTGGGTTTATAATTTGATGTCATATACTCATATGTGATATGTTGGAAGCAAATGAATTCTTTGTGTGGTAGTTTTCACGGTTCAGGTAGAGAATGAAGAATTTGTTTTCTTGTTCTGCTTATGGACATTGTGACAAATTGAAATTTTAGTATATATGGGTGACGATGTGTTGTCCATTTAGGTAGAGAACGAAGAAATGTGCACTATTTATTGATCAATTTATATAGACCTGTGTTCACTGTTATTTTTGTTTAATTTAGATAGAGAATGCATAAAATGACATGAATTAGCTGATTCGGATTCTTGGGGCCCCAATAAAAGCATTTTAAATTAACGTCATTAGATTAGTGTATTTTATTTTTATTCTTGTCGTCGCTCGTGGGCAATCAATATATCTATTTGGATTTTTGCTCAAACCGTATACAGGTATCAAAATGTTTCAGAAGAAAACGATTCTGTTGGTGGCTCTGTTGCCACTCACTGTGGCGAGTGTGATCATGCACAAGTATATGAGCGTCTACCACACTCCATGCTTTGAAGATGACATGAGCCTAGAATGCTCTGTCATGATTGGATCCTTTGCAATGGCATTCATCACTGCTGTAGCCATAAATCTATGTCAACTAGAAGGATTTCATTGGCTCCAATGGCTGTGGTTTTTGAGGAGGGGTCATCGAGGAATGAGGGCGTTCGGGTTGTGCTTGGGAGTTGTGTCGTGTATTCCCGTCAACTTTGCAAGGCCGATCACGAATCTGGTGGTTTGTGCCGGTCTCTTGATGGTGGTTTGGGGATATCTGGTGGACATAGCCACGGACCTCGATCTTGGCCTATCGGGAATCCTCAGTGGAGTGTTAGTCGGCATTGGCATAGTGCCCCTTGCCCCTACCGCGTTCCCTACATCACGGGGGAATGACAACGCCGGGTGGCTGATTCCCATTGGGCTGACATCTGGTGTCATTCTCATGCTTATCACTGATTGGGCGAAGAGAAAGTTGAAGATCGTGAAGAGGAAGGTGGAGCTTAGACAAGGACCAAGCATTGCCGAAGCTGATGTTGATGAAATGGTTGAGACCTTCCGCACAAGGCTGGCCCATGAAACAAGGATGAGCGAGACGGCATGTCAACAAGCAAGAGTTTCCCAGTTGGAGAGAGAAAATGCTGCTTTGCAAAGGGCTGAGTTGGAATCCTTAGTGAAGCAAAAGCAAGTTTACCTAAACGAGCATGCAAAGGAGTGGGGTAATCTCAAGGTCCAGTTGACTAACAAAAATGTCCAAAAGCGAGTCCGTATAGGAGAAGTTGAAGACTTCAAACGGTATTTGGCTATGAAGAAGACACAATATCAAGGCCGACACTCCAAGGATTGGTCTGTCATGGAGAAACTCTATAGTGAAAGCATGAAATTGGTGAGCAAGATTAAAGATAGGAACAATGATTTATCCACAAGTCGTCTACAAGAGCAAATGGCTCGTAGCGAATTAAGTAGCTTGGAGCAGGAGGATGTGGGGACGACTTAGGAAGGATCGGATGATCAGAGCTCAGATGAGATTGTATGTTGAAATTATAATGCATGTGGACACTGTTTGTTTGTATGTTTGATTAGGGAGTTCTGACATGTTATGCTAACTAGCTAGTGTCATTAAATGTAATGAATTGAAGTTTGTTATTTTGGTGGATTATGAATTGAAGTTTGTTATTTGGTGGAATTAATCCTAACGTACGTTGATCCAAGTATGTTTGGACGAAATTGATCGATGCATGATTAAACAAGTTCGAATTAATTTTGTATGTGCTTAGCTCTTGGTAGTTAGTTTCCACTTGCAATACAAACTCACCATTAAACGGCGAGCAGTGTGGTGGCCAGATCTTACTTTGACAAACCGAGCAAAACCAGATGGGAATCGTCATTAGATAACAACGTTAACGATGGAGGGTAATATATAAGGACTTTATGTATAATACAAGGTTATAATTCATGATGTACATTGTGGTTACAGTCTATTACAGAAACTGATATGATATAAAAGTTCTTTTGTTGGTTGAAACTTGAAACATGATATGATAGTTAGGATGTACATATTATTCATTCAAATATCTCAATCATTGTCTTTTTTTAAGTTTTGTACCATTAACATCATGATCATACGAACATTGCACAACATGTTAACTGTGGGAATGACATAAGGGGGATGGGTCTGCTTACAAGGGTTGGAGTTCGGCCTGCGATACGCATCAAATTTTATACACTGTGCACCCTTTCATGTATCATTTAAGTTTTATTCATTTATTTTATATTTTATATTTTAAATTTTAAATTAGGATTAATAATTAAAGTTTAGGATTTATAGTATAAGATTTAAAGTTTATAGTTTAAGGTTTAGGGTTTTAGGATTTAGGATACATGGTTTAGGATTTAGGGTATAATTGAACATTTTGAAATTATGTTAATTTAGGTTATTGAAGCAGGTTTTAGCGCACGAAACCGAATTAGACCGAACTGGACCGAATTTGGACCGAACCAAATAAGGTTGAACTAATTTATCTAGAAATCTAAATTTTTTATTAGTTCACATCCCTATAACTTTCGACTTCCATATTATAAAAAGTCATTTCACACCCTCACCGATCCAAAATAAATGCTTTCAATTTTACAAAATCATAATATCTCTTTCCACCAAAAATAAAAAATAATATATTTTTCGTTATTATTGTTATCTCAATAATAATTTGTATATATATCCTGAATGTATAGTAATATCTTTTAATTAACAGATGTTAATATTCAAAAGAAAAAAGGTCATTTTCATATAATTAAAAAATGGTCATATGACTCACATATTATCATCTTTATTTTATTTAAGTTTTTTTCATACTAATCAAATTTATATATTTTAGTTTTCTAATATGATATTACAAAAAGTTCAACCTTAATGTCTTTTATTGTACAACACGTCAAAATTAGTCACAATTGTAAATTAAATTACCCAATTACAAATCAGTAATAAAACATATCCCAAATCTTAGAAATATAAACGATGACCTCTATGAAACAAAAAAACAAATACACATTAATACAAACTTATTATTTATATATTACAAAAAACAAAACTATAACATATTTTGCCCCGTGCGAAGCCCGAGTTAAACCATCTAGTCTAGTAATATAAAAAGTTTGCATATTGTCACAATAAGTTACCTTATTTAAGATATACAAGATGGGCGAATATCTTTATGCAAATAACAAAGTTGGATTTAAGTAAGCATTTTTAACAATAAATGACCCTATTTAAGATATAGAATATGAAATAATATATTTATGCAAATAACATAATTAAATTTTATGGAAAAAAAAAATAGAAAACATGTATATATAAAGTTAAATTATAAATATCCATATTCAAGGAAAGATAAAAGAACATCTCATACAATAATAAAATATTATGTTTTATTAAAATATAAAATATTATAAAATACTTTTTATGATAGTATAAGTTAAAACAATTACGGTCTATTCTAATAAATATTTATATTCTGTAGGAAAGAAATTCATTTTCATATATTTTAAAAAATAATCATACATTATCATGTTTCTTTTATTTAATTTTCTTTTCACAAAATAAATTTATAGTCAAATTTATAAACTTTAGTTTGTTAATTTGATGTTATAAAAAGTTTAACTCTTAATGTCTTTTATTGTACAATATAATAAAATTACTCCTTATTTGAAGTACACAACATAAATGCTTTAGCAAAATTATTAAAAACCCGTCAAGTAAAAAAAATCAATTTTTAACAAACAAAATTAAATACCATATTCAATATTAGTCTCAATTACAAACTAAATATTCAATCACAAATTGTTAACAAAATAGACCTGAAAGCCTGCAAAAAAGGGGTAACCTCTTATAAAATAAAATAAAATACACACTAATGCAAACTTATTATTAATATATTATGAAAAATAAAACTATAATATATTCTTCCACATGCTTCGCACAAGTTCAATCATCTAATCTATATCTACTTAAAAGTTGGTTTTTTTGCCCTCATTAATAATCCACTTGAATTCTTTTCAATTGTTTTGCTTCACAATAGAGTTGAATAATATGTTTTGCCCTCAGATATTGGGTCACTGAATGATATGAAAAGACAAAAAAATACAATCAGATATTGGGCTATTAAAAATTGAGCCATACATACATGGACGGCTCTACTGCATCCTAAATGAAATAAGCAACAACTGCTAAGCCTTTCATCTCTCACAATTAACACATTTAAGTATATGAAGATGAAATAACATCCAAAAAAAGCTTAAGTCAAATGGAATTTTAACCGAAAAAATAGGAAAAGAAAAAGAGTCAAGTCAAACGGTTGTACCACATTACAACTATATTTAAATCACAAGAAGTTCAAAGGTTGTACAACATAAAACGGCAAACAACAAGCTTTTTAACACAGAAAAACAATTAAAACGGTTGTACCACATCATAGCTATATTTAAATCAGACGTTCAAATTCTATTGTCGTAACCGTTATACTATTGTCGTCCCCTGGTGATCCAGCCTTAGTGACGACCCCAACAATTTAATCATTGGCAGTCCAATAACTACATATTTAAATCAAAGTTTATACATCACAAAATAAAAAAAAATTAAAGCAGAAGTTAGAATCATATCTCACAAGTGAAACGGTTCTACCATATTATAGCTATATTTAATATATAAATCTACCATATTATAGCTATATTTAATATATAAATGACATTAGCATTACACTTGCCTTATCTCTTTCTATATATATATTCATTAAATAATAAAATTATGTTCTATTCCGTTTTGGACCAAAAAATTCCGTATTTGAATTGAACCGTATCGCAAACCCGAATTCTAAAATATTTAGACTGATGACCAGACGGTCCAGACTGAACTACACCCTATCCAATAGAATATATTCGATCCAGTCCTAGCATATTTTACACAATCCTATCAAAGTTTCATTATATGTGCTTCTTGGGTTTCAACCCAATGAATACGTTCAAAACAAGATGAATATAGTCCACGGTGAGTTAATTAAATGATTATTTGATAAACTTTTTTTAAAATTAATAGATCCTTAATAAAAATGGACCCATCTCTCTTTCTCTAAATTCTACTCTCTATCTCCTAAACCCTATCTCTTAAACCCTAAATCCCCAAAAATAATATTTTAGAGAGAGAAAAAATAAAAAAGAAGAAAAAAAAATAAAAAATAAATAAATTAATAGGGATAGGAAAAATACATAAAAATTAATAGAGATTTTTTTTATTAATTCAAAACTCTTAAAAGGTCAACGGACCTAAAATCCTCTATAACCCACGTGGTGACACAACTGCTTCACCCATCAAAAGTTGTTCGTAAGTCAAACCTCATATGCATGTAAAGAGAGTTCTTATGTTGTTATTGAGATTGCAGACTTCTTTGCTTGGTTAATCCTTTCAGCAACTGAATTTAATACGTTGATGTCTGTTGGTGATTTTAGTGTCATCGGCCATTTAGTATAGTCGGGATTCGCTCAAGACTTAAGAAGTTCGTTCGGCGCATAACGAGGTTCAGGGGTGCGGAGTGCACACTCGTGTGCGTGGTTTCAGACTCGGAGTTACGAAACATGTCGGGGTTCAAGAAGCGGACACCGAGAGGGTGATTTCCGGGGTCCTAAGGACGTGCACGGTTTGTGACAAACCGTGCACCATAGGCCATAACCGTGCTCTATAGAACAGAAGCCAGAATGGCTCTCTGGAGAGCCGCACGGTTTGTGGCACGGTTTGTCACAAACCATGCGGTGTGCCAGAACTTGCTTCTGGCGAGGTTTTGGGCATTCTGGAGAGAGGCACGGTTTGGGGCACAGTTTGTCACAAACCGTGTGCCTTGCCGGGGAGTGAGTTTTTGCGGGTTTTTACCTAACTTAACCGCCACAACTGATTTTTAACCTCCTAAACCGACATCTAACTGCCTAAATTCTGATGCTCTATATAAGGGCGGGTTTGGGGCAAGTTTTGTAGATACGAGAACTTACGATCTCTCAAATCGAACAAAACCGAAAACTTCAAGTGTTCTCTTTTGATTTGCCTGAATCATTAGAGGTGCGATTGTCTTATCCCGGATCGGATTTCGTGTAACCCGAGACAATAAGTAATTAAATATAGGGTCGAAATATTGATTTTGAAAAGTGTTCAAAACCCGACTCAATTGAAATCCAAGACAATCGAAAATTGATCAACAAGCAACCCTTCTACAACAATGTCATGTGTACTCTTGTTGTTTATCATGTAATTTATATATATAACGACTTTCCTGAGTGGTTAAATATTTTTATAACTATTCTATGACACTTTTTTCATGTGGTGCAAAGTTACGTAAACAATTTCATCTTTTATACAATTTCTAAAAAGTGGTTATTAGGAAAATTATTTTCTAAGACATGTCCTACTCCAAGAAAAGCAGCTTTAGGAAGAAGAAAAAAAACTAAAATTTATAGGCACCATGTTGATCCCACAAAAGGATGTTGAGTTTTGTGTATAGCATGCTATAGATGAAAGTAGTTACTCAAAAAAGGTATTGTGAAAAGTTTAAAAATCTCAGATATGATAGCCTAAAATGTATAATTTGAAGAAGTTCATTTGCCAGTAGAGGGCAACTACGTTGTTTTCTATCTTCTCAATCATAACAGAACACGTTGGTTCAAGTCATACTACTGGAGATATTGATATAAGCACAAACATTCCCTTTGCCATGATTGATGAAATAGTTGAAGCATCCCCTACAGCTGAAGACGGTCTACATCTGATGATCAAATATTAAAGTTTGGAACTATTGAGTCAGAAGATAATTTGTTGTCACAACTTGCATCTGAAGTTTAGAAGCATCAAGGTTGTACTTTACCGGTGGTTGTTGTCCGGCAAGGTGCAAGAATGAACTTAGCCGTTACTCCTAGAACATGGTCAATGTTTAGTTTCATATATGTTCATATATTACTCTAGTATAATGATACTGTTTGTGAAATCAAGTTGATGACAGAGTGTGTCACAAACTAGTGTTGATGACAAATTGTGTCACCGACTAGTGTTGATGATATATTGTATACCAAGTTGATGACAGATTGTGTCATCAACTAGTGTTGATAACATATTGTGTTAATCTGTCATCAACTAGTGTTGATAACATATTGTGTTACCAAATAGCATTGTGATAGATTGCGTCACCATAAGGAGTTGATGACAGACTGCGTCCCCAAAATAAGTTGATGCCCGATTGTGTCACAAAGTGTCGTCAAAAAGAAAATTGTCATTAGAATGTAAATCCGTCATCAAATAAAAACATGTTATCAAAGGTGTCAAATTATGTCAGATTTAGTCAACGACGGTTGACCGATTAATAGTCAGAGGTGTCAAATTATGCTAATTTTGTAACGATGGCGTCAACATAAAACAAAGACCTTAAAAACTTGTTGTAGGGATATTTTGTTGAATTACACCCTTCTTAAAGGATAAGGGTCGGTTTAAAATTTTATAATAATACATTAACTTACATTTATGCATTATCATCGAAAATTCAAAACGGACCATTAGTTTCCAAAATCAGCCAAATATTATTTGATGTGTAATGTAAATATTTTACTGTAATGGATATTTGGCCCCCCGACTCTTGGGCCGATCCTGCGCACCTCAACATTATTTATACCTGTACTAGCTTTAGAAGATTGTCGGCCTCAAATAGTCAACAATTGATTATACTGTGTTTAAGATTTTTGACCCCTTAAGAGGGATGAAATAGCAAATTTGTAATGGTCCCATTATATGGATTACATTTTTTGCATTTTCGCACTACAAATCACTACGTCAGATCCCTGCGTACGCCGTATACGTGCGTATAAGGCCATTTCAGGGAAATACAGATTTTTTTATTAAAAAAAAAAGTATAAAACCTCTACGGAAGGATCTTGCGTAGAGGTTGGAATATGGCCGTTGGACTTATAGTCGTTGGGTGATTTGAATTTTGGCCCCTACGCAAGATCCTTGCGTAGCCCAACGGCTATAATTTCAACGGCCGAATTACCCCTCTATATATAGTCAAACTCAATCATCCATTTTTTGCACACATTCAAATACAATCTTACCAAAATGGAAAATACCGAAAACGATTATTGGAGTAGCGATGAAGAATTCAACCCCATCAATTTCGCGGTTAGTATTTCATTATTTGTAAAAGGCTTGATATTTGCATTATATATATAGATATGTATGAATTAGTTATAGTTATATTGCATGCGATATTGTGAATTGGTTCATGTATATAGAGGCGTAAAACTATATATAGTTTGACTCACGGTTTAGTGTTGTAATATTGTATGCGGCATTTTGAGAAAAGTGAGGTATTTTGATATTTCATGTGTAGTTAGATATAGTAGTTCTTTAAGCTTGGAGATTGAGAGATTGTTATTATGTCATTAAATGGAAATGAATAACATTAGTATTTACATTAATAATTGTTTTATAATCTATATTTTAATAAAAGTGAGGACAAATATAGTTTGACTCGCGGTTTAGTTTTGTAATATTGTATGCGGTATTTTGATATTGCATGTGTAGTTAGAAATAGTAGTTCTTTAAGTTTCGAGATTGAGAGATTGTTATGTCATTAAATGCAAATGAATAACATTAGTATTTACATTAATAATTGTTTTGTAATCTATATTTTAAGAAAAGTGAGGACAAATATAGTTTGACTCGCGATTTAGTTTTGTAATATTGTATGCGGTATTTTGATATTGCATGTGTAGTTAGAAATAGTAGTTCTTTAAGTTTTGAGATTGAGAGATTGTTATGTCATTAAATGCAAATGAATAACATTAGTATTTATATTAATAACTGTTTTGTCATCTATATTTTTAAAAAAGTGAGGACAAATATAGTTTGACTCGCGGTATAGTTTTGTAATATTGTATTTGGTATTTTGATATTGCATGTGTAGTTAGAAATAATAGTTCTTTAAGTTTCGAGATTGAGAGATTGTTATTTCATTAAATGCAAATGAATAACATTAGTATTTACATTAATAGGGTAAAGATTATGGATCTGAATTTCGTACGAATCAGAAGTGGGATAGCCGACAGGAGTTGGTTGATTGGGGTCAGAAGAGGGGCAAAGATTTGATGATGGTTCTAGTCATTCGCCGAAGTAATGAAAGACATGTTAGTTTGACGTGCGAGCACTTTGGTGAATATAGATGGGGGAGGAAGAAAGTTAGTAAAGATGATCCGAATGAGCCTGTGGTAATTCGTGAAAGCAGATCGAAGAAGTCTGGGTGCACATTTGAGTTGTACGGTATTCGAATGAAAAAGAAGCCGGGAGTAGAGACTCAAAAATGGATCTTGAATGTGTTGAGTGGACAACACAACCATAAGCTTCCGACTACCTTCCTTGGGCATCCATACATGGGTCGAATGACCCCTGATGAGCAGTGCATTGTCAGGAATTCCGGCGAGAGGTTCAATACGCCGAGTGTTATTGTTGCGGAGTTGAGAAGGTGCAACCCCGAAAATGTAACATCAAGGAAACAAGTTTCCAACTATTTACAAAAGATGCAGTACGAGGATCGTGGGGAAATGACGGTCACCTAATGGACCCTAAATTTCTTCAAAGAAAACAGGTACGAAGTGCATCCTTTGAGGAAGCGGTCTACGTCTGAGATCGATATCCTATTTTTCGCTCACCCTGACTCGCTGCACCTGTTGAAGTTGTTCCCGTACGTGGTAGTTATCGACGCCACATACAAGACAAATAGGTATATAATGGCCTTATGTTTATTACAATTTAATATAGTCGTAATATACATGATCTAAAATTGCTTATACTCTTTTGTTTTCTTACATTCATCCTTAGGTATAATATGCCTCTTGTGGAGATTGTCGGTTTTACATGCACTAACAAGACGTTCAACATCGCCTATGCATTTACGCGAGAGGAAGATGGTTTGCATTACGGATTCATAATGCAAAAGCTTCTGTATTTGTTTCAAGAGGCGGGAGTAATGCCGACGACCATAATGACTGATCGAGAGAAGGCCCTCATCAATGCAATTCGGATAGTTTTCAAAGATCGGGTTAAACACCTTTTGTGTTGGGTGCATATCAAACACAGCATCGAGGCATATGCTAATCCAATCTTGAAGGATTCGAAAAAAGTCAGCAACTTTTGCGGCCAATGTTGGGGACTTTGGTGTTCAACCACGGAGGAAAGCTACGAAGAGAGGCTCCAAAAACTTAGGAAATCGTGGAAGAGCGGCCTTGTTGGATACCTTGAGAAACAGTGGTTGAATCCTTACAAGGAAAACATAGTCAGAGCGTGGACATATCATCATCTTCACTTCTTCACGAGGACTTCAAACAGGTATGTATCACTTTTCATTTTTCTGGGATGTTTATTGGGCCTAGGGTTCGGTGTCATACTTTCTTACTAGCACTATGCATTTTTTTTTTGATAGGGTTGAGGGTATGCATAGGGTGTTGAAGGATATTGTGGATTCTAGTGTTGGCGGTTTTAACAGGATGGCATTGAGGATCCACCATGCAATCGAAGGTCAAATCGGGCAGGTGAGGGCGAGCATGGAGATGTCACGGGTCAAAAAACCAAATTGCTTCAACCAGGTGCCACTAGAAATGAGAAGGGTGTTTACGAAGCTGTTCTACAAAGTGTCGGAAAAGGGCTTGAGGATGTTGTTCGATATGTATAAGCAGTTAGAGATAGATGATTTCAACGAGGAGTGCGACGATTACTGGATGAAAGAATGCCAAGGCATGCCGTGCATCCATGAGATTGGGGCGGCTATTGTTGATAAGAGGCAGATCATGCCGAGTGAGATCCACCGCTTCTGGAGGCAGCTGGAATGGGATAAGAGTTATCGTGATGACACCATTGAGGAGCATGCAACAATGTCTATTCCCCGACTGAGACTTGAGGAATTGTACAAGAAGGAGAAAGATGGGATCCTTGAAAAATCCACGTTAGTGCAAGTCACCGACCTGTTCCATGACTTGGAGCATCCGTATGAATCTTCGTTGTTGGAGCCGACGGGTATCGTTTCCAAAGGAAGGCCGAAGGGTTCCACAAAGTATTCCACCAAGAGGGAGCCGAGCTTGTTTGAGCATAGAAGGGCCGAGTTAGAGGAGTATGAGAAGGAGAAAGAGATTAAAAAGGAGAAGGAGAATGAGATTGGGACCCAAGGTAGCCAAGGTAGGGGTCGTGGCCGTCCTAGAAAGGATAAAAGTGAAGCGTCTGGATCACAATTCCCTGACCAACCCATTACTTATATAGGGGTGAACTTTGGGGTTAAGAATGTGAATTACTTCTGGTTCCCATACATTAAGGAGGCGAAAGATGTAATTCCGGACGGGCATTGTGGATATCGGATAGGAATCTGTACTGTTGGGGTACAAAGAGCATTATTACCCTATGGTTCGAATGCATCTAGCGGAAGATATGTTGGACAACAGAGATGTGTACATGGAAATACTGCCCAGACTAGCACCGGAAATGAGTTACGAAGATCTTATATTCTGGGTGAACTATGTCATAAGTCCTTGCTCCTCGCAATATTGGCTCGACATGCCTCTAATCGGTTTGGTGTTTGCCACGGCGTATCAAGTTGCGCTATGTTTCTTAGCCTGGGATGGTCCTTGCTTGTGCCTACCAATGAAGGCGTGTAATACAAGCTTAGGCCCTCCGACGAAGATATTGACGATGGCCCACGTTAGGAGCTCAGAACCACTTCATACCGGTAAAGCTTACTATTTCTAAATTATTTATTGTACTAAACTATACGAGTATATGCGCAAAGAGTTCAAGTTTGTGTTTGTATATAGGTGTGGCTCAAGGATGATTGTCCAGTACCCCCTCCTCTGTATGCTTGGAGTTGTTTCAAAGACCAAAGTGTAGATGGCTGGGATGTTCAGTTTCACTCGAGGTTTCAAATATTTCGGGATTATCGCATAAGATGTAACCGTCCACCCGATCCTCCAGTGTAGTGACTAACGTTGTAAATAATATAAATATATATTGTGTATGTATGTGTATCCAAGTATTTTCATGTTGCTGGTAGGAATTGAAAAACTAGAAAATTGGGTCTTGTCTAGGCCCAATAAGAAGGATACAAACATTACATCAACTTCAAACCATTACATTACATTAAATGTCAATACATAAAACATATTACAAGAGTGATACAAACATTACATCAACTTAATTACCCCCTTATCTCTCTTAATAACTTCTCATACTTAGATTTGCCCATCGCTAACTTCCCTTGTTCCTTAAGGCGCATCAACCTTGTGTGAATGAGAATCAACTTAACAAGTTCTTCATTGTTCTTAACAAGTTCTTCATTGTTCTTAACAAGTTCTTCATTGTTCTTAACAAGTTCTTCATTTTGCTTACCGAGTTCTTCATTTCGGTTAGCAAGTTGTTGTTTTTCGTTCCACAGTTGTGCTATAACCCTCTGTGTCCTCACATCGTAGCATGGATCAATCCACTAAATGAAGCGACACCCCCCTTCCATAGTCGGACATCCCCAATACCTCCTTCTATAGTTGAACTGCATATGCCACTCATGGATAATCGCGGATCTCTTATAATTGCATAGCCAACTAGCGTTTGTTGACGATGAAGATGAAGATGCCATTATGTGATGTAGTGCTTGATTTTCCTATCAATATCATAAATCCATTAATAAATGTTTCATAAACATAAAACTCAAACAAGATCTAAGCTGAGAGGATAACCTTACCGAGTAATGGTGATGAACAACTGAGCTTCAGTTGGAATTATGAGAACTCAGTAACCCTAAGGGTAACACTATTTATACAAGTGAAGAGTTGTGCATAACAGCTAGCACACAGATGTAAAACACTGAACTTGTGCAAAAATGCGAATAATAGCTGTAAAACACTCAGATTGTGCATAACAGCTACAAGAAAACTGAAAATCGAGAAATTGGGCCCAAATAGGCCCAATAGGAAGGATTGTAGAAGAAAGGGGTGAAAAACTGAAAAATCGAGAAATTGGGCCCTAATAGGCCCAATAGGAAGGATTGTAGAAGAAACGGGTGAAAAACTGAAAAAGCGAGAAATTGGGCCCAAATAGGCCCAATATGAAGGATTGTAGAAGAAACGGGTGAAAAACTGGAAAATCGAGAAATTGGGCCTAAATAGGCCCAATAGGAAGGATTGTAGAAGAAACAGATAAAAAACTGAAAAAGCGAGAAAATGGGCCTAAATAGGCCCAATAGGAAGGATTATAGAAGAAACGGGTGAAAAACTGAAAAATCGAGAAATTGGACCCAAATAGGCACTACAACAATTAAGGCCTAATGAAATGGTTCAATGAAACGGTTCTATATAATGAAACGGTTTATTGAAACACTTGGACCTAATGAAACGGTTTAGGAAACGGTCAAAAAAAATATAATTTTTACAACGTCAAAATGAAACGGTTTATTAAAGTGAAACGATTAATTATATATTTTGAAACGGTTTTTTATCCCGTTCAAAATCCGTTTCAAAAACGTTTCATTAAGTATATTATATGTATATAGCGGGCGCGCTCAATTTTTTTGCCTCGCGCGCTTGAACAGTACTTTCTATATGTTAAAATTATTTTAATTAAAGAAAACTTTTAGAATTCCTAAATAGGACCTTTGAAGCTAAAACCCTAGACAGATCGATTGAGCGCTGAGTCGGAGAGGCCGTGAAAGACACCGACGCTGAGTCGGTTCTTGGCTATCATCGCGCGTGGAGGACCGGCGTCGAGGTTAGTGCCCCACCCCCACCGCCATACCGCTAGGGGAACCGCTGATTCTGCTGCTAAATATATCAAAGAGACTTCAGGTAAAAGCATCCATCTCGTCGTTTGCTTTGTTCGAAAGTTGGTTGATTTTAGCTAGTTGGTGCTGCAATCTTGTATACAAATCCTGATTGTATCGATTGCAACTGAAAACCATTCATTTAGAAATATAAAAACAGAGCTTAAAGAAATGATTTTAATGATTGTCTAGTGTTTTTGGTTCTTATGCAATTTGTGTTTCACATCATCAGTTCGCACTGCAATTTGTGTTTGCTGAATTTAAGGTCATTAGTTACACTCAAGCAAAGGTTAAAGTAACGTCATCATCAATTGATAAAGAATCTCATTGTCCCCCCTACTTGTCATCAGATAATTGGGCTTTCGCTTGACGAAAAAAAAGGAAAATTGGGCTTTCGTTGGTGTACCTGAAATTGGAAGTGTTACACTAGCTCTCTATTTTTGTAGTGGAAACTCAGTAATTTGACCCATTGAAGAGGTTGAAAGACCTTATAAACTTTGCTGCTAAATGCTAACTTTGGTTTTATATAGTTAGTTGTTGTATAATATTAGGTGATTTCATCATTTGAAGAGGTGAAAAGTATTTTATGAACTAAGTTTAAGCAGCAAGTAGCAATGAACTCTGTTTCATTTTCCGTGTTTTTACTTTTACAGTATATGTTAGTGCATAGTTTTGGTACTAATATGACTTGAGAATGGGTGGATTTGATTTTAATCTATTAACATTTAATGACTGGTGTTTACCTTCATAGTATTATTTCAAATTATTTGTTGGGTGTCTATTGACAGCTCAATTTTTAATATGTTGAAGTAGTCTAATGCAAATGTCCCTTATCAATTCTTCTGTTTGCAGAGATCAAAGAAGGGGAAGTGTTCAAGTATTACTTTGATGGGGAGTGGAGAGTTTCTTCCTCTGCAAAAACTGTTTGCATCATCAATCCTACTACTAGAAACACCCAATTCAAAGTTCAGGGTCTTAAATAAATATGTTTTTTATGCTATGTTCTTCTTTTGTTCATGTTCAGCTCATCTACTCTTACTCTTTCCATTCTTTGTCTGCCTCTCTAAGAATTTATGCATATACTTTATAATTGATCACTTGCTGATTTTTCCATATACTAAATGCTAAACAACTTCTAGTTGAATTGAATTGATCACATTCTTTCCATTCTTTGCTGATTTTTTCATATTTCTGATGTGTTGTTTTTATCCTGTGTTTGGCAATGCCATGCAGATCACTCAAGTGTATGGATTTTATGACGAATGACTATAGAAGTAAGTTTTAGGTCACTAAAAGCCTTTGAATGGTCCAATTATAGTCATTATTAAAAAAAACAAGCTTATCACATCTGAATAAATATCTTTTTCATTTTGATTCATTGTAATGCGATGTTACCCTTGTAAAGTATTTTTTAGAAGTCGTCACAGTGCATTCCTGTGATAAAGCAATTTCAGTTTAAAACTGAAAACAGATTCCTTTTCTCTTGACAGCTTTACTCGCATTAAAAGGCCTACTAGAGGAAAGTTGTGCAAGCATCTTCAGGTGACTTATTTATACTTTGCACCTTTTCAATCCATTTTTTTATTGGTGCCCTCTAGCTTCTCTGTGTTGATGTTCTTGTTTATGACTTTATATTCCTTTGCTCCTGCTACGGTTGGGTTATCATTCGTGTCTATGGTTTAACGATTGCTTTGTGTCTTGTTGTTAGTTTGGAACGACTGCTGTAACTGAGATGCAAATGTTTTGTAAGATGAGAAAATTCAAGAAGATGAGATTATGCTTATGTGGAGTTACTTTTCTATTGTTTTGATTTTTCATTCTCTTCAAATTTTTATGTTTGTATTTGCTTCAGCTGACAATGTTTTGATTTTTCTGTCTTACTTTGTTGCAGGATCATCAACAAGTTGGTAGAGAATGATTAATTACTAGAGTGATTTCCTAGACGGTGAGTTTTCTTTGGGTGATCATGGATTTTTATCATTTTGGATGAACTTAGAAATTTTTTCAATTTCTTGTTTTAGATTGTTGATTCTAATGTCTTCTGAAAAGGTCACTTAAGGTATATCAATCACTCAAGGTATATCAATCTCAATTCATCTAATTTTGTACATGAATTGATTATCAATCTTCATTCAGTTCGTTTGGTTTGTCTTGATTTCTGTTTCTGGGTTATGGTGGCTTTCTAGTTCTTTCTAATGGGTTTGACCTTTTCAAACTTCTAGTCTTTCTATAACCACAAAGAAAAATTGTTGTTGGTTTTGAATGAGTGTGAAGGATTGTGATGAAATTGAGATGGATTTGAGTAAACTCCCATCAAGAAAGTGAAGCTCTTCTTTTTCTTCTCTCTATTTTTCCCTGCATTTTTCTCAATTAAAAAAACCCCAATTTTTAGATGAGACCAATCAGCTATAATTTGTTGTCCTTTGTGGGTAATCCTCTAAAAACCTTACTAATAGAACAAAAAAATTGAAAATTGAAAATTTCCTTGTACAAATTTCAGTGTTTTGTTCTTATTTTTTGGCTTATGAGCGTCAGTGTAAAGCTCAATGACATGTTTCAATCCAAATAAGCATCATTTGTATGATGTCGCCTCCGAAAGCTTGTTGTATCGATGAGATCAGTTCTTATGGACAGATGAACAACTCATCTTGTGTCTGGAAAGCATCCAAAGCAGATCTCATGCTAAAGTTTATGGTAGGGAAGGTATTCTGATGTCTTTATTTGTTGTGTTGCTTCATTTTGACAGATTGTGATGATTCATTTTGTTGGCTGGAATGTTGGAGTATTGCATCATTTTGCTCATGTCTTGTGCTGTAGTATTGCCTCATTTTGTTGATGTCTTGTGCTGGAGTGCTAAAGTTACGAGTACTGATGTCTTCCCTAATGCTTGTTGATGTCTTGTGTTGGAGTATTGCCTCATTTGCTGATGTCTTGTGTCGGAGGATGCTTGCTATGTCTTGAGCTGGTGATGCATGATTTTGAGAGATTGTGATGATTCCATTGGGCAAGATTTGCTGGATTTTGTTACATACTCATGCAACTTCATCAATTCAGCTTCTTTAATATCTACATAGGTGCATTATGTCAAAACTGATATCCCTTTTGGCCATTTTATTTGTCATTGCTCCATTTTCATTTGTTTTAGAAAAAATTAGACCAATTAATTTAATGCTTAAGTATTGTAAATACTTTATATTTTGCACTTAAATGCTTAAGTATTGTAAATACTCTATTTTATCCATTTAATATATTTACTAATTCAACACAATCTCATATTTTTATTCCATATTTTATTTATATACATCATGCAACCAAAAATGAATAAATATAATATATTAATTGTATATTTTCTATAAATATTCTAAACATTAAAACCGTTTCATTATCTATAAATATTTGTTTCAGTGAATGCATGAAAACCGTTTCATTAGCAATCGTATGTGTTGCTTCAATCATGAAAAACTGTTTCAATAGCAGTTTAAAAGAGTTGCATTAGCTAATGTTCAAATGAAACGGTTTTTTTATCTAATGAAACGCTTTGTTAATGCTTTCTTACAACCGTTTCATTAGATCTAATGCAATGGCAGCAACTGAAACGGTCAAAAACCGTTTCATTAGGCCTAAAGAAACATTTTTTCGACTTTAGGAAATGGTTTTCGACCGTTTCATTAGGGCTTATATGTGGTAGTGAGGTCCAATGACAGATTGTAGAAGAAACGGGTGAAAAACAGAAAAATGAGAAATTAGGCCCAAATAGGCCCAATAGGAAGGATTGTAGAATAAACGAGTGAAAAACTGGAAAATTGAGACATTGGGCCCAAATAGGCCCAATGACAAGGATTGTAGAAGAAACGAGTGAAAAATAAAAAAAATGAGAAATTGGGCCCAAATAGGCCCAATAGGAAGGATTGTAGAAGAAACTAGTGAAAAACTTGAAAATCGAGAAATTGGGCCCAAATAGGCCCAATAGGAAGGATTGTAGAAGAAACGGGTGAAAAATAGAAAAATCGAGAAATTGGGCCCAAATAGGCCCAATAGGAAGGATTGTAGAAGAAACGGGTAAAAATCTGAAAATCGAGAAATTGGGCCCAATAGAAAGGATTGTAGAAGAAACGGTTGAAAAACTAAAAATCGAGAAATTGGGCCCAAATAGGCCCAATAGGAAGGATGGTAGAAGAAACGGGTGAAAAACTGAAAAATCGAGAAATTGGGCCCAAATAGGCCCAATAGGAAGGATTGTAGAAGAAACGGGTGAAAAACTGAAAATCGAGAAATTGGGCCCAAATACGCCCAATAGAAAGGATTATATACTATAGTTTTTCTTTATATTTCATGTGAATATACTTATATAATATAGTTTTCTTTTATATTTCATGTGATAATACTTATATCCTATAGTTTTCCTTTATATTTCATGTGAATATACTTATATACTATAGTTTTCCTTTATATTTCATGTAAATATACTTATATACTATAGTTTTCCTTTATATTTCATGTGATATAAGCTTATATATTATAGTTTTCTTTTATATTTCATGTGATAATACTTATATCTTATAGTTTTCCTTTATATTTAATGTGAATATACTCATACACGTACTATAGTTTTCCTTTATATTTCATGTGATATAAGCTTATATACTATATTTTTCTTTTTTATTTCATGTGATAATACTCCTATAGTTTTCCTTTATATTTCATGTGAATATACCCATATACTATAGTTTTTCTTTATATTTCATGTGATAATACTTATATCCTATAGTTTTCCTTTATATTTCATGTGAATATACTTATATACTATAGTTTTTCTTTATATTTCATGTGATATAAGCTTATATACTATAGTTATTCTTTATATTTCATGTGAATATACTTATATACTATAGTTTTCTTTTATATTTCATGTGATAATACTTATATCCTATAGTTTTTCTTTATATTTCATGTGATATAAGCTTATATACTATAGTTTTCCTTTATATTTCATGTGATAATACTTATATCCTATAGTTTTCTTTATATTTCATATGAATATACTTATATCCTATAGTTTTTCTTTATATTTCATATGAATATATTTATATCCTATAGTTTTCTTTTATATTTCATGTGATATAAGTTTATATATTATAGTTTTCTTTTATATTTCATGTGATAATACTTATATCCTATAGTTTTCCTTTATATTTCATGTGAATATACTTATATATTATAGTTTTCCTTTATATTTAATGTGATATAAGCTTATATACTATAGTTTTCCTTTATGTTTCATGTGATATAAGCTTATATATTATAGTTTGCTTTTATATTTCATGTGATAATACTTATATCCTATAGTTTTCCTTTATATTTCGTGTGAATATACTTATATAGTATAGTTTCCTTTATATTTCATGGGATAATACTTATATCCTATAGTTTTCTTTTATATTTCATGTGATATAAGCTTATATACTATAGTTTTCTTTTATATTTCATGTGATAATACTTATATCTTATAGTTTTCCTTTATATTTCATATGAATATGCTTATATACTATAGTTTTCCTTTATATTTCATGTGATATAAGCTTATATATTATAGTTTTCTTTTTTATTTCATGTGATAATACTCCTATAGTTTTCCTTTACATTTCATGTGAATATACTTATATAATATAGTTTTTCTTTGTATTTCATGTGAATATACTTAAATACTATAGTTTTCTTTTATATTTCATGTGATATAAGCTTATATACTATAGTTTTCTTTTATATTTCATGTGAATATACTTATATACTATAGTTTTCCTTTATATTTCATGTGATAATACTTATATCCTATATTTTTTCTTTATATTTCATGTGATTATACTTATATACTATAGTTTTTCTTTATATTTCATATGATAATACTTATATCTTATAGTTTTTCTTTATATTTTATGTGAATATACTTATATACTATAGTTTTTCTTTATATTTCATGTGATATAAGCTTATATACTATAGTTATTCTTTATATTTCATGTGAATATACTTATATACTATAGTTTTCTTTTATATTTCATGTAATAATATTTATATCCTATAGTTTTCCTTTATATTTCATGTGAATATACTTATATACTATAGTTTTCCTTTATATTTCATATAAATATACTTATATACTATAGTTTTCCTTTATATTTCATGTGATATAAGCTTATATATTATAGTTTTCTTTTATATTTCATGTGATAATACTTATATCTTATAGTTTTTCTTTATATTTCATGTGAATATACTCATACACGTACTATAGTTTTCCTTTATATTTCATGTGATATAAGCTTATATACTATATTTTTCTTTTTTATTTCATGTGATAATACTCCTATAGTTTTCCTTTATATTTCATGTGAATATACTTATATACTATAATTTTTCTTTATATTTCATGTAACAATACTTATATCTTATAGTTTTTCTTTATATTTCATGTGAATATACTTATATCCTATAGTTTTCTTTTATATTTCATGTGAATATACCTATATCCTATAGTTTTCTTTTATATTTCATGTGAATATACTTAATATACTAAAAACTGAAAACAAAATACCATAAATATCAACAAAATACCATAAACATCAACAAAATATTTCATGTCATACGTAACAGTTTAGGTAATATACATATACGTAACAGAAAGAAAGAAAGAAGAGTCGCGCGACCGATTTTAACCTAAATTGCGTACGCCAGAATCTTGCGTACATTCTGGCGTAGCCGTTTTTTTTTTAAAAAAAATTGCTCTACGCAACGCAAGATTCTGGCGTAGAGGGTTTATATTTTTTTTTTAAATTCATACGTATTCTATGCCATTAAACTCCCATAAATCCTAAACTCCAGACCCTAAATCCTAAATCTAAAATCCTAAGCTCTAAACCCTAAAAAATATTTCCAAAATGCCTTTGGGCCATATATGTAGTAATAGAGGGTCACACTTGCAATTTTAAAAAAATAGGCCTAAACATGCTATTTATGTAAAAAAAGGGCCCTTTAAATCCAATTTTCTCTTGATTCTATCGATTATTTCATCATTTCAAGCTTCAATTTCCCGCCTAATATCTAAACTGTTGATGCATTGCACAAACTTGAATTTTGTAGCTATTTGGAGTGGAATAAAGCATTGTATAATCAACAACTCTGCAATGAATAAAAATGACTCCAATTAGTGATAGAGATTGATGAATTATACAACAAAATCGCTCTCGCCTATCAGAATATGGATAAGTGTCAGGTGCGAAAACGGCTTAACGTACAAAATATAAAAGTTTTTTAGCCGTTTGATTTATTTCAGTTTTTTGCATTATTTCATATGGACGCGCTTTCTATTTTTTTTTTCGCTCCAGCTTTTCGTTGCGGCCTTGTATTTTCGATTCCATTACTATTTTCGATTTCGTTTTTTATAATCGATTAACCACTTGCACTTTTTATTTATTTATTTGCACTTTCTCTTTAACCATTTGTACTTCTGTTTAACAGCTTGCACTTTTGTTTTATTCGCTTGCACTTATTCATTATTTTGATGCACTTTCTGTTCGTTTGCTTGCATTTGAAATATTTTTTAATCTCATATTTGCTTGCACTTTCTGTTCACTTGCTTGCACTTTACTTCGTATTTTCATGCACTTTACTCCGTATTTCCATGCACTTGCTTGCACTTTGTGTTTATTTGATTGCACTTTTTTTCCTTTGCACTTTCTATTTAACCACTTGCACTTCTGTTTAACAGCTTGCACTTTCGTTCTATTCGCTTGCACTTTTGCTCTATTCGCTAGCACTTTCTTTTATTGACTTGCACTTTCTTCTACATTGTCTTGCACTTTCTGTTGAATTGCATGCACTTTCGTTCTATTCTGATGCACTTTCTGTTCGCTTGCTTGCATTTTAAATATTTTTTAATCTCATATTTGCTTGCACTTTCTGTTCACTTGCTTGCACTTTACTCTGTATTTCCATGCACTTTCTACCTATTGGCTTGCACTTTTCTTTAGTTTATTCTCTTGCATTTTTTTATTCATTTACACTTCCTCTTTAACTACTTGCACTTATTCATTATTCTGATGCACTTTCTGTTCGCTTGCTTGCATTTTAAATATTTTTTAATCTCATATTTGCTTGCACTTTTTGTTCACTTGCTTTGCACTTTACTCTGTATTTTCATGCACTTTCTTCCTATTGGCTTACATTTTCTGTTGTTTAATCCCTTGAACCTATCATAATGTGCAAGTAAATAAACATAAAGTGCAAGCACATAAACATAAAATGCATTCGAATATACACAATGTGCAAGAAGAAAAACATTGTTGGCAAGCATATAAGAATAAAATGCAAGCAAACAAAATGTGCATGCGAATATACACAATGTGTAACCAGATAAACAAAAGTGCAAGTAGGAAAACATAAAGTGCAAGCATATAAGAATAAGTGCAAGCAAAAAAACATAAAGTGCAAGCAAATAAACACTAAGTGCAAGCGAACAAAAATAAAGTGCAAGAAAATAAACGTAAAGTGCAAACATATAAACGTAAAGTGCATTTGAAGGCGAGCGAATAACACAGTGAGCGCGCGTGTGAATAAATAAATGTTATTTTTCCTATTCTCTCCTGCCGTAGATCTCGCCACCGTGGACGGCTAGTATTCTTTCATATTTTGTATTCTAAGCAGCTTTCGCACCCGAATCTTACCCTCGGAATATATCCAATAGGTGAACTCACTATGAACAAACTAGCATCACTATTTTAGCTTTAGGGAAGATACCAAACGGGGCATCTGTGAATTTAAAGGAAGTAAACGAAAACGGTCTATGGGTACAAGATTTGAAGCGTACCACGTATAATTTCCGTGAAACTTTATTTTGTTTTGAATGGTTTGTGGGTAGAAAAAAAAAAGTGCATTGCAAGCGCGCTATAACTAGAAAATGTTGATTTGATCCACGGATGAGGTAGTTAGGCAAGCTATTTTGGGTGAGGGGGGGGGGGGGGGGGGGAGAGAGAGAGAGAGAGAGAGAGAGAGGAGAGAGAGAGAGAGAGAGAGAGGAGAGAGAGAGAGAGAGAGAGAGAGAGAGAGAGAGAGAGAGAGAGAGGAGAGAGAGAGAGAGAGAGAGAGAGAGAGAGAGAGAGAGAGAGAGAGAGAGTTGTAAATTTGAACTGATTAATGAACAAGAGCTCGGTCTTTAAGCCACATATTTCGGTACGTTTGTTTCGAATGGCTTAATTAGCACTTGGCAAATTAAACATATGGAGTTTGGTATGTAGTTTAGGAGGGCAAAAAGGAGATCTTAGCTACGATATGTATCCCAAAAATCACGGCTAAATTAGATACTATCCAGAAAGAGAAATTAAACAAATTTCAAATATCAAAGATGAGTGGAGTGGAACTTGATCTCTACTAGTACTGACCCCTCCTTGATGGGGTCGAGCCCATGCTCTGCGTGAGAAGTGCACGTATCCGAAGATTGAGCTCCTCAACTGTGCGACGGCGTCGCTTTAACTCCTCCTTTTTGGCACTTGACTGGCGCAACAACACCTCGTGATGCCGGAGAAGCCGCTCGATCTCATCCCAATCTTTCCTCTCAAGTCTCTTCACCTCAGCCAGCTCATTTCTCAACCCAATCATTTCTTTCTCCAGCGCTTCCATCTCGGCATCAGCACTCACCAGCTGCGCCCGAAAATCAGCCAACTCTCTCCCTTCCTTGACAATTTCTTCCTCCAGCAGCTTCAATACAGTTTTCAGACCCTTACTGGCTTCATTCATCTTTACAATCTGCACTTGGTTGTCTAGGTCTCTTCCGATTGCTATATCCTTTCTCCTTGTTTGTTCCTGTATGCTGTCGGTTACCACAAATCGCTTCTTCATCCAATCTGTAGTGGTCACGGACAATCCCCCTAATATGAACCCGACTACGGTCAACCACGCCACGTTGTCGTCTCCACGTGGCGAAGGAATCACTGCTGGGGTAACGGGGACTATGCCGATACTCACCAAAACTGCACAAAACACCCCTGACAGGCCGAAGTCAAGGTCTGTCGCCACGTCCACCAGAAAACCCCACACCACCATAAGCACCGCAGCACAAGTAGCCCATAAAGTGATCGGCCTTACAAAATTGATGGGAATGCAGGCCACAACTCCTAAACAGAAAGCAAATACCTTGAATGTTGGATGGCCTCTCCTCAGAACCCAGAATTGCTGGAGCCACTGGAAACCCTTCATCTCACATAGATTAATAGCCAATGCAGTGATCGTAGTACCCGCAAATGATCCAAGTATGATGTAGCACTCAAAACTCAGCCCATATATATCTCTGAAACACCTCCGAAAATAGAGGATCAAGTACCCCAACATAATAGCTGATGCGATCATCAAACCGACTAGAGCCACACAAAGTAATATTCCCTTGGCATCCACGTCAGCCCTACACTCTAGTGACTCCACATCAACCCTACCCTTCACGGCTGCGCAATTGTAGCAAATTAATTAGGTTATAGATCGAACTCGATTCATCTACTCAATTTTATCAATATATATTTTATAATTACCACTGTTATCAATATAAAACAATTCATTTTTGAGATGTTTTTTTCTATTTTTGGGCTCCAATAATTCGCATTAGATGATATTGCTCGGTATTTGCCCCTTACATTTTAATCATTCCAAATAACTTATTTCATAATTTTTTTTAGTATTTTTACACTACTTTAAATATAAACCCATAGTACGTATTGACGTTTATGAAAATTAAATTATTGACATATATAAACCCAAAAGTGTATGTTAATTTTAATATTAAATTATTGACGTTATAAACCCAAAAGTGTATGTTAATTTTAATAAAATTATTGACGTTTATGACAATAAAATTATTGACATATATATATATAACTAATAAATAAATGTATTCTCAAACTTGCCATTTATTAATTATTATTAAAAAAATATAAAATAAATAATTTTATGGTTCGTTATCTTTGTAATATTTTCAATCTTATAATGTCTTCTTAGTAGTCCTCTCTTATTTAGTAATTTTGACACAGATTAGTTATTTTTATGACTTCAGTTTAATAATGCATATTCATCATATGTTTAATATTTATTCCGTGCGTAGCAGAGATTTGTCACTCTAGTTTAGTTGGATTCCTATCTATGGGCCCAAAAGTGCTAGTTCATTTGAGGCCCAAATAGAGATAACTTTATTTCCTAAATTGATGAAATACTATCCTCCCGGCAGGGCTCCTACATATACAATATGTATTAGGGGGTTTATTGTCTGTATACATATATTTCTAATTATAATGATATTTTGTTCAAAAATGAATTTGTAACACTTTAGCGTGATAGGGGAAAAAAATTTGTACATTGAAAAATAAAAAAAAGTGGGGGATAATTTTTGTCATTATATTATCTTCAAAAAATATTTGTCATGCCAAATATACCAAAAAAAATAAGTATTATTTATATTTAAGAACATTATAAAAAGGCTAGACAAACATATGTCATGCTCTGTTTTTTTTTTTTTAATAATAAAAAAAAAAGACTATTAAAAAGAAAACTTACCAACAAAAAGTTCCTCACATTCCTGCAATGCCCTACTAATACCAGGATCATTTGGGCACATTCTATCAGCCTGTAGCATATGACAAATTCACAAATGAATAATGTAAGAAAACATATATAGTAGAGATGGACCAGAAGATTTATTTGCAAAAGCTAAGAGTCAGGCTGCTCAATACTACCTGTTGCAAGTCTTCAAGTGCGGCTTCAAAGTTGTCCATAGCAAGATATGCAATTCCCCTTGTGTAAAAACCCTGAAGAAAGAAGTAAACGAAAAGCCACATCAATATGTATATATAATTATACACGGTATTACTATATATTCATGGAATCATATATTAGTATAATGCATGCCTTAGTGTAGGCGGAATCGATTTCAATAGCCGCGGATGCATCCTTCACAGCACTTCCATGTTGTTCTGTTTTAATGTAGGCAAGTGCACGGCCTCCCCAATATGCTGCATTCCTACTATTAAACTTAATTGCTTCAGTGTAAAAGGCGATAGCTTCCTCATAATTTTGTGCTGCGTACGTATACATGTAGCAAATTCAAATTGTTAATTAAAGGAACGTACAACATTAATATACATATATATATATATATATATATATATATAAGAGCATAACACAACATCATGTGACACGGCAGCATCTCAACCCATAACAACTACAACCTTGTGCACAAACCAAATGACACAAGATTAATGTACGTTACATATATCAACAGATGAGATGATACTACTGTATTATATATTTAACTTGATTCTGCCCGCCCAAAATTAATTATAACTGAAAATTAATTAATCAATCCAACCTAATTAAGTTCTGTTCGTTGTAGAAAAAAACGTCATACACAAGCTAAGAGTAACACGATTAATTACCGTTAAATGCCTCTTTAGCAAATTTCTTCTGCTCTTGAGCTAGTGAGGAGGATAACTGAGCAGCTTCCATGGTATCTCGATCGGGCGTCAGATAGATAGCATAAGATGTTATATTAATCACCCTTTAATTTCACTAGTGCATGTGTATTTCCTGCTCAATGAGAAAAGAATGCACAAAATGAGAGCATAGTTGTGACTGAGAGCATAGTACTAATCATGCTATATCAATTAATTTCGGGGGAAAAAAAAGAATGCACAAAATGAGAGCTTAGTTGTGATTAAAATCCCACTTCAACTACCAAAAAGCTCAAAACTTTGGTGGAGCTTAGCTGAAGGTATTTAGGGGAAACAAATAGCAAGCTAAGGAAACATAACAAAAACGAGCAATATATAGCTGAAGGTAGAGGAAACATATATACCAAAAAGCTCAGAACTTTGCACCTTGAAATTAAGCTCAAAACTTTGGTGGAGCTGCGGCTCAACGTACTCTATACCCTCCTGCCCTAGGGGTTTTGAAATGGAGTGGGAGAGAGCCACCATTTTATAGTGTACAGTGTACTACGTACGTGCTACTACTCCACCTTTCTTTAACACGTACTCCGAACTTTTGGGTGAATTTTTTTGAACGGTCATTGAACCACATCACCCATCTTACATCTTGGAACAATGTCATTTCTCTTATTTTAATGATAATAAATATTATAAATTTTTTGGTTTGTTTTTTTATAAATTTTATAATTAATTAAATTTTTTATTTTTTTGATAAGGTAAAAATTAGACAGGTTACCACATAAGGATCGGTTTCCCAGTCTATAACATCCTTGCGGATGAGAACTACAAATTCTAAATTATCTCTAAAATCTTCCAAGGGACTTCGCTGCGTCAGCTTCGCAATGTAGTCCGCTGCATCGTTAGTTTCTCGGAAGACGTGACAAATCCGCACTGAAGAAAACAATTGTAATACACAAAGGATATCATAAATTAAAATTTCGATATCCCAAGGACAATGCCAGATTTTGTTCAGAACGTTTACAATTGTAAGGTTATCACATTCAATTTGGATGTTGTTAAAGCCCAATTCATAAGCTTTAAACAAAGCATTCCTGAACGCAATGGTTTCTATTTTTAGTGGGGTTAATTAATAATCCGCACTTTTCACCAAAGATGAATAAGGGTTCTCCTTTGCTATTTCGGATGATATAGCCATAACTAGATTATCCATTAGTCTTAGTCGATCCATCCGTGTTTATTTTTATCATGATATCTGGTGATTTTTTCCACTTCTTCTTTGGTCGTCTTCTATTTGTATTGATATTTTTTTGTATTTGATATGTACTCATAGAGTCTGGGTTCCATTTCTTTGTTTGTTTCCAATTATGAATTTGGTTTTGGATGTAAATTCGTACATCCTTAATAGGTTCTATGTCATTGTTTGTTCTTCCAAAACTTTGTTGGTTTTGGTAGAATCATATTCCCCACCACGAAATAAAAAGTTCTAAAAACTGCGACTTATCAGTTGTTTGTCAGATTTCCTCAATTAGTTCGTATATTTTTTTATTTCCAATGTTAAGTGATTTTATAATTCCAAGGGTATTGAGATTAATTTTTCCAATGGTTTTCATAGTATGGTTACAAAGAAATAAGATATGATCAGTATCTTTAATTTGTGTCCTACAACGAATACAACCCAGAGGAATTGAAACTCCTTTTTCAGCTAATCTTCTTTTGATGAGAGTCTAATTTTTACGATTTTTCAAAGAAAATTTTTAACCTTTGGGTAAGTATCCAGTTTTCATTTCCAAAGATTTTTTTTAACCTTTATAATTAAATGAATGTATTAGGAAATCTATATTTACTTAAAAGTTGGCTTTCTTGCCCTCACTAATACTCCACTTCAATTTTCTATAATTGTTTTGTTATATAAAAGTTGAGTTTTTTTACCCTCATTAATGTTGCACTTCAATCTCTACAGTTGTTCTGCTTCACAATAGAACTGAATAATATGTTTTACCCTCACGTATTGGGCCAACAAATGATTTGAAAAGACAAAAAATTTGCAATCAGATATTGGATCATACATGCATGTGCGGACTCTTACTGCACGTGTGAATGTGTTTGCTGAAAGAAATTGAACCCAATTTTAGGTCTATAAAAAATTTAACCATTAATGCCCATGCAACAATTAAACATTTTTTTCTTCAAAAAAATTAAAAAAAAACAATTAAACTTCTTAACCAAAAAAATCAATTAACACATAAGCCTATTGGAATTTTATTAAAAAATCAATTAAAATTTAATTTAATTATATATAAAACTTTATTTAATTAAATAAAATTAATTAAATAAATAAGCATAAATTTTAAATATGATAAATAAGGATAATATTAATCAGACATAAGAATTCTTTGATCTTCTTCTTCCGCCAATTAAACAATCTTTATCTACTTAAAAGTTGGTTTTCTTGCCCTCATTAATGCTCCACTTCAATTTTCTACAATTGTTTTGTTATATAAAAGTTGAGTTTTTTTACCCTCATTAATGCTGCACTTCAATCTCTACAGTTGTTCTGCTTCACAATAGAGCTGAACAATATGTTTTACCCTCACATATTGGGCCAACAAATGATTTGAGAAGACAAAAAAATTGCAATCAGATATTGGATCATACATGCATGTGCTGACTCTTACTGCACGTGTGAATGTGTTTGCTGAAAGAAATTGAACCGAATTTTAGGTCTATAAAAAATTTAACCATTAATGCCCATGCAATAATTAAACATTTTTTTCTTCAAAAAAACAAAAAAAAAACAATTAAACTTTTTAACCAAAAAAATCAATTAACACATAAGCCTATTGGAATTTTATTAAAAAATCAATTAAAATTTAATTTAATTATATATAAAACTTTATTTAATTAAATAAAATTAATTAAATATATAAGCATAAATTTTAAGTAATTAATTTTTCTTTGTTTATTTTAATATACCATAGCATAATTATGTGTATATATAAAAATGAACACTATTTGTAAGTAATTATTCCCCCCCCCCCCACACACACACACACACTTTTTTCAGTTAAATCTTGTCTCTATCTACAGACTACTCTTTAGGTTATGACTCAATTTTTCACATAAATCTCAATTAGTGATAATTACTACATAGTGTATACGTTATATTTTGCTCTCATTTACTCATGTTTTAATATTATCCAATTACTACACGTAACTCCCGTATTTAGTACACAATGAATGGTTGGAAACAAATTATAGTCAAGCTGTCTAAACGGTTATATGTCAAAATAACTTCACTTTCCAAGTAATATTTTCATCTATAAAAGGGCGAAAACGGTGGTATTCCGTTCATTTGCTATGAGCATCCATCATCTCATTCTTCTACATGGAAATTAGCTTTAGAAAGCCATATAGTAAAGCTTGGAAGATAGTGGCAACACCTTAAAAAGACATGGTCGCTGAAGTAAGCATAATTATTATGTTAAAGATGTGACTCAATTTTTTTTACCTAAATCTCAATTAGTGATAATTACTACATAGTGTATACGTTATATTTTGCTCTCATTTACTCATGTTTTAATATTATCCAATTACTACACGTAACTCCCGTATTTAGTACACAATGAATGGTTGGAAATAAATTATAGTCAAGCTGTCTAAACGGTTATATGTCAAAATAACTTCACTTTCCAAGTAAAATTTTCATCTATAAAAGGGCAAAAACGGTGGTATTTCGTTCATTTGCTATGAGCATCCATCATCTCATTCTTCTACATAGAAATTAGCTTTAGAAAGCCATATAGTGAAGCTTGGAAGATAGTGGCAACACCTTAAAAAGACATGGTCGTTGAAGTAAGCATAATTATTATGTTAAAGATGTGAATGAGGATTCCCGATTGTCGAGGATGCAAGTATATATCCACCTCACAGTAAACTATCCTTGATTATATGCATTTGGATCTCTTTTGTAGTCTACACCTATACTAAATACTTACATATATCAGTTTAAATTTATTAATACAATTGTCTTTGGATTGAGATAGGTTAATTTTATGTGAAGATGTCAGAGAATTGGATAATCAATAGCATTATTGAGGCATCGATTGTTTACATCATACACGGGTAGCTTTCACTAGAAGGAGGACAAAGACAATCGATTTAGGACGACTGATTGTTAGTAACGAATAAAGCAAATTATTTTATAAACGATGTAAACCCTTCAACTATTGGTAGCATAAATTCAATTAGGTTTGTATTTTTAGTTCCTTTTTTGTACTAAATTGATTTAGGTAAGTGTGTTGTTATTTTGGTTAAGGATGATTTTTATTGTTCTATTTTATACATATTCATTTTACACTCATCGTGTATATATACTAAATTTATCCTCATTTGTCTTGGTCTAGAGGAATTAATCAAGGATGAAAGCCGAAAAAATAGACATGTACTCACTCTCACATATGAAATGTACAAGGAAGAAGTTATGAATTATAATTTCGCTAAGAAGAGTAACCATACACCGATAAAATAACTAATGTACTTTTATATAAAATGTAGGCCTTTTTGCAGGGAACCACCCGCTATATGTCACTTTCGGCACCAAACCACCCGCATTTAACCTATTGATTTTAAACCACCCAAAAGTGTTAAATTTGTTACATTCGACCACCTGAAGACGGATTCCGTGAGATGAGTCGTTAAGTAGTGGGAAATGACTATTTTGCCCTTAAAATTTTACTGAAATTGCATATCCAACCTGTTCATCTCGCGATATATCGAAAGGCGATTCTTGAGATAGATTTTACTGAAATTGAAATAGATTTTACTGAAATTGATTTTAACCCACCCCAAAAGTGAGAAATTGCTCGAACCAGTGGTGAAATTGAAAGGCGGTTCTTGAAGTTCTTCTTCCAAAACCTCACCTCACTCTCAAATTTGATCTACGAAGGTTAGGGATTTAGGGTCGCGAATGGGTTATGGCTAATTCTGCGGGCTAGGGTTGATCTTCAGAAATTGGGGGTTTTGGTTTAGGGTTTTGATTTCTCGCCTTCTTCTAATTGATGTTTGTTTATGTGCTCAAGGACGAACTAAAGGACTGGTAAACTCGAAGAAGTGAGGCAGCGAAGAAGTAACGAATGCCCTGCGAATGTTTTTAGGGTTCGCGATAACAAGAGGAAGTTGTTCAATTTCAGAACTCGAAGAGAAGACCAAGACCGAGGAAGGTGGCGTGTTTGGCATAGACATTGAAGAGTTGGAGGATTGGTAAACTCTGAGCAGAAGAAGAAGCCATATCGAGGAGTTGAATAGCTACTGGGAAAGGTAAGTTTCTGCACTGTGCTTTGCATTGAAGTATTTTATTGTTTTTAGTGGATTGGGATGACCAAAAAAGTGCTTTAGAATTGCTGTTGTTTTGGACCGACATTGAGTAGTTAAATTTGTGCAAGACAAAGATGGTGGACCCTTAGGAAATATATAGTAATGCTTTCTGGCTCATATAGTCAGATTGTAAAATATGCCTTTAATGATTTTTTTGGACTGTCATGCATTTATTTGTTATTTCTTTGACAGATGAGTGTGACTCTAAGATTCTTTTATGGAGGTACATTTTACCTTAATAAGGTTGAGCATAGTCTCTGCTATAGGAGAAAAAATGTTTATGCTATGAAGAATATGGACCCTGATAGATTATCAAAGATAGAGTTGGAAGGGTTTGTCAAAGATGGTGTTGAAGAGGTTGGAAAAGTTAGTGAACTTTGGTACTGTAAGTCAGGAACTTCATTCCATCTAGGAATGCAACAAATTAATGTTGATAGAGATATAGTAGAACTCTGTGGAATTGCTTCTAGCTGTAACAACACATTAGATGTGTTTGTGGTCCAAGAATGTGATGTTAGTCCAAATGAGTTGTTGGACTTTGCACATGGAAGAAAGATAAAAGCAACAACTCAGTTAGGCAGCCCACTTGGTAAAGAGCCCTCCAATAGTCAAGGAAGTACAATGAGTGCAGTGTGTACTAACCCTAAGCCCACCCCATCCATTTATATAAAATCAACTCCCAAGCTCAGTGCCATTCGAAGTAGCTCTTTGCACCCATTGGAAGAGGATAGATCTGAGGAGGAAAGTGACAACTCTGGGGATGAAGATGCAGAGGTCATAGGATCAGAGTCCTCTGATGATGATTCTGATGATTTGGTTTATGAAGAAAATGTATTTGGGGTTGATAGCTCTAATGATGATGCAGAGTTTGAGGGTAATGTAGATGCAGATGTAGTTGATGAGAATCTGAGCAAAAAAGATGGTGAGCAAAATATTGAAGATGTCTTTGATATCAGAGTAGAGAGTGATGATTATAGGAGCTTCAGTGGGTCTGGTGATGCCATTACCTACAGGTACCCAGAGTTTAATCCCTTAGTTGATTTCAGGAATAAGATTAGTTTCAAACCTGGCATGAGATTTGGCTCCAATGATGATTTTAGAAAGGCACTGAGACAATATGCCTTGGAAAATGGCTTTGACTACTACTATCTCCACAATGATAAAACCAAAGTCTCTGCATATTGCAAGAATAAGTGTCACTGTGGCTTGAAACACGACAGAAAGAAGTGTGTTTGTAAGGAAAATCTGTGTGGCTTTAAGGCTCTTGCAAGGAAAATGGGCTCAGATGGCTCATTTCAGCTCAAGACTTTTATTCCAGATCATACTTGTGGGTGTCAAGACAAGAATACAAAGATGACATCTACTTGGCTTGCTGAGAAATATCTAGAGCACTATAGGGATGACCCACAATGGAGAATTAAGTCTTTTATTCTGACTGTGAAGAGGGAACACAGTGTAGATATTACATACCATCAAGCCTGGAGAGCAAGGGTTAGGGCAGTACTCTTTACCCAAGGCTTTGCACCAGAGCAATATGCAAGAGTCTGGGATTATGCAGCTACACTTAGCCATTACAATCCTGGGAGCAGTGTGTATATGAGGCCTCAAGAAAGTATAGAAATACCACTCAAGTTTGAAAGATTTTATGTGTGCTTGAAGGCTTGCAAGAATGGGTTTTTAAATGGGTGTAGACCAATTGTGGGATTGGATGGATGCCATCTAAAAGGTGCATACACTGGGCAAGTTTTCACTGCAGTGGCTAAGGATGGGAATGAGAACATATTCCCAGTGGCATTTGCAGTAGTTGAACAAGAGAATAAGGTGACATGGTGTTGGTTTATTCAAAACTTGCTTAATGACATTGGAGGCAAAGCCTTGACATTCATGTCTGATAGGTGTAAGGTTGGTTTTGTTTTCTTTTGCTTGTTGTTAAATAATTTTTTTTCTCTTTATGTATGCTTACTATATTATGGTTCATTTGTGTAGGGTTTGTTAGAGGCCTTGGCTGAGGTTGCACCAAATTGTGACACTAGGGTGTGTGTGAGGCATATGCATAACAACTTCAAAAAATAGTGGTCAGGAAAGTCTTTCAAGGATGCTGTATGGGCTGCTGCAAAAGCTTCAACCCTCCCTGATTTTGAGCATGCTATGGGATTGATAAGGGAAATGAATGAAGATGCTGCTGCTTACTTAATGCGCCAGGACCCCAGAACTTGGTCTCTCCATGGATTCAGGTATTACCCAAAGTCAGACATGCTGCTGAACAATGCCTGTGAATCCTTTAATAGTTGCATACTAGAGGCTAGGCAGATGTCAATTCTCTCCATGTGTGAGTGGTTGAGAAGGAAATTGATGAAGATGTTCATCAATAAAAGGAACACAATGAAGGCACATCAAGGGCTGCTTACTCCAGAAGTGATGAAGAAAATCAATGTCATTAGAGCTCAAAGTCTCTGCAGATGTCAGTGTCATGGGGATGGAGATTCGTATAAAGTAGACTCAGCTGGGAGAACATATGTGGTCAATTTGGCACTAAGAAGATGTGGTTGTAACATGTGGGATATCACTGGAATCCCTTGCCAACATGTCATTTGCTGCATAATTAAGAGGAGACTAAAAGTGGAAGACTTTGTTGATCCTTTCTATCACAAAGAAACTTACATGAGGGCTTATGAGCTATCTGTGGTTCCAATGCCTGGACAGGATCAATGGGAAAAGACTGGCCAACCTCCATTAGAACCACCAAAACTTGTGGTTCAACCTGGAAGACCCAAAAAATTGAGGAGGAAAGAACCTGGAGAAGCCAAGGACAAGTCTAAGGTACCAAGGGTTAGGTTTGGGAAAAACAAGTGTGGGAACTGTGGGCAAGAGGGTCACATTAGGAAGACCTGTAAAAATCCACCTAGACCACCAGAGCCATCTAGGGAGCCTAAAAGAGGTGGAAGACCACCTAAAGATAGCACTATGGCCATCCAACCTAAGAAAAGGAAGTATACTAAAAGAAAGGTGACACTTTATGATTCTGTTGTCCAATATTTTTTGTTTGTTCCTCCATGTGTTACTGTCTAAATACTTTGGTAAATTTTATTTGTTTCAGGTGAGAACAGCAGAAACACAAGCTTCAAATGAAGATCAGATGGCAATTGAGCATGATAATGATGTGGTATACTTTACACCTAACTTATGCTCACAGTATGCTCAAAATATAGAATCACATATCTAACAAATTTCTTGATGTTTTGGACAGCAAGCAATGATTGAAGAAGCCATGACCCAGCCTGATGAAGTTGAGAATGTTATCCCAACTCAGGTCTCACAAACTACAATGGTATGCAACTAATTTCATCTCAGAGAATACACATTTATTATTGTTTCAAATGCAAATTATAACAAAAGGTTTGTTACAACCTCCACCATCAAGCCAGTTAACCCCATTCCAACCTTGTTCTAGTACTTCAACCACCACATCAAGGCAGAAGTTGTGCACAACTAGGAAGAAGAAGGCCAATACTATCTCAGTAAATTCAGCAGCTGTGGCCACCATATCAAGGCAGGTTACAAGGAAGACCAGATCATCCACACCTAGTTCTCATGCAAAAAAGTAGTTAGTTTGGTGTATGTGTGAAAGCCAGAACTCATGTTTGAGATAGGTTTATGTATGGTATTTTGAACTTATGCTGTTTTGTGTAGGTATCTATGCAAGCTCTAGTTTGGTGTATGTGTGTATGCTCTTTTGTACTCAGTTAGGCAGGTCTGTACTAGCTCTAGTTTGGTGTATGTGTGTATGCTCTTTTGTACTCAGTTAGGCAGGTCTGTACTGACAATGTTACCAGTTATCTATGCAAGCTCTATAAGAGCATTTTCTGATAAGTTATCTATGCAAGCTTTGTTGACAATGAGGATGCTGCATGTTGCACCAATGTTACCAGTTATTATATGCAACAATTAGTCTAATAATAAGAGCACACTAATGTTACCATTTTCAAACAAGCTCAGGATTCAATTCAACTCTAATAATAAGCATTCATCAACCTGTTATTACACAACATTCAGAGCTCATGTCTAATATTCAGCATTGATCAACACAAACATCAACCTTCTAACCTAAGCTAACTACTAATCATTCTCTGAAATATAAGAGCACACCCTAAAACAACAATAACAACTAGTAATTCTACCCTGGCTGAAGCTACATAGGCCCTGATTTCTTCTTCTTTTTCCATCAACTTTTGTTCAAGCTTTCCATTCTTCACTTCCAAATCAACCTTTTGGTTCAACAGCCGAGTAATAATGGCTTCAGCTTGTGTACTAAATGGTCCATCAATCCACTGGAAGAAGTTGCATCCTCTTGCTTCATTTGATCTGTAGCATGGACAAGCTAGAAACCTTCTTCCATAATTCTTCGAAGTGTAAGTTGTTCTAACCTTTGCAGTCAAATTGCAATAACAAACTGTATCCCCATTGTATGAATTGTATGAACCAGATTGTGATGAAATTCCTACAACAAACTGTATCCCCATTGTATGAATTCAATTACCATGGAATTCAACTAAACAATGACAAAATTCGAAACCCTAATTTGATTTCTGTTGATAATTACCTTCAATTCGACTTACGTTCAATTCGACTTAGCCTTGTCCTCACCCAGAATCCACTTCGCCTTCCTCCCAAATTGATTTCTTCTTCAATCCTTCTTCAACGGTTGATTCGTGTAATCGTGTTGGTCGAATGTATTCGAAACCCTAATTCGATTTGTGTTAGTGAAGAATACAAGTTCATCTCGCGAGATATATTCATAGCCCTGGCGAGATGAACAGGTTGGATCTGCAATTTCAGTAAAATTTTAAGGGCAAAATAGTCATTTCCCACTACTTAACGACTCATCTCACGGAATCCGTCTTCAGGTGGTCGAATGTAACAAATTTAACATTTTTGGGTGGTTTAAAATCAATAGGTTAAATGCGGGTGGTTTGGTGCCGAAAGTGACATATAGCGGGTGGTTCCCTGCAAAAAGGCCTAAAATGTAACAAGGTTTAAGAATATGCAGAGTCGCCAATTATTAATATTACTCCGTATTTAATAAGAATAAGAAGTAATGAGTAATATATTTTAATTAAATGATATTAATGTTTAGGAATATGTAAAGTCAATATAACTAATAAAACGATATATATTCCAGACTAAAAAAATAAAGCGATATATTAATGAATATTAATAACTGAAGCATAACAAAAAAACATTAGTAAAAGGCAATAAATTTGTAAGATAGGCAAAAAAATAGAAATGTGGAGGGTACTGGAGCATGTAAGAAATGAGAGTTGTTGTAACAAGTTTCTTACAAATACTACAGTTCAAGCATAACATATAATTAGATAGGCATTTCTAAAATATTCCCCAAATATTTTCAAAAAAAAACAAACGCATCCCTACAAAAAACAACTATCACCTAATTCAAAATTTAAAATGAACTTCTGACCAAAATAAATAAATAAAATTATACTTCGTACAATCATAGCATTTTATACCTAAAATACTTAGATATATTACATTTAAATATATATCAAACAATATATCGTCTAAGATAAAACATGCAGCAACAATTCATATATTATAAACTTACATTTAAACTGTGACACTACATATATACAAAAGGCCCGTACGAAGCACGAACTTCAATTTCTAGAAGTGAAAACAAAACAACACGAAAGTAGATGAATGAAGAGTAAAAAAAGAAGAGAGACGGTATACAAGACTTAGAAATGAAACACGTGTTATTTGAATCATAATAGTTAGGTTATACTTAGTGAGGGCCGGACATACCCCGGTTTCGGAAATGAGGTTGGTCTCGGTGAGGTAAGGGCTTCGGACCACGTATTTTCGTAACCGTGGTGTAATAATTTACCGCGGTTATTTAAAATAACCGAGATCCCAGTCGTCTCTTTTAAGAAAAGGCCCATTTAGGACAGCGGTTATATTAAATAACCACGGTCATTATGAGTTCATAAAAAGAAATATACATCGGTTCGTTTAAAGAACCGCTGTCCGAAGGTCTTCTTTAAAATAAAAAAAACTCTTTGCTACCACGGTTCTTCTTGAACCGTGAGAGTTTTTTTAACTTCAAAATAAAATAAAAAAAGTATCTGCAATAAGCCACAAGCAATTATTTAACTTCAAAAATATCTTCAACATCCAGAATAAAACTTAGAGGAATGAAGAAAAATTTTCTTCAGCAAATAAATAAATCAATCTCTCGTCAGTTTGCGATAATCTACTTCTAATCCCTCTTATACTTGAATCATAAGTTACGATAAAAGCTAACTAAGGCAATTTTACTCACTCAGAGTGTAATTTGATTTTTTAATCCTAATTCTACTACAATAATTGACAAACAGTACGTAATGAAGGTTATAATAGAGCCATATTTTCATTATATAAAGAAAAATGAGAGAGTAAACCTCGAAGGCTATCAATGGCAAAGAGCTCAATATCTTCAAGACGGATTTCATGGTTTTGAGTTGACTGGCTGAGCAGCTCTTTATGTCAAGCTTGGAATAGTTGACCGTTGTGATACATTATATATAATACATGGAAACTTGGAATAGTTGCATTTGCCAAGAGTTGAGAAAAAGCATGACTTTGAATTTCCTCTAGCTGGACAACTGAATTAACCAAGACCTCTGATCTCTAATCAATCATCAGAAAAGGCAAAATATTAACCAAGACCTCTGATCTCTAATCAATCTCCCAGAAATAATTGAATTTCTGAGGGAGTTATATATACCATGTTGTAGTATATATAATGTTAATACTATCTAGAAAGTGTGAGTTGGGGCTGGTATATATATGAAATGCAAATGATTTCATTGAACACTCTGTTTCATCAATGTACACTCTGTTTTCTGCTTTAAATAGTTTTATAGAGTAGAAAAATGTTAATTTCATAAGAAATTGGGCAAAAATCCTCCATTCTTTCTTTTTGAAGACGGCCAAGAATATATGCTTGTTGGCATGTTGTTACATGCTATGTTGCAGCCAGCCTTTATCCCTACCACTCCGTATATATAAAAACCCTCTAGTTCAGATATCTATCTATATAACAAGTAAGAAAAATCATCTTAATGGATCAAACCACAATTCAATTCTAATTATGTTACAAATTCTTCTAACATCTTAAGAGATTTCTTCTTGGTGGAGTAACATTTTAGTTATTCTAAAAGGTAATAAAACAAAATGGAAAGAACTAGTAACAAGCAACTATGTTCTTTTTCAGTTCTTTTGACGTTAGCTTAAACTTTGGACTCAAATATATATCTTAGCCTTTAACTTTCTAGGCTTTGCTCAATGACACGACTATTCAACTTTTCTATACCAATTTAACACAAAATAGTTAACGAATTCTTGTTTTTTTCCCTGTAACATGTTGTGATCACTGCAACTATAAGATGGATTCTGATCAGATCAAGTAAATACATCCACCAGTTCAAATGAAATTATCATCTTACATGTACTCAAATTACATAACACTGTCATTCTAGATTTGTTAACCTTGTTGATCTTCAACAACTTAACAATTCACAACATGAATTACACATTGATCAAGATAAAGAATTCTCCTATGTCACACCTACTGCGATTGCTTGCTATTGCTTTTTGATGGTCTATGCTGTTTTCTATTTCACATTACACTTACTTTGTTGCCTTTAAAGCTTCAACTATGTTACCCATTATAGACTAGGACATCAACATAACTCATATGCAGTAGCTTCTAATTTACTCTTTGATAGCAAGAATAAGATTGTGTAGTAAATGGACTGCATCCTCCTTTTCATACAATATAATGACCATGCATTTGCAATTTGGAATTACAGCATGTTTATACTAACATGCTACTTATAACAAGTTTATATTTGAAAGGAGACTCTACTATTAGATAGTCACGCCTAATGATTCGATCTTCTAATTTACTGACTTATTTATACTTGAGCATATTTTCATGTGGAGACTCTACTATTAGATAGTCATGCCTTCTAATTTACTAACAAGTTTATATTCTAAAGGAGACTATACTATTAGATAGTCATGTCTTATATTTTAACGGTTTTTCTAATGTGTACCCATGGACACATACTAACAAACTTAAATAGGAAATTTATTTTTAAAATATTTTCTAATAGAGAATTGATAAAAAACAAACAAGATTAAACTAATGGCTAATCAAATAACTGTCAAAAAAATAGTTTTTAGAGTGTTCATGGACACACACTAGAAAAAACCATATTTTAATTAACACTATTGCAGCTGAAGTTACCATATCAAGTAGTGGCTACTATCAACTCTATCGCATTTGAAATACCAACAGATTTCCCTTCTAGCTTCATATTACTACAGAAAAGTATATCAAGTGGCCAAAAAAAAAACAAAAAAACTTCATACTACTACAAAAGATGGAGATCTAACCTTGAGTTAAAAAGGCTGAATTTTTATTATTTGAATCCACAAATTTTGAAGAACACTAAATTGCCGATAGAACCTTGAACAAAATAAAAAATAATAATTAGGGTTGAACAACAAGCCAAGAAATAGGGGATACTAGGAGATTGAAGAACAATATTAATTATGGCTAATAGAACATTGAAGAACACTCATTAGAATCCGCTTTGTTGCTCAAAATCGGCGCATCTGGCTGCTCGAAATCGTCGCCCTTAGCCTTGACCTCTCCAAACGCGGCCTTCTTTTGCTGCAAATCTGATGCGCATCACGTGAGCGCGCTGATGCGCACCACGTGGCAATCAACGGACGGTCAGGAATAATCACGGTCGTCCGTTAATTTTTTTTAAAAAAATTCATATATTTAAAAATTGGCTGCTTAAAAAAAAAACCATAATTCTAATTACATTTTTCTCTATCCATACACATTCATTTAGTATATATTTGGTAGATTTTAATATTTTTTTGTATTATAGGTATTATTAAGTGAAAATAAATCATTTTATTTTAGTATTGGTGTTTTAAAATAAAATAAATACCAATTTAATTTCTTTATATGAAAATTACATTGTAAATAAATTTTAGAAATTTTATATATTTTTGTACAAATTTTAATATAATTAAGTCCAAATAAACCATGTTAGTATTATTTAGGATACTTTTAAATTATAAATATGTACTAACTAAAATCATTAATACTAATTTTTATAGTGGGAGAGTAAGGGGTAGGTAACTAGGTATGGCTGTAGAGTAAATAAAGGGTAGGTAATATTATGGTGTACTAACTACTTTTTTTAATAATTTAACAAAATAGAGAAAAATATAAATGATTTTTTATTTGCCTATAAATAAGATATAGTTGTAATTGTACAACTCACACAATCCTCTATTCTCAATCTAACATTTATCTATTGTAACCTCTCATTTCTCTCTTCTATTCTTTCATCATGAATCAAAACCAAGATGACATTCCAAATAACTTTGGGGATTTGTCATTAGATGTGTATGATCCTTATAATATGAACTACACATAACTCCTCTCACAAAATCAATACACGTACGGAGGTGCATCTCAGTCAATGGAGATGCCAAACTTTAGCACACAACCAGATTAAACTCAAAGCAGTGGTCGTGGTTGTGCTGCTCGTGGTGGTGATGTCGGTGACACCCCTAAATCCACGACATGCGTCTGGAGTAGGGCTGATGATGTGCTCCTCATCAGTGGGTACTTAAACACCACTAAAGACCCCGTAACCAACACCAATCAGACATCTGAGGCATTCTGGAAGCGAATTCAAGGCTACTGGAACACTTACAAAAATCCAGATCAAGGTGAGCGAACTTTGAAAAGTGTTAAGAATAGATGGCATACAATGAATCCTTTTATGAATAAGTTTGTTGGTACGTATCAACATACATGTGTTAATAAAAGAAGTGGGGAGTCAGAGGATGATATTATGAAGACTGCACATGAGTCATTTTTAAATGAAACGGAAAAAAAAGTTTTATATGAGCATGCATGAAAGGCTCTTCGATACGAGCCAAAATGGAGCTATTCTTATTTGCACCAGGCCAGTGGGACGAACCAAAGCTCGGGAAGTGCCCCAAGCTCGAAAAGATTGTCTACTGATATGGAAGGATCTAATCAAGATACTCCAACGAGTGGTTTCATTGGGATTTTTTGCGCCCTGAGGGCATCAAGAAGGCTAAACGAAAGGGAAAAAATTTTGCATCCACAAGTTGTGCTGAAGATGATGGAGAAAGTACGCTCGAAAGAGAAAAAATTATCATCCAGAATAAAGTCCATGAATTGGAGATGGCAAAGGTAACACGAAAGAGGGAGAAGCAAGCGCAATATCTTCAGATCAAGACCATGGAGATTGAACAAAAGACGAATGAGATGGAAATCGATAATATCGATAGGAGCAGGAAGTGGGACATGCTCCAGTATTTGATGGTGAAGTATGATTGCACACCGGAGGAGGAAGTTGTCAAGATGAAATTGATGAAAGAATTCGCCTCTTAAGTGTTATCCATGTAGTTGTCAAGATGTCTTTGTAGTTTTCCGCTTTGCATGTTTTTATTTCTGAATGCATGTTTCAATATTGTTATGTATTTTTCAATCTTGTTATGCATATTTCAATATTGTAATGTATCTTTAGATCTTGTAATGAAAGCTTTACTTAATGTAATGCAAGTTTAATTATGTGACTAAGCATAGAGATGCTTTAATGTGTTGGCGTTTTTTATAATTTCATGTGGTGTAGAATCATGCAGAGAAATCAATTGATTGCTTCTACAATACATAGCATGTGATACCATATTTTTTTTACTAAGCATAGAGATGCTTTAATGTGTTGGCATTTTCTATAATTTTATATGGTGTAAAATCATGCAGAGAAAGCAATTGATTGCTTCTGCAATGCATAGCATGTGATACCATACTTTTTTTTTTTTTTACTAAGCATAGAGATGCTTTAATGTGTTGGCATTTTCTATAATCGCAGAGATTTATATATTGCATATAGGGCATGGATGTCTTTGACGCTTTTACAGTAGAAGTCATCAACCAAAAGCGTCAAACATTGCTACGCTAAACAGCGTCGACAAAAGTGTCCAGTATTGCAGCGCCCCGATTTTTCATTCGACATAATTCAAAAGCGTCGATGGTAAAGCGTCGATTTTGTACCCTTTTTCTAGTAGTTGTCAATTCGTAGTTAACACATACATAATTGGAACTTGCAATCGTCAGGCATACTTGAGTTCAACGTAAGCCCATCCGGCCCAACCCGAAATGTTGAAAATAGAGTTGTCGATTTAGTGTTTCTTTTCTCTCTTTTTTTGCGAAATTGTCTTACCGACACTGAGGGTTGAAGACTTCAAATTATTAAATTTTGTTTTATTTGGTTGGATTTATAAGTTAAATTTAAAATCACATAATTAGTCAAATCAAATCTACCAACAATAGACCATCCGTCTATCTTATCTAATAAAAGACAATTGCAAATGCTACTAGCAATAACATTTAGCAACATATATTGGTCAAGCACGTACTCAAGTTACATATCTTAACTATGATAAACTTATTCATCAAACACCCAAAACATTGCTCAATTCTGTTAGTCATCACTCCTGATATATTCATTTAGTAGCAGGATTCCACTTGTAGAATATAACACTTTTACCCGTACCGTCAACTCCGGAAACTCCATCGGGAGTGACCATCCAATGACAATTCCATCTGTCGCACCTCGTAGAGTCTCTACCATACAAGAAGATGTTGCCTGATGTCTCTCCGTGATCCCACCTGAACTCGGCTTGGACTTCAAATGTGGGTTGGGCCATGAATTCCACGAAGCCCGTGTCGTTGTCCTTGATCTCGCGGACCCAGTCCGCATGGGACCCATGTGCGTGCACTTGGATCTTCTGCCCGTTTTCCATCTGGTTGTGGAACACTACCATTGTTAGGAAGTGAACTTTTGGGAACTCCAGTTCCCTACCTAGTTCTCTTCCTCAGTTTTTCTAGTTTTGATAATGACAAACACATTTGCTATTAATATTTCCATAAGTGTTGATAAACAGGGAACTCTGGATTTGGAAAGCACAAAACAGAGACGAAGACGCCAGATTTGGGAACTGGCGTAAGGAACTGAAGCTCGCTGACGCTGGAAGAACTTGGAACAAGAGATGAAGGGCGGCGGCGATCTGATTAGGGTAGATCTTTACTTGGAGAGAGAAGTTAAAGATATTATCCTGTTTCCATATTATTTAGGAGTTAAAAGATTATCTTTTATGAAAATGAAATATGTAAAATCGTAGAAGATTATATTTGGTAACAAATATTATCTTTTCGATTACTTTTTGATTATTTTATTTACGTGATCTGGTTGTTGGAGATTCGCTTCTTCCATCAATTAAATCATATAAATAGAGTAGTTAAAACTCTCTCTCACTTACGTATTCACGCACATTGCTTACAAAGAAGAAAACCGAGCCTAGTTCTTTGAAGAAGAACTGTAAATCGATTGTCTTGTTGCTTGCTTGATTTGGTCGAACTAGGTAGAGAGTCCTTAGTGTGTCTAAGACTTAATCTGTGTGTTCTATCCTAGTTGATTGTAATTGAAGTATTAATACAAGAAGTAGACTTTGAAATCCTCTTGAAAGAGAGGTAGTGAATTTTATCCTGGATAACTAGTTGATTATCAAAGGTTCCCACTCTAAGGAACTTCTCTTGATTCTGTTATTGTTTACTTATTCCGCTGCTAAGGAACTGGACTCCCAGTTCCCTTTGATTGCTAACACGTACGATCCTACAATTGGTATCAGAGCAAGTGCTCTAGATTTGTGTTAGTTTACATATTTCAAGATGACTAGTTCAAGCGAATTCAGTTTGATAATCTCCATCAACAAGCCCCACATCCGAAAGAAAGGAGAAGAAGAATGGTGGGAGAAATGCATGACCAACTACATCCAAACCATGGACTATCAGTGCTGGCGCGTGATTGAAAATGGTGATGGAGTCATCCCTGCGGATTTAACTGAAGCAGACTGGAAGCCTGAATACTACACCATTAAAGAGAAGAATGCTAAAGCTCGTCAACTCATTCTTAATGGGTTAACAAGGGAGGACATGGACAAGGTGATAGGAATCACAACTGCTAAGGGTATCTGGACTGCCCTAAAGGAGATGCATGAAGGAAGTGAGGAACTGAAGTAAGTAGAAAGTTTGCTCTAGAAGGAGAATACCACACTTTCGAGATGCTGGAAACTGAGAACATCTCTCAATACCACTCACGTTTCACAAGACTCGTCACCAAACTCAATAATGCTAACGTGACGCTTAATGAATGGTCCAAATCCCTTGTCATCATCAATGGACTCAACTCCAAATTCAACCTCATCAAAAGAGTGTTAAAGACTACTCCTGATATTCAAGCTCTTCCCTTAACTCAAATCATAGGGTAACTTGAAGTTGAAGAAAGAGAGGCACTCAAGGCAAGCTCCACTAAGAAGATGGAGAAGGGAATCGCCTTAAAAATCTCAAAGGCCTTCTCAAGGTTGGAGATGGAGGAAGAAAACCCAGATCTTGAAGAAGAAGAGGATGAGATGACAGCCTTAGTTACTAAGCACATCAAGAAGCACTTCATCAAAGGAAAGTTCAAGAAAAACTTCCAAAAGAGAGACCTTTCTGAATACGCTTGCTATCAATGCAAGGAAAGAGGACACCTTACTAGGAACTGTCCCAAGAACTCAAATGAAGATGACAAGCCTATACAGAAGAAAGCCCTCTTTGCTACCTTTGGAGACGACTCAGAAGACTCTGAAGGGGAACTGGATACAAATGGAACTTCTGGAGGAAGATGCATGATGGCTAAGGAAGATTCAACTGAATCAGATGACTCCGAGGTATCTTCTTTTGACTTTACTAAATCTCTTCTTGAATGTGATACAAAATAATTGATCAAGATCATTAAGAAACTTGGAAAGGAAACTAGTTCCCTTCAAGAGAAACTAGAAGAATATGAAGATGAAATCTCTTGCCTATCCACTGAAAACTCGGTATGGAGTAAGAAACTTGATGAAACTGAGAAATTACTTGCTAATTCTTCTAGGAAGTGTGATTCTTGCATCACTGTTAAAAAAGAACCCATGCATGTTGACAACCCTGTTGTTCCTCTCACCGAATCTGAAAAGAACACTTCTTCTATGCTTGCTGAAATAATGTACAAACTTGATCATCTCACTCACTCTATAAATGAGAAAACTGTGAATCAAACTGTTTTTGTTAAGCAACGATATGGTCTTGGTTACTCTGGTAACAACGATTCTGAGGAAACATGTTCTGCTGAGAACGAAAAATTAAGAAGGGAACTGGTCGAGAAAAATGAAACCCTCAATTGCGCTCTACAAAATTCTCGTGATAAAAACCAGTTCCTAGAAGAAAAGGTAAAAGTGCTTGAACAGAAACCTAAAGAGAATCATACTTGGTTCGATGGTCAAAATGCTCACAATATGTATATTGACCAAGCTCAGGGAACTAAAGGTAAGAAAGTTAACTTTGAGCAGAGAAAGCAAGAAAGACCGTTCAGACCTGGTCATGGTAAGTATGGTCATGTTGCCTACAATCGTGTTTGCTGGCATTGTGGTAAAAATGGTCATTACATTCATAAGTGCATTCACAAGAAAAGGCAAATGGAGGAAAATGCTAGGAAAAGGAACCAAAAAATAAATAATAAGAAAATGATGCATACCATAAATGATTTGAATGATCCTTATTATTTTACTCCTGCTTCTAACCCACAGAAAAGATACCAACCTCATTCTCCCAGAAAAGGTTTGAGTTCCCTTGTGCAGGACGAAGTACGACAACAAGACAAATGGTACATAGACAGTGGTTGCTCGTGCCATATGACCGGAAATAGAAGAAAAATGTCGTCACTTCAACAACACCGAGGAGGTACCATTTCCTTCGGAGATAAGAGAAAGGGAACAATCTGTGGAACTGGCAGTGTGAATCTCACTGATCACATCAAGGTAAGTAACGTTAATCTTGTGGAAATTTTAGGTTTTGATCTAATTAGTGTGTCACAGCTGTGTGATTAAGGAGGAAATGAGGTCCGCTTTACCTCCAAAGAATGTTTTGTGGAAGATAGAAAGGGAACTGTGATCTTAAAAGGCAAAAGGTTCAACAACGTCTACATCATTGATCTGAATTTCGTTCCCAAATAAAAGTTGTGTCTATCAACCATTGACGACCAAACAAACCTATGGCATCAACGAGTTGGTCATGCAAGCATCAAGCTTATTCACAAGCTGCATCAAAAGGAACTCGTTCGTGGCCTTCCCAAAATAAATGCTGAAAAGTCAGAAATCTGCTCTGACTGTGTTCAAGGGAAACAGGTTCGTAGTTCCTTCAAGTCCAAAACACTGGTGAGTTCCTCTAAACCTCTGAAACTCATACACGTGGATCTTTCTAGTCCTATGCGAGTTCAAAGCATTGGTGGTAACACGTATATTCTGGTACTTGTTGATGATTACTCTAGATTCACTTGGACACTATTCATAAAATCTAAAAGTGAAGTCTTTGATAGGTTCAGTGAGCTAGTTCCCTTGCTTGAAAAATCATTGAATGTATCTCTTTGTGCCATTCGTTCCGATCATGGAACTGAGTTCGAGAATGGAAATTTTCTAACCTTTTGCAGGGAACATGGAGTTGATCATAACTTCTCAGCTCCCTACACTCCACAACAGAATGGAGTTGTTGAAAGAAAGAACAAAACCTTGGAAGATATGGCTCGCACCATGCTCATCTCAAGCGGTCTCTCTCAATCCTTCTGGGCAGAAGCGGTTAATGCAGCGTGCTATATCTTGAATCGGGCTATGCTATGCCCAATGCTTGAGAAGACTTCCTATGAGCTACATCAAGGCCGAATTCCCAACATTGCTCATCTTCGAGTCTTCGGCTGCAAATGTTTTGTTCACAATAATGGGAAGGACAATCTAGGGAAGTTTGATCCACAAAGTGATGAAGGGATCTTCATCGGATATGCTTCCAGTAGCAAAGCATACAAGGTCTTCAACAAATGGACTAAAAAGGTAGAAGAAAGTATTCATGTTGTTTTCAATGAAAAATTGCCTTCAAAGTCTGTGCAGGATCTCTCAGTTCCCTCGGAGGATCCATTTCAACGACCAAGTGAAGATTTTGATGATGAAGCTCCTCCCAAGCGTAACTCCTATCCTACGCTCTCCAGCTCATCCTCACCTACAGTCCCCTCATCTCCGGTTGAGCCCAAGGAATCAACTTTCACATACAACTCTCCAGTTCCCTCAACCCATCAAGATGCTGCTGTTACGGCTCAAGTTCCCTCTCAACCGTCGAATGAAGTCGACACTACCTCTCAGGGAACGGAACCTGCTCCAGACGTCAACTCTAATATAGCCTCTTCTTCGGCTACTGATCCCACTGACGTGGAGGCTTCGGGAACTGATCTTCTAGTTCCCAACAGAGACAAAAGAACCACCAAGCATCCAGTCAGGTATGGATTTGAAGATATGTCCTATTGTGCATTCAATGCTTTTCTATCTCTTATAGAACCCAAGAACATCACGGAGGCATTGAAGGATGCTGATTGGATCATTGCCATGCAAGAAGAACTTCACCAGTTCGAGAGGAACAAAGTCTGGCGACTAGTTCCTCGCCCTCAGAACAGACACATCATAGGAACTCGGTGGGTGTTTCGCAACAAGCTGGATGATTCTGGTGCTGTCTCTCGAAACAAAGCTCGTTTGGTTGCTCAAGGCTACAACCAACAAGAAGGGATCGACTACGATGAGACATTTGCCCATGTGGCAAGATTGGAAGCCATACGATTGCTCATTGCCTATGCTTCTCACAAAGGGTTCAAGTTGTACCAAATGGACGTGAAGACTGCCTTCCTCAATGACATTCTTCAAGAGGAAGTTTATGTCAAGCAACCTCTAGGATTTGAGGATGATGATCACCCTGACCACGTATATTTCTTGGACAAGGCTCTCTATGGTCTAAAGCAAGCCCCTCATGCTTGGTATGATCGCCTTGCCCAGTTCCTAACAGCAAATGGCTATCGCCGTGGTGTGATCGACAAGACTCTCTTCATTCTGGAAGTCAAAGGTGAAATTCTGGTGGTCCAAGTATATGTTGATGATATTATTTTTGGTTCCACTAACATGGCTCTTGTAGAAAAGTTCAAAAATCTCATGAGCAGCGAATTTGAAATGAGTATGATTGGGGAATTGGCCTTCTTCTTGGGATTGCAAGTCACTCAGAAGGCCGATGGCATTCAAATCCATCAACATAAGTATCTTAAGGAACTCTTGAGGAAGTTCAAAATGGATTCTAGCAAAGCCATCTCCACGCCCATCTCTCCGGCAACTCGCCTCACCGCAGATCATACCGGACAGAAAGTGGAAGAGAAACTTTATCGTGGCATGATTGGTTCTTTGATGTATCTAACTGCTAGTAGGCCAGATATTGTGTTTGTTGTTTGTCTTTGTGCCAGGTTCCAAGCAGATCCAAGAGAATCTCACTTATCTGAAGTGAAGCGCATATTTTGCTATCTCAAGGGAACTGACGACCTATGTCTTTGGTACTGTAACATCCCAGGCCAAGCTACCCCAACCTACCCATTTAAATGGGGGAAGGGTTGGGTGTGTGGGATGCATGCCCTTGGACAACCAGGCGGCACCAGTACCGGCGCCGACACCGTTGGGTGGCTGGACGGCTTGGTGGCTGGGGTAGCTTGGCCTGGGATGTTACAAAAAAGTACACTTTGAATGAGAGGGGCTCCGACCTTATTAGGCCAGCCATTTCTCTATCCATGGGCCGTAGCCCATGTACCCCAACCAAATCCCCATGGTTGGGAGGTTATTCGTGAGTCTCGAACACGAGACCTCACGCTTTAACAAGCGGCTTAACGCCCACTTGTTACCAATTGTGCTACAACGCAATTGGTATCCACTCCTTGCGGGGAGGGGATAAAGGGGAGAGGTCTCGAGTTCGAGCGCTCCCAACAACCTCTTGGAAATGGCTTCCATTAATTTGGAGTAGCCAACAAGGAAGGGTTGGGGTATATGGGCTACGACCCATGCGAGTGTCTCATGTTGGGCTAGGCCCGTGGCTTGAGCACTCACATAAAAGTGTACTTTTATGTAATACCCACACCACATTGGGCCGGCCCATCACAGGGCTGCAGCCCATACACCCCAACCCTTCCTTGTTGGCTACTCCAAATTGATGGAATCCATTTCCAAGAGGTTGTTGGGAGTGCTCGAACTCGAGACCTCTCCCCTTTATTCCCTCCCCGCAAGGAGTGGATACCAATTGCCACTTCAATCTTCTTGGATACACCGATGCAGACTATGCTGGATACTTGGTTGATCGAAAAAACACATCTGGAATGGCCCAGTTCCTTGGACCATGCTTGATCTCTTGGGGCTCAAAGAAACAAAACTCAATGGCTTTATCAACCACCGAAGCTGAGTACATTGCAGTTGCCGCTTGTTGTTCCCAACTTCTCTGGCTCAAACAACAACTCGCGGATTTTGGTATGTCCTTTGTCCCTCTCAAGATTCTTTGTGACAATACTAGTGCAATCAATATATCTAAGAATCATGTGCATCATACTAGGACTAAGCATATTGACATTAGGCATCACTTCGTGCGTGATCATGTTGAAAAAGGGAACATACTACTAGAACATTGTAGAACTGAAGATCAAATTGTAGATATATTCACCAAAGCATTAAATCGAGAACCTTATGAGTCCTTTAGATTACTTCTGGGAATGATATCCATAAACTAGTAGTTCTGTTTGCCTTTACTAGTTTCCTTGTTGTGCCTAGATTTGATCTTTTCTATGATTTCATTAACAATATTGATGATATTTGATCTTGTGATGGACTCGCATGTCCTGTAATATTGGTTCTAAAGCATGTTCTTAACTATTGCATGATCACATAATTTTATGATATAACTTGATCGTGATTACATCTCTTTGTTGGCCTTATAATAGTCAATTTGATCACATCTATCCTCTATTACAAGCCGAAATGATGATTGACTATAAACCGTCCTAAGTCTGACTACATTGTATAATTCCTTATGATCCCTTCTTTAGTCCACACTGGGAATTGTCTTTGTGGTGTCAAAATTGCCTTCCTAATTTTACTTATATGTGTACGTACTTTTCTTGAGTGATTGTTTGGTTCCTTACATAAAATGTACCCATATCTCCCCGGTTCCGTGTCATTCACTGAGGAAAGGAACTGGGAACTATGCTTTAACGGCCAGATTTCAAATTCAAGCTCTGTCAGCGTCCGGTTCCCAAGGGCAGTTATTGCGCTTCTAGCCGTTTGCTCTCTGAGATTTATGGGGAATTCAAGCCCGATTGATTTGATTGTTCTGAAGAAATTATTAAGGGGAGAGATATGAGTTCTATTCGGCATCAGAAGATATTGTGGCCGTTAGAGATATATTCTGGGTTCCCTTATTTGAACAGATTTGACAACGGTTTCTTTTGGATAGAATCTGCTCAGCGCTTATATAAGGCAACAGGGAAAACCCTAAATCGGCACCGCTCTCAAAATTCTCTTTGCTCTCCACAACAATCTTTTTCGGCTCACAATTTTTTTTCTCAAGCTCTCTCTCTACTCATCTGTCTCCATGGATACCGGTCTTTCCCAGCTCCCCGCCGATGAGTTAGCCGTTCTGGAGGCTTACCGGAAGCAGAAGGTCACCTCCTCCTCCTCCCAGGTGGCTACACCGACAAAGGCACCATCTTCGGTGCCTCCACCTGTGGAGAACCCAGATCAATCGGTGCCACCGCCGGTAAAGGAGGCGAGTCAGTCTGAATCTGCCTCGTCGGAGCATACTCCGTCAAAGCAGGCCTCTCCTACACCGCCAAAAGAGGTCTCTCAACACTCCTCTCCTTCTCAAGGGGCCGATCCGATAGATGTGGAGCTGCTACCCACACCGACGACCTCTCTCAAGCTCCCCGACGACTCCCAGTCAGTGGTCGGCCGTGTAAAGCGTCGTGCTGCCAAAGGCGGCCATGGGTTTCCTTCTCTTCATCTTGAGGAGGCTACTCCCGCCAAAAAGGCGAAATTTTCAAAGGCTGCAAAGGGGAAGAAGCCGCTATCCCCAACTCCCTCCCAATTGGCACCGGCTCTCGCCACTCACAATATTCTGGAGCCTCTAATCGTTGGCAAAGAGTTATGGGCTACTGCCGATGATGAGAGTGTCTCCGCCGCCCACGCCAAGCTACAACTACAAGGGTGGGACACCCTGGTGCCGGAGCCGTTCGCCGTCAATGAAGATCTGGTGCGTCTCTTCTATCAGAATCTGCAATTTATAGCGACTAAGGATGATCAGCCCGTACACGACGCCATTCTCACTTGGGGAGGTAACCTCATTCCCCTCTCTGCTGCTGTCATTGGGTCGGTGTTGGGCCTCGAAACTGGAAAAGGATTTGGGATTATTGTCAAAAGGAACTGGCCAACCAAGCGCAAGCAGGCCATTCTCAAAACTGTGTTTGATAGCAACGCTCCCTCCAAAGGTTCCCTGCTTACCAAATACCTCAGCCTTGATAGGAAGATTCTTCACACCTTCCTTATCAAAAACATTATCCCTCGTCAGGAGAAGAGGGACACAGTGCTTGTCTCTGATGTTGTGCTTATGGAGAAGCTGATTCTAGGGGATCCGATTGATTTGCCCCGCATCACCCTTACCCACATGTAGTTCTATAAGGGCCACACCACCCATGCTCTTCCATACCCCCATCTGATCAAGAAGATTCTGAGCCGTCTTGGTCTTTACCCCTTGGATGTTGAGGAAACCCAGTTCTCTCATCTCCTCACCATGACTACTGTGAAACGTCTGGCACAAAAGGCACATGTTGATGAGGAATCTGATGCTGAGAAGGACAAGGAAGAGTCCTTGCCTGGCCAGTCTGACCCCCGTTTAGTTCCCGACACACATGTCATTCTGAACAGTCTAGGAAACATTGAAGCTGCTTTGGTTGAAGTTTTTGACAAGGTTGGTACTGCGGTGGAAAAAGGAAGCAACTTCACCAATGAGATGGTGGTAGAGTTGTGGAAGACGTCTGCAGCTCTTGTGCAGGAAATAGCCAAGTTAGTCAATCGCAAGCTCGCATAAGACAAGGCTAAGGGCAAGCCATAGTCTGGGACAGTGCTCAGTTTCCCAACTCAGTTGACACAGAACCTTAGTTCCCTAGGATCTCACTTCCATATATTGATCCCTTTTTGTGTGTCTCTGAGTGTTTTTTATTTTGTTATGTCTATGCTATCTTTGTTCTCTCTGTTCTCTTTATATTTAATGAAATTTATGTGTTCCTTGCACTTGTTCTGATTTGCTTTCAACTTCTATTACGGTGTCATTTCTCTAGAGTTCAGAATTAGTCTATTTATCTCTCTAAATTCTCTTTGTCTTCATTTAACTGATTCTTTTCGATGATGTCCAAAGGGAGAATGAACTTGGCAATCTGGAACTAAAAGGCTGAAAGGAATCCTGAACTGGTTGTTCTCTTAAGGGGGAATTAAGGAACTCGATCTATTGTTAAGGGGGAATATGCAATTCACTAATGATTTTCCTACATCTAGTTGTGTTATGTTTTTTTCCTCATATATCATTCATGCCTATTTTGATATGTCAGGTTCTACATGTTTGTCATCATCAAAAAGGGGGAAATTATTAGGAAGTGAACTTTTGGGAACTCCAGTTCCCTACCTAGTTTCCTTCCTCAGTTTTCCTAGTTTTGATAATGACAAACACCTTTGCTATTAATATTTCCATAAGTGTTGATAAACAGGGAACTCTGGATTTGGAAAGCACAAGACAGAGACGAAGACGCCAGATTTGGGAACTGGAGTAAGAAACTGAAGCTCGCTGACGCTGGAAGAACTTGGAACAAGAGATGAAGGGCGGTGACGATCTGATTAGGGTAGATCTTTACTTGGAGAGAAAAGTTAAAGATATTATCCTGTTTCCATATTATTTAGGAGTTAAAAGATTATCTTTTATGGAAACGAAATATGTAAAATCGTGGAAGATTATATTTGGTAACAAATATTTATCTTTCCGATTACTTTTTGATTATTTTATTTATGTGATCTGGTTGTTGGAGATTCGCTTCTTCCATCAATTAAATCATATAAATAGAGTAGTTAAAACTCTCTCTCACTTACGTATTCACGCACATTGCTTACAGAGAAGAAAACCGAGTCTAGTTCTTTGAAGAAGAACTGAGAGTCGATTGTCTTATTGCTTGCTTGATTTGGTCGAACTAGGTAGAGAGTCCTTAGTGTGTCTAAGACTTAATCTGTGTGTTATATCCTAGTTGATTGTAATTGAAGCATTAATACAAGAAGTAGACTTTGAAATCCTCTTGAAAGAGAGGTAGTGAGTTTTATCCTGGATAATTAGTTGGTTATCAAAGGTTTCCACTCTAAGGAACTTGTCTTGATTCTGTTATTGTTTACTTATTCCGCTGCTAAGGAACTGGACTCCTAGTTCCCTTTGATTGCTAACACGTACGATCCTACAACTATAACCACAACGGGGCCGTTGGTAGTTGCATCTCCTTCCAGGGGCGTTTCCGTCATTTCAAGCATCCGTGATGTTGCTAGGGCTAGATCTACTATGAAGATCATAGAAATGATCTTTATAAGAAGAAATTTGGCCATTGAACTGACTCTTTGCTATGTGTGTGAATGTTGTAATGGTACGTTTCTGAATAGGATGGGTTGGTCAATACATATATATAGAAAAACGAACGGATAACTCTTGACCGGTTAGTATACATGCATAGGATTTTGATTCATGGAATAAGAGATAATTTCACTATAATTACGGATCGGAGTAATAAGCAGTATCTAATATAATTACTAGTAGTTGATTGCGTTTAGCTAAACGGGAAACACATTTAATTTAATTGATTTTGGACATTTAATACTTTAACAAAGTGGGATTAGTTGATTGGTTCAAAAATATACTCCATACTATTCTCTATTTAATGATGATATTTGTCTTGTCCATACTATAAAAAAAGGTGAGTTATAAGGACTTTATTGAATTTAATTGATCATATTGACTCTCTTTTTTTCCTTTTAACCTTCTACACCCATTACGGATCAATTTGAAGACGGTGAATATTTAATACAATAAATTATGACTTATGAGGAAAACTTTAGTATTTAAATATTTTGACACATTCACAAATTTTCATTACAGGTGCGTCTCAATGTTAAAACTCAAATCAAAGGTTCGAATGTATATTACGTGCTTAGTTTATCGATTTGATGAGTTTTGTTTTGTTTGTGAAATCCAAGTTACGTAGTTGGTCCCCAAGAGGCCGATCAAGCCCATAAGCCCATTGTGTGGGGGGCTGTAGAAGCCCATGGTGTGCATATATTCATAAGTAACTTTAACTTAACGTACGTCGGCCCAACCCGATTAATTAAGGGTTTGTTTTAAATTTCTTATAATAACACATTATAATTTATTAAATTATATTTTCTTAAGATCTCAAATCTAATATAACATAATGAAAATTAATGTATTATTTTTGGAAATCTATAAACATGTCCTATATAAGTGTACTACGTGCATTATATTTGGTACACATGTTGGACATAAGTAGCCGTTTTAGGACGAATGGTGTTGGTTGGTTAAAATGAAAGATTAATATATTATACGGAAATTTTGTCTGATACCCTTCAATTTAGTCTTTTTCGCGAAATCCCCTGAGGTATTGACATTTTTGCCGGATAACCTTGAACTTGTGTTTTTTCCGTGAAATACCCTTCCGTTTGAATACAGTTAATTGAACGTTAACTTAAATGAAAAAAGCCAAAACAAAATATCTTCCCTCCGATGAACCTGACTCCCGACTCCCTCCCCGATCTAATACCCAACGAATTGGGTCTTGGCGGAGACCACGAAGCCGGTAACGAGGGTCTTGGCGGCGACCACGGTGCAACCTGCGAAGGAGGAAGACGACGCTTCGGGAGACCACAGTGGACGACGATCGACAACCACAAAAGGTTGCGTCTTCGCTTTGGCTGGAGGAGGACGCGAAGGTGGTGAGGGCTTGGACGAAAGTCGACGGCGGGGATTCGAGGTACGAATTTCATCACTTCACTTCTGAAATTTGGTGTTTAATTGCAGGATTCGAACACTTAGGGTTTCAATTTAGGGATTCATTCAAAATTAAGATTTATGGCATTTCGATTTGGGGCTGATTGAATTAGATTATGAACGAATTAGGGGGTACTTTTATCCAATATCTAGGTCAAAATTAGGATTTCATTCACTTGTTTCTTTTTTTGTACAATTTTGATCTGCTTTGTTTCTGTGTCTAGGAAATCGTTGTGGATCATGGTCAGATGAAGCTGTCATTTTTCTCATTTTATTCTCGGGTATATCCAGTACAACATCCCCATACCATTTTGTACCTCCCAAAATTAAGGTATGTCTGACATTACATGGGTGGATTTAATTGGTAATCCATCCTTCTCTAACAAAATATAAATAATCCTATTTGATGTATGTTTAGGTTAGTTGTACAAATCCCAAGCTATTGTTGTATTGGTCAATGAAAATGTGATATTAGTGGATCAATTTCCTTGCCTCTTATATATACTTGAAGGGTTTGTGGGATGGTGAGCTGCAAAATCTACTTCATATGGGATTTGAATCGAACCCGCCCATAAGTAACCTTGGACCTAATGGTAATTGTAGTCTAATTTACAGCTTGTCAACATGGTTTTGTCAGATTCTGGAAAAGGAAAGTATAATAAAATTCTCACACTTTTGTTTTATTTTCTCATGTCAGGAAACTCTAAAAGTTAGATGTAGTTAACTGGACAATACAAAGATTGGCTCTTCTGCACTCCTCTGAGCAGCTACTGCACAGATAGTATATTGGCTAAATGCACAATTGGACTTCCCAATCAGAGAAGATGGATGGAATACATTTTTTGGCTTATAAAAAAAAAGGGAAGAATAGTGTCTTTCAATGTTGTATAGGCACTTTAGCCTCCTGACTATTATTCAAGGGTTTTCAATGCTTAAGCTTCATCTTAAAGACAAGATAAATTCAATAATGGATGAGTGTAATAGTCTTGCAAGTATGAGATAACATGGATTTTGGTAAACAGTGCAAGAGAATTCATCTCTTCTGATGGCATTTACTGAAGTACATTATGATGATTTATAATGAGGATGAAATTACACTATGTTATGACTATAAATGGAAGCTTAATTTGTAAGCCTATTAGCTCAAATGGTAGAGCATGTGCTTATGCACAAGATATGGGTTCGACTCCTGTATAGGCTACTACAAAAATTTGAATCAAATGGAGAAACAAGCCAAGATGCATAGCTTAATATGTTAATGATTGAGGTTTGTGTTCAACAACTCACACGAGATTTTGCAGCAATTGCAGGCCAAGATTCACAAAAATTAACAAACACTCTACACTTCTCATTGCAAAATTCTCAACAGTAAATCTGATAAGAGGCTTGCATTCAGTGAACTGTTTATTTGTGCAACAACTTTCTGCACATTGAATCCACATCAAGTAAGTGAATGGACGGATTTCATAACATATTCGATACGCGTACAAGACAAACTAGTAGAGCATTTTGTGAACAAGACCATGACAAAAAATAACCCAAACACAGATCCTCGAAGACAAGATACAAAGAGACAACATTCAAGTTGTTGTTGCTGAGTACTTGGTTTAGTCTCCCACTTGATCAGAATTATGATGAAGAGCCTTGAAGGAAACTGACTTCATTGGCTCCTTGAGTATAAGATTGCGGAACAACTAATCACAATAGTATCGAGATATAAATTAGCCTATGTGGGACTCGAACCCACATCCACGTACTTGAAAGCACGTTGTTCTACCATTGAGCTAATAGGCTTAAATATTAATACATGAAAAACCATCTTCAATAGCTTCAGTCAAATTAGCATATATATAAGATCAAATTGAACTATAGCTAAAGTAATGGATACTATCGAGAAGCTAAGAAATGGTGCTACTCTCACGAGCTAATTGCCAAGTTTAGTGATCCACCAAGGCACAAAATTAAATGGAGAAAAGGGCATTGAGACCCTAATACCATTGGTGAGTCATGACTAACCTCTATACTCGGGTATAGAGGTGGTGCACTTAGCTAGTGTCACATATATCTTGGGGAGCAAATCTCGGGAGATGCTCCCAAGAGATCTCTCGTCTCGGGACGAGTTGATCATGATAAAATCTTATAACGTGATGTGTGTGTGTGTGTGTGTGTTGACATTTAATAAGATACGTGCCATGAGTATGCACATAATTAAAATGCCTTGACCATAATAATAAAGTGCCGTATGAGTAAGCACTTATTTAAAATGTTTGGCGAGTAGTGCAGCTAGGCGCTAGTGCAGCTAGGAAAAGCTCGTCTTAGTTGTAGATCGCTCGTATGCGATACTTGTGTAATGTGGTTATGTGTGTTTGTTTGAGTTTTCCAACATGGAGCGGTTGTTCCGCAACGTGGATTGCACCGAGGCAGAGAAAGTGCAAATAGCCTCTCTTCGGTTGAAAGAAGAAGATAGTGAATGGTGGGAGAACACTGGGTTGGCTGATCGGGCTGATTTGAATTGGGCTATGTTCAAGACGAAGATGATGGACCGTTTCTTTTCCCGAGCTATGAGGGACGAGAAGCACAAGGAGTTTATGCATCCTGAGACGGAGGGATTGAAAGTCGCTGAGCTTGCGACTAAGTTCAATCATTTGTTGCAATACGCTGGGTCGGATGTAACCAGCGAGGAGCAGAAGATCTGGCACTTCCATGAGTGGATGGGTCCAGACATTAAGCCACTGATGGTGCGTCACGGATGTTCTATTTTAGAGCAATACGTGGATGCAGCCTACAAGTTGGAAGTAACTCTGGAAGAGTCAACCAAGAAGAGGAATCATCAGAAGTCAATGCAAGATCAATCTCAGGCGAGCGGATTTAAACGTCTTGCGCCACCGTCTAACTTTGCTAAGTCAAGCAAGGCGAGGACAGAGATGACTCATGGAGGGTCGACACAACGATCGGGTCAGGACCAGAGTCCGATTCGGTGTTACAATTGTGGTGCCGTTGGGCACAAGAACAGTATGTGTCAGAAGGAAAAGAAGGCATGCTTTGGTTGTGGAAAGTTTGGACACTTGCAGAAGTTCTGTTGGCTGGAAAGGCAAAAAGGACTGGAGTCACAGCAAGGGTCTGCTAATCAGAATAACCGGCCTGAGTATAAACCAGTGGAGGCTCCTAGTCCTACGATGCAGACGACTGCACAGAATAAAGGGAAGGCTCCAGTAGCTTCTGGAAGTCAAGGTCAACGTCTTTACGTAATGCGTGAGGCGGATGGATCTGATTTTCCATTTGCTTAAAGCTTTCTACTTTTGTTGTAGGTTGTGGATATGGGTGTTACCCAGTCTGTGGTTAAGGATGGTTATGTTAGTAAGTCTAAGTATGCAGCAAGGTTGTAAACCTTTTGTTGTAAATATTCTTGCTAATATAAATATTTGGTTTGAACCAAGCGTTTGTCAGATGTCTCGATTACCATTCAGGGTAAAGTTTGAGACAGCTGCGTAGCAAGGTGGTACCTTTGGTACGAGTTTTGTGCTCCAAGTTAGAAACCGAAGAGGTTACTTGGGAGACTGAGACGGGTGTACTTAGATACTTTCCCTACTTGTTGTCGGCCTTGATAATGCAAGTTTCGGGGTCGAAACTTAAAATAAGGGGGTAGTAATGTAATACCCCGTAATTTTTAAGGGTATTTTGAAATTTTATTTTTCTTATGCCCGGATTGCTAGACGGATTTAATTCAGAGAAGATCGGACATTCTGTAATATGTTCTGAGCTCTGTAAAATTTTCCGAGCATTATATAATACAGTTGAAGTGTTTTCGGGGTTAATTTGTCGTTAGTGTACGAATATATTAAACCCGGGGTTAAAAGAACTCGTACCCATACTTTCCTCGCCCATACAAGTGCGACCTTTTAGCAAAATCGTCATAACTTTTGATTCCATGATCCATTCAATGTGAAATTTGGAAGGATTAAAATAGACTTCTAGATCTAACTCCTCGATTTTGAATCACCTCATTTGGAGTTCGGAGCTGAGAGAACGGCCCCGTCGAAGTCAGGACGATTTCCTGATGGTCACGACCGCACCCGCGGTGAGAGCATGACCGCACCCGCGGTGAGCGCTGACAGCTTCGTCTTCGCGATAATATTTCCGAAATTCTATCCTTTTGGCCACTTGCTCCACTTGGCTCTTTTGCCTTGTCCCCTTGTCCCCTTCTTGTTTCCCATGAGGAGGCTCGGATTTGGGCTATAAAAGGGGTGAACCCGAAGCTCTTCTTCTCTTCTTCTTCTTCTTCCTTCTTTTCTCTTCATTTTCTCTGTTTTTCTCCCCTCTGAATTTGCCATTTTCGGGGCTGTTGGAGCTCGATTCGAGAAGGCTCACGAGTTGGAGAAGGTTGCCCAAGTGTTAGACTAAAGCTTTGAGGTGTTTTGAGGTCATTCGAATGCAAAACAAAGCCTTCACGATTTGGGTAATTTTTCTTCCCCGCCATGGCTGTTCTTCGAGCTTTCTCTGGGCACCCCACCGCACCCCGCGGCAGTCCTCTACCGCACCCGCGGCAAGGCTTGTCTGAGAGGTGTTTTGTGTGGTTTGGCCTTGGGCTTTGGCTTGTTTCCTTTGTTTCTTCTTGTATTCTTTTAGATTCATATATAAGTATATTGAATCTAACTTAGGGTCTTGTTATGGGCCATTTCTTAGGGATTTATTATCCAAGATTTGCTCCAGTTTCAGATCCAGGAGCCCGTTGTCTCTAAGCTTTGCTTAAGCTTCTGCGAATTTAGACAAGTGGCGGTTCGCTCTTGCTCATCATTCCATATTTCAATTAATTATCAATAGTTTTGTTGTTAATTAATTTGGGATGATTGTTAAGTATGTTGGAATTGTTTGATAACGTTATGTGATTAAAAAGAAGATATTATACTAGGTTGTATATTTTGCTAGAACCGACGCTAGTATATTGTAGATTTTGTGCAGGTGAAGACCTTAAGGGACTTTGATGTGATTTATTGTGTGTGTGTTTAGATTATTAAATCTAGGATGACTGCCAGGTGGGAAAAGATATAGATGTTTGTGCAGGTTGGGCCGTGATGGTCTTGTATGTGATTTGTTGTGTGTTTGACTGTTTAGTTAGCACGAGTATTCGTAGGAACGTTTACTGGAGCCCAAGAGGTCCAGTCGTTCCTTGATAATTAAATGGAGAAAAGGACATTGAGACCCTAATACCATTGGTGAGTCATGACTAGCCTCTATACTCGGGTATAGAGGTGATGCACTTAGCTAGTGTCACATATATCTTGGGGAGCAAATCTCGGGAGATGCTCCCAAGAGATCTCTCGTCTCGGGACGAGTTGATCATGATAAAAGCTTATAACGTGATGTGTGTGTGTGTGTTGACATTTAATAAGATACGTGCCATGAGTATGCACATAATTAAAATGCCTTGACCATAATAATAAAGTGTCGTATGAGTAAGCACTTATTTAAAATGTTTGGCAAGTAGTGCAGCTAGGCGCTAGTGCAGCTAGGAAAAGCTCGTCTTAGTTGTAGATCGCTCGTATGCGATACTTGTGTAATGTGGTTATGTGTGTTTGTTTGAGTTTTCCAACATTTGTCATATTGTTTCCTATAAGGCTCATTTCATTTGGAGTCTTCTTTTGGGATTGATTGCTGTGAGACTCGATCTCCAGAGTCTTCTCTTGATCATGCTGCTTCATTTATCCTAGTAGGAGTATGATGGTTGACTAGCGTACTCGGTTATTATTCGAGGGACGATAAGTCTAACCTAATACCACTGCTTCGAACCACTCTGCTTTGTACCCTTGCGTAGTCTTTCATTAGACTGACCAACCGTTATATTCCTTGCATGGTTGGCTGGTGTCATCCGTTCGATTCGGCACATCAGGTATGTTGCAGATCTAAGAAGGCTAGAGCGACTATGAGGATGGACGGTGTTTTGTTTTGACAAGTTGTTTTGTCGTTGTATTTTAAAGATTTCCGCTGTGCTATTTTGTCGTTTTGTTTAAAAGTATTTTGCTGTTGTATTTCTGATTAATTGGGTCGTTTTAGGAATCGTGTAATTCCGCGACCATGTGGTTTAATAAAAGTTATGATTTTAGTATTGTAACTGTGTTTTAAGTCAGTTATGACGTCGGAAAAGCCTGGGGTGACTTCGGGGTTTACGTCCGGAGTCATCGGCAGTAACGCTTTCAAATGGGGTTAAATTTGGGGGTGTTACACTATGCTTCGCGTCGGTGGTTGTCCAAGCCGCCGCTTCGTGGTCGCCGGTTGCTGGTCGCCGCCAAGACGGTGGTTGCCGGCGTCGTCCGTGCTGAACATAAGCTTGAAGATGTCGTCCACCAAGCTTGAAGATGAATGTGCAGACTGCAGAGCCTTGTCGGGTTTGGGAAGAAGACCAAAAAATTTGGGGGTTTTTTTAACCCTTTTTTACCGTTTTTCACCCCTTTTTTAATTTTTTTAATTAAATTTAACGGGTTTTTAACGGATAGTAGACGGAAGGGTATTTGGTGAAATGGGTCAAAAACTCAGGGTTACCAGGCCAAAATTGTCAAAACTTGAGGGGATTTCGCAAAAAAGTCAAAAAGTCAAGGTCACCAGGCGAAATTTCCGTATATTATATATATTATTACCATTCACATTTCATTTGTCTCATGTCATCCTCCCTCGATTTCCCATCATCACTTTTATCATATGTTATTTTCTAAGCATTTTACCTTTTATAAACGTCAAATTGTACACAAAGATTTGATCACATAATTATATACAAGATTTTATCCCACAATTTCTAAAAGTCAAACAATTTCCAATTAAGAAGATTTATCCCAAAATTATATACAAAGATTTGATCCCACAATTTCTAAAAGTCAAACAATTCCTAATTAAGATATAAATAAATATTAAATCAAACAATTCCTAATTAAGATAAAAATAAATCACACAATTCCTAATTTATACTAAATACCGTACCTTGATTAGGAAAATATCGAATAAGAAGAATAAGTAATGAAAAAAGCATTAGTTGGTGATTTTATGAAGATCAAGATCGTGGCTTCTTAAAATTAAAATTGAGTGAATCAAATTATTAAATTGTTTTTCTAACATAGACTATGACGGTATCAAATCAATAACACAATAATTTTTGTAATCAACTTTCTTTCATAAATACTTTGAAGATATAATTTCACATTTTTAAACCTCAAAATATATATCAAATATTTGATCCTTTCATAATCTATACTATACATATTTGTTGGTGATCTTACAAAGATCAAGATCGTGGCTTCTTAAAATGGAGTGAATTATTTTAAAATTGTTTTCATAATATAGATCATGAAGGAATCAAATCAATCACACAATTGACTTTTCTAAACCACGACTCCACAACTCCCAACATATCTTTCTTCCACCAGTGGGCATGAACGGAGACGACGTCAGGGCGTGGGCAAAGCAGGCGACGAAGGCGAACAACTTGGCCGGCGACATCGGAGGTGAGCCACTCAGCCGGCGACGTAGGCGAACCGCTTGGCCTGCACGATTTCATGTGTGTTTCCTCCGAATCTGGGTGCGAACAAGTACTTTTTTTTGCGAATTTGGGTGCGATTAGGGCGACTTAGAGTATGATTCATCTAATTTACACCATTAAGTTTTTTTCTTAGGCTCAATTTTAGGACGGAATCTGAGTTAGGGTTAATTTTAGGGTTCGATTTATGGGATACTTTTTTAGTTAATTAGGGGTTGATATTTAGTTAGGGTTTGTTTTCTACTGAATATCGAATTGAGGTTCTCAAATTGAGTGCTTATAGTTAGGGTTTGTTTTCTACCATTTTAATTATTATTTTTGCAATTTGTATTTGTTTTCTTTTTTTAATAAACAAACTAACTGAAGCTACTAAAATTTAACACTTAGGCACGATCCAAACTATTTAAAAAGCACAAGGGTATTAACATAAAACTTTTTAAATGTAGGACACTAACATGAATAACCCTAACCACAATAGTAAAAACAAAATTTTCATAAAAAAAATATATTATTTTTTCCAACTTTGTTTTTGAGTAGATTTATTCACAATTTCATTAAAAATATATTATTCTTTTAGATTTAATCTTTCTTCTTGTTTTCCGTCTCTTTCTTTAATCAATTTTCAATTTATATTGTTAATCGTAACATATATATACTTATATTAATTATTAATATAATTTTTATATAAATTAATTATCTAAATAACAATCTGTTAAACAAATTATGCGATAAACAAATTTGTACGAACTAAACTAGTCAAATGGAAAATTGTCTTAGTGTTTCTTTTTTTTTTTCTAGTCGAAATAATTATCTTACTGACATTGAGGATTGATTGATCGAAGGCCTAACACTATTAAGAATATATTTTGTTTTATTTAGTTGGATTTAAAAGTTATATAACTTTTAAAATCACATAATTAGTTATATCAAAACTACCAATAATTATAGACAAAGACCATCCATCTTAATTAGAGAAAAATGCAAATGCTAATATAATTTAGCAAAATATATTGGTCAAGTACAGAAGTACTCAAGTTATTTATCAATATTCAATACCCAACACATTGCTTAATTAATTCTGATATTCATAACAATACTCATGAAATATTCATTTAGTAGCAAAATAAAGCCAGTCGTAAAATACAACAGTTTTACCCATACTATCAACTCCCGAAATTCCCAAGGTAGTGATCATCCAATGACAATTCCATTTGCTGCATCTCTTAGAGTCTCTATCAAACAAGAAGACATTGCCTGATGATTCTCCATGTTTCCACGTGAACTCGGCTTGGACCATGAATCCGGGTTGGGCCATGAATTCGATGTAGCCGGTCCCGTTGTCCTCGAGCTCGTGGGCCCCCCAGTCCGTCTGGTTCGAATGTGGGTGCACTTGGATCTTCAGCCCCTCGCCCATCAGGTTGTGGAACTCTACCGTAGCCTTAACAGGGCCATCTCCTTCCGGGGGCGTTGCGGTCATTTCAAGCATCCTTGACGTGCCAAGGGCTAGATCTACTAGGAAGATCAAAAATATGATCTTTGTAAGAAGAAATTTGGCCATTGATCGATGAACTGATTCTCTGATATGTATGTGAATGTTATGGTTCGGGTTTGGTTCTAAATAGGATGGGTTGGCCAATACATATATAACAAGAATCAACAAGGTCAAGAAAATTCGTAACGTTTCACTTATGGAGTAAGAGATAGTTTTACTATAATTGCGGATAATAGCAGTAATAAACAGCTAATGTAATTAAGTTCATTTCAAGCAATTAACAACTGTTATGAATTGAACTAGTATTAGTAGTTGGTTGCAGTTAGTGGGCAACACATTTAATTTGATTGATTTTGGATATTTAATACATTAACTTATTAGTGGGACTAGTTGATTGGTTCAAAAAAGTAATACTCCACAATATTCTCTATTTAATACAGTAATAATTGTCTTGCCCATAATGTGACTTAGAGTATGTTTGGATTTCCTGAGAAAAAATACATTAAAATGTATTATATTATATTAAATTACATTAAATCATCACCTTAATGTAAAATAATAAATAAATCTAAACGGACTCCTATATGGACATTGAATTTAATTGTTCATTGACTCTTTCTTCCTTTTAACCCTCTTCATCCATTAGGCCATGGTTTTTTTTAACCCACTATTTCACTTTCTCTACTGATTTTATATCCATTTTTACCATTTTAATAAGAAACTCTCTAACAATCTCTCCAACGCACTATACCCTTTACATATAAAAATCCATCAATTTTTTACCAAAAAAATTAAAAGTCCTACAAATATATCCAAATGGATATCTTTGTATAGAAAAGTGAAACTAAACTTATAATAATTTTTTTTATTTTAATATTTCTATATTACACAAATTTAATTTAAAAAGTGAAAAATCAAGGAGAGTCTGAAGGGAGAGGGACAGGATTGTGTGCAGGCGGATGGTCTGATTCGGGGCCACCAGGGGGAGTTTGTTCGGGGGTATGTTGCCATGGCCACAGGGAACTCTGCTTTCCGGTCTGAGCTTCTTGGCCTGCTTCATGGGCTCACTCTGGCGGAGCAAATGGGGATTAGGAGGTTAGAGGTGCAAATCGATGCTACTGAAGTGTTGGAGGCTGTCACTGCTGGGGATGCGTCGCCACCTTTGCACAGGGACCTTATCTCGCGGGTGAGGGTCCTCCTTGAGAGCGGAAATTGGGAGACGACGATCAAGCTCATCCCTCGTACTGCAAACTGCGCTGCGGATTGGCTCGCTAAGTTCAGTGCATCTTGTGCCGGCGAGTTCACCCTCTTCTTCTCCCCGCCGGATGAGCTTGCTAAGCTTGTTGAGTTTGATGGTTTAGTCAGTGAGCACATGTAACCTCTTTTCAATTGAATAAAACGGGTACAACCCACCTTTCGCACCAAAAAAAAAAATAGATCTACGCAATGGAGATCTATTTTTTTTTTATAAGGAAAGAAATAGGTTGGACTCTAATGTCGGTTAGACAACCATCTAATGCATCCTTGCGGATGAGAATCAAGAGTTCTAGAATCTAGATCACCAAAAATATTCACCAATGAAGATCTATGATTAAAAGATATAGAGTGACAAAAAGTTAAATATAATAATATATTTTTATAATTTTATTTTAGGATTTCTTCTCCGATTACTTTTAATTTTTCTTAATACCAAATATGCACTTTAAAATCTTAAACATGCACTCTATCATACTACACATGATAGTATACTAACACATGCATGCACTTTTACTAATTAAACATGTACATTTATATAAATTATGTGAGCATTTAATACATAAGTATTTTTTTAAAAATTTGCTTATATAGTAAATGCACTTCGGGTTCTAATAATCAGACATGGGCGTCCTCGATTCGTCCCGCCTGGCCCGTTCCGCTCGCCGGTGAAAACGGACAGACATGGACAAGGTGTCTAGCCCTAAAGGGCAGGTAAAGCCCGACCCGATTACCCGTAGGACTGGGTATGGACAATGTGTCTAACTCTAAAGGATTGATAATCCCAATTCATATATATATATATATAGGGGCACGCTCCGGTAAAACGGGAATTGTGGTAAAACGGAGGTATTAATTTGTGACGTTGGATGGAGGGTGATGGACGGATGGATTAAGAGAGTGTATATTAGTTATGGTTGGAGTGTTTCCATAATAATAGGGATTAAAAAGTAGTTACCATATAATGTGGAGAATATTGATTAAAAAGAAATCCTGATATGGTAAATCTGCATATTGGAGAGAGAATGAGATTCTTCAAATATTTAAAATTTAAATGGGAAGAACATTTTAAATTTGTTTAGATTTAAATCTGTTCTCCTCGTTTAATGATTTTCGAGCGTTCGTGAATATCGTTAATGTGTTCACGAATATCGATCATCTGTTAATGAATATCGTTCATGTTTGTTTGAATAGCGATTTCTATTTAATAAGTGAATATTTAATATCTTTAAAATGTGAATATCATCACTTAAATCATGAATTTCACCACTTGATAATATGAATATCACACTAAGTTACATGAATATCTCACTTAATCACATGAATATCAAATTCACTTACATGAATATCACCACTTAATTTGTGAATATCACTACCCATTTTGTGAATATCGCCCACCACCCAATTACATTAATATAGTCACCCAAGTACATGAATATCATCACCTAACTACACGAATATCACCATTCAATATCTTCGAAGCTTTGATTCATGGCGGTGGGGTTTAACAATGACATTATCGCGTCGGTTTTGGGTCGCACAGTCGCACGATCAACCTGAATATCAACATTATTATAATGAATATCAACAACATTATAGTGAATATCACATCATAAATTTTGAATATCGACTACTCAACGCATGAAACCTCATGAATATGAACAACATTATAGTGAATATCACATCATACAATTTGAATATTAAGTACTCAACGCATGAAACTTAAATCCAACATGAATATCAAAAGAATGTGTATGAATATCACAATAAACAATTTGAATATCACATATAAAAACGTGAATATCAATGATAAATAACTCATACAATACCATCAAGCAGAGAATCTGAATCTGAATCCACGTGAATATCAACATTATTATAATGAATAACACCACAAAGAAACTGAATATCATACATATAAAAACAATCGAACCCACTGCATGGAGCCACTGCTGCTGATCAATAACAGTAAAAACAAAAGTAAAAAAAAACAATAACAGTAAATACAATACCGTCTCTCACCCCTCTTCACCAGCCCCACCATCGAACCCACTGACTGGAGCCACTGCTGCTGATCGACCTGCACCCGGTCTACCACCGTGCCCGTCGTGTCCAACCACCACACCCACGCCCAGCCAGATCCACCAACACCACTTGCTGCCCTTCATCGACCCCGACCCGTGAACCACCGTCGCACACCCACACGGAGCCGCCCCTGCTGGTGTTCACTCCTCTACTGCGCCTTGCCCCGGCCACCTCTGTTGTCGGCGATCCCCCTCGCCACCACCCGCGACCACACCAGACTCACGCCGGCGAACCCTGCCCCGAGCCCAGACTAGCGAACGACTATCGAGCCGTGCACAGACCTTCACCATCACCCGCGCCGCCCAGATCCACCGGCGACCACTTCACCGCACCGCTCCGAGCCATCCCCAGCCTCTCAAATCTCCAATTCTTCCCCGTCCGCGGAAGCCCTTCCGGCGATGATGACAGAATGATACACCTTCGCCGTGAAACTGAAGAACTCCAAACGAGACGCTTCGAGAGGATGACGAAGCACGTTCAAGCCGATTCGAATGGAGACGCTTCGGATGGAAGGAGAGCGGGGGAGACGCTTCAGAAGTGGAGATGAATTCCGTCGACGATGACAGAATGATACACCTTCGCCGTGAAACTGAAGAACTCCAAACGAGACGCTTCGAGAGGATGACGAAGCACGTTCAAGCCGATTCGAATGGAGACGCTTCAGGTGGAAGGAGAGCGGGGGAGTAATCGATGGAGATTTGGGAGTAGTTTTCGAGAGAAGATTGTGGAGTAACCCATAGAGAGAGAGATATTCTAAAAAGTAAAAAAGGAATGTGAAAAGTTTTTGAATATTTGGGTATCGTATCCCTAAAATAACGTGAAAGAAAAGTTATTTGGTGTATTTGCAGTCTATAATATTTATTTGTACCCTATTAGCTTTAATCTGGACCATTACTTTAATTCTAATCAAACGGTTCTGATTTGTACTTCCGTTCTACCTTAAAGAGTTGTTTCACCAGATCCAGATTCTATATATATATATATATATTAGATTATTACTAATAGAAATGCTTTATATAAACTTATTTAAGTGTAAATAAATATTGCTTTGTTTTTTAAGGTCCATCCAAGCTGATTAGGATTGATTATGAAGGCCTAGAGGAGATCGATGACGTAGACGAGCAAGAGAAATCAACCGTGTAGAAGATCGAGATAGAGCTACTATTATTATTATTGATGTGCGTTTTTATTAACGACTTATTGTAGACTTATTTCATCTTATGTAGTATGAGTTATTTTATAAGATGTTGACAAACTGAAAGCAATTTTTCAATCAAAATTAAAAATGATTTTTTTTTATATAATTAGGAATTCAATTATAGGGTGCGATTCAGGTGCGAAAGAGCCTTATAATACAAAATAAGAAAGAATCATAGCCGTTAGATCAAATTAAAAGCTAAAAAAAAGTATAACACGGAGGCCCTTTTGTGCATGCCTTTGTTTTTTGAACATTACTGACAAAGTGCAAGCCGGATGCCTAAAAGTGCAAGCCGGTGACTTAAAAAGTGCAAGCGAATGCAACACTTCTGTGCATGCAAATGCAACATTTTGTACATGTATTTTTTGGATTGGAGTGCAAGTTGTTGGCTTAAATGTGCATGTGAATTTAACGTTTTTGTGCATATATAACTCGCATGCACTCTCAGTTGAATTCACATGCACTCACATGTATTTTTTTGGATTGGAGTGCAACTATGCAAGTTGTTGGCTTAAATGTGTATGCGAATTATTGTGCATGTATAACTCGTATGCACTCTCAGTTGAACTCGCATGCACGTACTCACAACACATAAAACATGCACTTGATTTCACATGCACTCAAAAGTCAAAAGACATATAAGTACACTCAAAGGCATGCACTCTCAGTTGAATTCACATGCACTCTCAGCACATAAAGCATGCACTTGATTTCACATACACTCAAAAGTCAAAAGAAATATAAGTACACTCAAAGGCATGCACTTCAGTAGAATTCACATGCACTCTCAGTTGAACTCGCATGCCCTCAAAACACATAAAGCATGCACTTGATTTCACATGCATTCAAAAGTCAAAAGACATATAATTACACTCAAAGGCATGCACTTCAGTAGAATTTGCATGCACTCTCAGTTGAACTCGCATGCACTCACAACACATAAAGCATGCACTTGATTTCACATTCACTCAAAAGTCAAAAGACATATAAGTACACTCAAAGGCATGCACTTCAGTAGAATTCACATGCACTTCCGGTTGAATTCATATGCACACTCCTAGTAGAATTTACATGCACCAATTTTTTAATTTGTATGCACTTTTCAGTTGAATTTTCATACACTCCCAATAAAACTTGCATGCACTAATAACACATAAAGCATGCACTAAATTTCACATGCACTTGAAAGTCAAAAAACATGCACACTCAAAGGCTTGCACTTCTAATAGAGTTCATATGCACCTAAGGGTGGTCTGGTGGTCGGTGGTGGTTTGGTGGTGGTCCGGCGACCGGTGGCGGTGGTCCGGCGGTAGTCCGGTGACCACCGGTGGTGGTCTGGCGACCGGCGGCGGTGGTCCGACGACCGGTGGCGGTGGTCCGACGACCTGCGGTGGTGGCCCGACGACGGTGGTCGGTGGTGGTGCTCCGATGGTCAACCCTTTGAATTAAAGACATGTGCATGGCACATGACTTTTAATGAAAGTTCAATCATGACCTTTGATTTATTTCTAATTCAATGGTCTATATTCATTCTTATTTTGTACTATAATAATCTTTCTCACATGACACTTATCCTTCAATTATATAGTAAAATACTAAAATTCTTGCAGAGTCCGCGGGGTCCACCGGGTCCGACAATGCGGGCGGGTACGGACAGGAATTCAAGCCCTATTTCCGGGCTCGGCCATGCCCGAATCTGGGTAAATGAACAAGTTTTAGGCTCAAGCCCGTCCCATATCCGACCCAAGTCCGAGAATGCCCATGTCTCATTATAATACACTTTTGGTGTTTGTGTTCACTTTCCATTACTCCTCACTTAACCTTATGAACTTTCTATGTATGTGAGCCTCATTCTTAAAATAAATTTCAAATTAGTTAATAACTATATTATATAGGATGCGGATCTGGTGAGAACACTTCTTAAAATGAGAAATCTCTTAAAATGTGAACTGGTGCACAAGTCTGTGCAACAAGGTGCACCAATAGGAGAAAATGCACAATGCACTTGCAATCTCATGCACACATATTTGGATGCACAACAAGTTTTTCCATTGACCCACCGGAGCTCCGGCGTTGACCACCGTTGACCGGTCAATACACTTGTTTGTGCACCATTTTGGATGTGCACCATTTAAATAAAATACAAATATACAATTAAATAAAATACAAGTATACCATTTCATAAATAAATGTGCACCACAGTTGATGTGTTTGTGCACTGAGAAGGTTCATATGTTTGTGCACTCCATTGTATTTTAAAAAATACAAGTATACTACTCAATAAAAATCGGGTGCACAATTCAACATATAATGGCTGGGATGGTGCACTTTTTAACAGACTTTGGTGCACAAACTCGTATAACTTGGTGCATGTTTGTGCACTGCTATTGTACTTAGAAAAAAAAAATCCATTACTCAATAAAATTCTGGTATACAACTTTACATATTTTAATGCAGTTTTCAACAGATTTTGGTGCATAAATTCGTACAACTTAATACACAAGACTAATTCACATTTTAAGAATGGTTCTCACCCGATCAATTTACATATTATATAACATAATATGTGTAAATATCTAACCTTTTAAAAAATTGGCCTTATTGACGGATGTCTTCTACAAGCAAGTCAATAAATATGGGACATGTACTTTAATTTTGATTGACAACGTACATGTAATATAAACAAATAAATTTGGAGATTTAATACTTAATTGTAAATAATTATGATTAGTTTGATATAGTGGCTCGATCAGAATAATATCAGTACTAGTTAACCGTTTCAGTCAACAAGGAATTAATTAATATGTAGAATTACCATGATCGCGCGCAGTTATGTTATCGCTATCGCTTGAATTGACACACGAAACAACCCGGCCATAATATAATACATGGAATGTGAGTTACCATGATATCATATATATATATATATATGGATCGATCAAGAGTTTATTAAAAAAAGATGTAGCTAGGTAGATGGGACGATCAAAATGGGTGGGGGTCGTGATTCCAAGGATAGCAATCTGGAGGGTCATAATCGCTGACCAAGCAAGGCCCATCCTGCTTGACAACCCAAGAGCAAAAGGCATAGCAGCCGCAGCTGCGGTAGTCTCTCGTGAAGACGTATATATCGAACCAACGGAGGACGTTGTCGAAGACGAAGGCGCAGTAGTAGTCGTCCCCGCCGCCGGCCTGCTGGAACTCGATCTTGTAGGTCTGGCCGTACGGCACGTGCTGCACGCCGAAGTCGTGGTGCGCGTCCTTGCAGTGCACCTGCAGATCCTGGCGGCCTTCTAGGTTGTTGGTCATGTCCACTTCCATCACCACCAACTCTATCTGCGGCTTCGCCTTCCTACTTGCATCAGCATCGCACTCCAGGGTTGCCGCCGCCGCTGCCAAAACAACACACCAAACAAGGACCATCTCATGATGAGAGGCCATCTTCATCAATGCTCTAGCTGATTCTTCTTTATTTCTCAATCTCCATCTCCATATTATATAGATCGAGGACGGTTCGAACAATTAGACGCCAGTTGGCTTCATTGATTGGTTATAATTAATTGACTACTTATTTAATTAATGCGAATGAGACGTTGGACATGCATGCATGCATTTGATATTTGTATATATATATATATATAAGTAATTAATTAATTGTGATTAATACTTCTCCATTAAGTTTTATATATCCTATTAGCAATTGACATATATGAAGAAAAAAATTATTTTATACCAAAATACCCTTGTTCAATTGTATTGAAATTAAAATGGAGTATATATATATATATATGAATTAGTACGTATTAGAGAAATAAATACAAGGATAAATTTCATATAAAATGATAATATGAAAAATTATGAAAAGACATAAAACTTAATGGAGGAAGTAATCCGCATGCAGAGGTAAAATTGTTCTGTAAAGGTAAGTGTTACAAGCTAAAAAAAAAGTTAGAGATCTGATTCAGTTGAGTATTATTGACAATATTAATTTATATTTGTGAATAAATTATTATTTTTTTGGTAGAAAGAGAGGCGACACTCTCGCACGCTTTATTCAATAAAAACAAAGTGAATTATATATGAGTCATACGAGGTAAAGCAACACCTCACAATTAAATCATCTAAAAGAAAAGGCATAACACTACTAAAAAGTTCATTGGTAGCCTAGTGTTGTCATGCCAGAGCTTCATTGGTAGGGATTGGATTATTCAATTCCATTACGTCTATAGGGAGGCTAATAGGGTCGCCAATCACTTAGCTACCGTTGCTTTTGATTTTCTGTTGGTTTAAGCTCTGGCATGACAACACTAGGCTAGCGAGCGGATGCGAAGCCTCGATCCTCTTGGCAAGCATACCGGCCAATAGCGAGAGCAGAATCCGACTCCAGAATCACCCTACGACAACCCTTCACCCAAGCGATGTGAAGACCATGGTGAATGCCCCAAAGTTCCGCCATAGGCACACTACAAACACCAATGTTCTTCACAAAGCCATCAACCCAAGCTCCAGACGAGTCCCTAACAACGCCCCTAGCCACAGTGATACCAAATGGCTCCCTCTTCGCCACATCCGTATTAACCTTGAACCATCATTCCGCTGGCCTACACCATGCCACCAACCGTTCCTGGCGAGGACGAATGGCGGCCATGGCACGACTCCCAGCCCAGACATCGCTAAACTCCCGAGCCTGGTGAAGCAGAAAAGCAAGCCAATCCTCAATCATCATAAAAAAGATTCTCGCATTCCGCCACCTCCAAAGCCATCAGAGGATGGAAGCAAACAAAATGTCCTGCCTCACCCCCTCGTGCAGGCTGTAAGTGCCAATGAGTCCCTTCCAAGACCAGTACTCCTCAGCAGTATCCTGGAAAAAGATAGCCGAACCATTCCCCATGCCTAACAAGAAAAGATGCCAAACCTCCCTCGCCTTCACGCAGTCCCGGAACACGTGCATAAGCAACTCCTCCGCAGCACCGCTAATCGAACACAACGGGTCAGTAGTCATGTGTTTCCTCGCTCTCTCCAAATTTGTAAGCAGTTTCCCTTTAACACCCAGCCAAAGAAAACGGCGGATACGCTCCGTCACCGGCTATTTGTGAATATCACCCAAATAAATATCACCAATACCCCTTTTCAATGATATTATTTCTAAATAAACAAAAATCAGTAATATACTAATATCCCTTCCATCCTTATTTTTTCTCTCACCATCTTCTTACTTTTATTTTTCCTTTCAATAAAAGTAGCATTCAAAATTAAAGAGATATACAAGCATAAATACCGCCCTTATGAAGTCTCCATAACCATGCCAATTATGAAGGTGAAAAGTTTGTATGATTGGAGAAATTTACAAATGAGTTACCGTTTTTTTTAGTTGTTAAAATATTTATCTCACATTTAAAGTTTGGATATAATTTATCTAGTATATAAGTTAAATGGGCTCCTCCTCCTATAGCCAATTGATTTTAGGATGAAACTTCATTGGGCTTATGTACTAGGCTCATACGCGCAGTTGCGCCATACATACGCTCATTCCCCTGGGTAGCCTCACGACCCATTGTCTAAATTTGACAGGTCTATTAATGTCTCGGCTTTGGACAAATTGTCACATACAAATTATTATAGCGATTTGGGTTCCCGTGCGAAATGCGAAGCGATCTTGGCCGTACATTTTTTTTTTGTCAACAAATTTTATTTTTTTTCGTTTTCGTCCCCTAATCATTCTAGAATAGCCTATATAGAAGGTTCACAAATAAGCACTAAATGTTCATTTATTTGTACATTCACGTTCACAAATAAGCACTGAATCTTCAAAGACATGTATTGAAACATGATCATGTTATATGTGAACTTTTACGACACATAAAATGAACATGTAGTACTTATATATGAACGTCAATAATTGTCTATTCCAGAACGATCAGAGACAGTAAATAAAAATAAAATAAAATTGTTGACCGGAAAAAAAAAAAAGTTCACCGTATTTACGGTTATGCCACCGTGTCACTATTCACCCCCCCCCCCTTTTTTAACAGTATTGTCCCTTGAATATTACCCCCCAGATAATGAACATGTGGTGTCAATTTATGAACGCGAACGACGCGACTGTTTCGTACTTCGTACGATAAGCATATTTCGCACCCGAAACAGACTCTTATTATAGCTGCTAATTTTTGTAAGTAAACTAGTATTCACTTAATTACAGATACACCTTTGAATATTTTTCTGACACTCTTAATCTGATAATTTAAATTTCATTGATTTTTTATTTGAGATATTATAATTAATTACATAAATTATATACCGATCTATGCAAAGAACAAAATTAAATCACCGTACAGGGCATAAAAATTAAGCTCGTGTTTTATTTTTTAAAGTAAACAAGCTAGCATTGGTGTTCAATTGTTAACCATACATGTCAATTGATGACTTTGTACAAATGCCTATATTAGAGGTAATTTTGCACGAAAGCTAGCCTACATTAGGGCCAGGATTAGGGGTAATCTAGTACCATTTTTTTAAATGTTTTAGTTTTGGAATGATACATGTTTAAGAGGGCCGAAACATTTGTTACCTTTCCTTAACAAAAACAAACATTAGTTCGACCAATAAATACTCTACTTACCGGCCAAATCCAAATTAGATTAATATTATGTAATTATTCTCTTTATTTATACTCCTTTTCATAATATTTATCCTTGTAAGCTTGAAATTTTAACTCATATAATTTAACCTTTTAAAACTAATCAATATATCATATTTTAAGAATAGATAGTATAGTTTCAAGGTATTTGCTTTTTAGCTCTAATTCATCACATTTTTGAAAAAATATTTTTTTGAAAAATTCTTATACTTTCTATTTCAAGCTTTTCTTAATATGTGTAAAAATTATAAAATGGATAAATATTGTAAAACGGAAATAGTATTATATATTTGTGTTCTATCGTAATAGACTGACTCACTTAGTCCACTTAGCCTTAACTACAACACTATAATAAAATTTGACCCTTAGAAATTTCATCCTCAGTCTCATAAAACGAATATCTAAGAATAATATATAGTCCAGCCTTAATCTCATAGAAAAGTTAATGGGTAACAATAATTTATAAGATATCCTCGAACAATCATAGCCAATTGAGTGTGATTGTCAATAATAAAAATACGGAAAGGCTATATGTACGCGGTTTCGCGTCTAAATGGACGCGAAACCGTGCGCGTAGCTTAGGCGCACAGTTTTGTGCGCCTAAGCTACGCGCACAGGGGTAAAACAGACATTTTTGAAAATGTCTGTGACAAATCCGTGCGCGTAGCTTACGCGCACAAAAAAAAAAAGTGCATAACCCATGCGCGTAAGCTAGGCGCACCCAAAAAAAAATTGCAGAACTTTTTTTTCCACATAATCATGTAGAGAATTTCAATACGAGTCCGTACATATAAAATGCGTCCAAAACGGACATCGTTTGCCCCTCCAAAAGCCCAAAAAACGAAGTCTTCCTACCCATTTTTTTACAATTTGGTGCCCGATATATAGCACATTGTAGTAAAAAATTTTGGTATTTTTTTCATTTTTAAACTATAATTTTGTATAAAATTTTAATACGAGTCCGTACATAGACCTGTCAAAAACCGATCCAACCCGAAAGGACCCGAACGTCACTGGGTCAAGAAGGACCCGAACCCGACTCGACCCGAATGCAAATTCGAGCTCACGGGTCCCCTTTATTTTATATATTTTATTTCAGTTATATTAAATATTTTAATATACTTTATTAAATATTTTAATATACTTTATTAAATAATAATATAATATTAATTATAATATTATAATTATTTTATTAAACTTAAAAATCATAATAATAATCATAAGAAAATGACATGTTCGACCCGCCAGGTCAACCCGAATCCGCCCGACCTGAAAATTTTACCAACCCGATCGACCCGAACCCGATTTGACCCGAACCCGAGAATAAAAACTTTATATAATATAGTATTTCATTATATTTCATATAGTTACATTATATATTATAGTATTTCATTATATTTCATATAGTTACACTTATGTACTATAGTATTTCATTGTCTAGTATAGTTACACTTATATACTATAGTATTTCATTATATTTCATATAGTTACACTTATGTACTATAGTATTTCATTAAATCTAGTATACTTAGACTTATATACTATAGTATTTCATTATATTTCATATAGTTCCACTTATGTACTATAATATTTCATTAAATCTAGTATACTTAGACTTATATACTATATTATTTCATTATATTTCATATAGTTACACTTATATACTATAGTATTTCATTAAATTTCATATAGTTACACTTATGTACTATAGTATTTCATTAAGTCTAGTATACTTTGACTTATATACTATAGTATTTTATAAGTGTAACTATATGAAATACTATAATATATAAGTGTAACTATATGAAATATAATGAAATACTATAGTATATAAGTTTAAGTATACTAGACTTAATGAAATACTATAGTACATAAGTGTAATTATATGAAATATAATGAAATACTATAGTATATAAGTGTAACTATACTAGACTTAATGAAATACTATAGTATATAAGTCTAAGTATACTAGATTTAATGAAATACTATAGTACATAAGTGTAACTATATGAAACAAAATGAAATACTATAGTACATAAGTGTAACTATATGAAATATAATGAAATACTATAGTATATAAGTGTAACTATACGAAATATAATGAAATACTATAGTATATAAGTCTAAGTATACTAGATTTAATGAAATATTGTAGTACATCAGTGGAACTATATGAAATATAATGAAATACTATAGTATATAAGTCTAAGTATACTGGATTTAATGAAATACTATAGTATATAAGTATAACCATATAAAATATAATGAAATACTATAGTATATAAGTCTAAGTATACTGGATTTAATGAAATATTATAGTATATATGTGTAACTATATGAAATATAATGAAATACTATAGTATATAAGTGTAACTATATGAAATATTATAGTATATAAGTCTAAGTATACTAGAATTAATGAAATATTATAGTACATAAGTGGAACTATATAAAATTTAATGAAATATTATAGTATATAAGTATAACTATATGAAATATAATAAAGTACTATAGTATATAAGTCTAAGTACTAGATTTAATGAAATAATATAATACATAAGTATAACTATATGAAATATAATGAATTACAATAGTACATAAGTGTAACTATATGAAATATAATGAAATACTATAGTATATAAGCATAACTATACGAAATTTACTGAAATACTATAGTATATAAGTGTAACTATATGAATTTTTATATGTACGAATAGACTTGTCAACTGGGTCGGGTTGATCGGGTTCGGGTCATATCGAGTTCGGGTCGATCGAGTTGGTAAAATTTTTGGGTCGGACGAGTTCGGGTTGACCCGACGGATCGAACATTTCCTTTTCTTATGATTATTATTATGTTATTTAACTTTAATAAAATAATTATAATAATATAATTAATATTATATTATTATTTAATAAAGTATATTAAAAAATTTAATATAACTGAAATAAAATATATAAAATAAAGGGGATCCGCGAGCTCGAATTTGCGTTCGGGTCGAGTTGGGTTCGGGTCCTTCTTGACCCAATGACGTTCGGGTCCTTTCGGATTGGGTCGGTTTTTGATAGGTCTATGTACGAACTCGTATTAAAATTTTATACAAAATTATAGTTAAAAAATGCAAAAAATATCAAAAAAAATCACTACAATGCACTATATGTCGGGTATCAAATTGTAAAAAAATGGGTAGAAAGACTTCGTTTTTTGGGCTTTTGGAGGGGCAAACGATGTCCGTTTTGGACGCATTTTATATGTACGGACTCGTATTGAAATTCTCTACATGATTATGGGAAAAAAAATTGCAAATTTTTTTTTTTGGTGCGCCTAGCTTATGCGCATGGGTTATGCTTTTTTTTTTGTGCGTGTAAGCTATGCGCACGGGTTTGTCACAAGCATTTTCAAAAATGCATGTTTTACCCCTGTGCGCGTCCATTTAGACGCGAAACCGCGTGCATATAGCCATTGCCCATAAATAAATCTATAGTATGAATATTGTAAATATATTTCAATTTCATGGAAAGAAAACACAAACTAACTCTCATATTATAATAACAACGTTTATACCAAGTGCTCGTTTGGTTGATAAGTAAATTCAAATGAATTAAATTTTGCAGAAAGTGATATCAATTATATGTGTTTGGTTGATAACTAACTTTTTATTTTTGAAAAATCCAGATTTTTAATTCCTACCAAACAAAAGATTTCCAATCATCTATGGAGGGATGGGTAAAATTTTATTCTCATATATTTTTTATAATTTAAATTTTAACCAAATAAAATTTATAATTTTCATTAATTCAATTTTTCATGATATTTTACATAAAATAATTTTTTAAGAATTACACTTTATGAAAATAGTGATGTATTCGACCAAACGAGCATCATGACTTTTTCAACAATTAATCAATACCCACTAAATTACTGCACGGGATAAACTCTGATCGAGTACGACCCACACACATCATCCCATTAGAAAAGCGATGACCAAGCCTAAGAAGACCCAAATTAATGGTCGAAATTAAGGACCACCAATTAACAACAAATGGGAGCACTCAAAAATCCAACTTGTCACATACTTTGTTACATTATAATATATAAAAAATTCATTTTAAATTATTCCTTATTACGCATATATAAATACTTGAATACCGGCCACATCCCAATTTCATTCACTTCATCCATAACTCTCCTTGGGTTAATTGTTTTTTTATTCGTCTCATAATCGATCGAGCACATTGATTATAATTAGTCTATTTAGTTGTTAATTTCTTTATTAATTGTTTTTGTATATATATAATTAGGTGGATCGATCGATCGATTACACATATATACATGCATGGAAGGAAGAAAATCAGACGGTGAAGCCAAGTACAGAGGGGTGAGGCGGCGGCCATGGGGGAAGTACGCGGCGGAGATACGAGACCCGAAGCGGAACCGGAATGGGTCGCGGGTGTGGCTGGGCACCTTCGACACCCCTGAGGAGGCGGCCCGGGCCTACGACCGGGCCGCCTTCGGGCTTCGCGGGCACCAAGCCATCCTCAACTTCCCCAACGACCAGCAGTATTGTAGCGGCAGTTCTTCTTCAACGAGTGAAGGTGCAGAAGGGCAAGTGATAGTGTTGGAGTGCTTGGATAATAATTTGTTGGAGGAGATGCTTCTCCATCAAAAGCCCAGCCACTAGCTATATATATGTACACAGTGGTGGATATAAGAATTGTTCGAAGAGGGATAACAAAATCGTTTATGAAAAATTATATAATATTGTTTAACATTAATCACACGTTACTATTTGTATAATTTATTTACAAATCTTATATACTAGGTGGATTATTATGTTTTGAAAAACCATTTTTAACTAATTTATAATTTTAAAAATATTTTTGGACAAATAGTAAGGAGAACTACCTAGAAAATGTTAGTATGATACTATCAAATATATTGTGAGAATTTTAAATAAGATTAATTCAATTACCTTATAAAATTTTTAACTTATTTCATAATCATTGTGGATAAAAAATAGGAAATACAAACATTTGTATAAAAGAGAAAATAAAAGACACAAATTGTTATTTATCTAAATAGAAAAAATACAAAAGATGAGAGACTTGAACCCAAAACCTTTGAGTTAAACTCTTATTCCACAACCAATTGAGTTAATAACTCTTTTTGTTTGCATACACAAGACATTAATATATATATTTATTTAAAATATTATTTTTTTAATATATGACTTGATTCAGGAGAAGGGGGTTACCAGACCCCCCAAGACCCCCTGGATCCGCCTCTGTATGACACCCATGGAAATAATAATATACAAAGTAAGGGGTAGAAATTATAAATACGTTTCTATTTTTTGGATTGTTGCCTAAACTTTGATATGTTTTTGTTTATGTCATGTAATTTAAATAAAAGAGTTATTATATAATATAAGATATTCGGAATTTTGTTTTTTTAATATTAAATTAGAATATTAATATTGATAAGTTTGACTATAGTTTATTTTATAATAAAAAATTAAATTAAATAAATATGATAATATGACCGTTTTTTAATTATGTGAAAATGACCGTTTTCTCTATTGAGTATAAATATTTATTAATAAAATATTTTATTATATTTAAAATAAATATACAAATTATTATTATGATAGCAATAATAGTGAAAAATGAAAATGCGTTAATTGTGTATTTTGGGTGAAAAGAGAGAAAAAACCATACAAAATATTATTTCACAAGAATTATGATAGTTATTTTGCTCCAATAAAATAAAAAACATTTATTGTAATAAAGAAAAAAGTAACTTTTAAAATAATATAAATTGAAGTCCTTTACAATGAAAATTTCATCTCATTGCGAACGTACAAGGGTTCTCGTACCGATCGATCGATGTTCCAACTATACTCTAACATAGTTAATTCATATTTCCAATTGGGTTTATATAGTTTGGACTAAATTAAAGGTAGAATAATGGGTTTGGAAGGGATTAAGCCTAAAATATTAGAGGATGAGTTGGATTTAAAATTAATTAAGAAGATGGAAGATCAAATAAAAATAACATAGAAAGAGAATTAATGGTCTAGAATTTTAGGAAAAAGTGTGTAGTTATCCACTTTGTAATATGTGTAAACCTAGAATATTCTAAGGAAAGTTGTTTAGTAGTAAGCTTATAAATATGCATGTGTAGTAGTATTTTGGAGCAATCGAGTAAGAGAGCTCAAGTGAGGGTGTGAGCTAGCTCGTGTGAGAAGGTGAAGTTGTCTGTATGAGTGTGTCTCATATAAAAAAAAGGTGTAGTGAGCTACTCGTATAATATCTCTTGTATATCTTGAAGGAATTGTGTCCTTTAATCAAAGGTGTAATTACCAAACATGAAATATGACAATTAATGGAGATTTACAATCCGGGAATTTTAGAGGTCGTAGTGCTTTGCTAGAAGCCAACTACGATCAATGAGCTTAATTGGGTTAGGCCCATGGCTATAATAACTGGTCCTATGAGGTCACACATATAGAGTTATCGGGCTGGATCAAACCGAACCGAAAGCCCATGTTAGACATGAATTTCGGCCCATGTGGTTTATATTTTTAGTTAGGCTTTTATTATTAATGAATAAAAGTTACCATTAATAATTACTTGATAAGGAGATATCTTATTAGAATATATATGAAAATAATATAAAGATATTATATTTATCACTTATGATAAGATGTGATATTATATATGTAATTGTTATTTATTGGAAACAATAGACCTCTTCCCTCCTCCAATTCAAGGGTACGGCCGAACCACTCCAAGAGAAAGAAAAGTTCGCTCCTTCGTTAGTCGTTCTAGCAGACGAGATCAAAGGCGATCCAGATTCCAGACTCGTGTGAACCAAGTAGAGAAGTCACACTTGGGGTTTTCGATCTCCGCTGAAATCTTGTAGGAACGTTTCAGACTCGCATCAAACGGTATGTAACTCTACTTCTAATTGATTCATACAAGAGATCCTTGTTAGATGCTAAAAAATAATTTTCTAAAATTCCAACACATCTTCAATTCACTATCTAATTCCAACACATCTTCAATTCACTTTTATATATTGACTGACATTGCTCATTCCGGAGGTAACTACATGAGATGGATATGCAAGTACAAAGGTAGATGACATGACATGTATGACTATAGATACTTGGATCATTTTTACCCAAAAAAAAATAGATACCTGGATCATACTGAAGAGTTTTAGAACTATACTAATTAGGGCTCTTCAAAAGTGGTCCGGATCGGAAAAGATCGGTTCGACCGGTCTCTGATCCACACTTTTGAAAAAATTCAGTCCAGACCGGATGAATACTCCTAAGAGCATCATTAATGGGGGGCTTATTGGAGGCTTTTTGCCAATAAGCCTCACTCATTTCTTTAATTTTAGTGAGAGAGGGGTTTATTGGAGTATATTAAATTATAATTATATTCTTTTATTTATATCAAATTATCAATATATTCTGTATATTAAATATTTAATATACTCTTTATATTAAATGATAAAGAATAAAAAATATAAATTTATTAAATATACTTTATTTTAAATTAAATTAATTCATACATGAATTAAATTAAATTAGTATATATTTATATTTTAGTTATTACATTTTTATAGTTTACACTATTCACAATGTCATATTAAAACTTGTCTAAATAATCTTAATTAGTACATTTTTATAGTTTTAACTATCCACAATGTCATTTTAATGTATAGAAATTAAATTAGTGTATATTTATATTTTAAACCACCATAAATAATATTAAAATTAATTGTTTTCAATTAATAATATACAAAATACAATAAAAAAATTCAAAAATATAAGAAACATAACCATTATGGGTGTCTATGGATAAAGAAAAATACAATTAGAATTATAGTAAATTTTTTATTTTTTTAATGTAAGAAAATAAAAATATTCTATTTTTAAAATTAAAAAAACGGACGGTCATAAAAAATTCATGACCGTCTGATCGCGCGCCACATGGCACCATCTGGGTGCGCGAACACGGCCCAGTAAAAAGGCGCCACATGGCACTGCAAAGAATAATTCCCCCCCCCCCCCCCAATAAGCCCGGCTTGAGGGGCTTAAATTTTGCCCATTTTGTAACCCCAAGGGGAGGCTTATTGGGGGCTTTGAATTTTTTAATCCAAAAAATTCAATAAGCCCCTCAATAAGTCCTATGTTAAAGATGCTTTAATACTAATATGTGTCCAAAATTCGAAAGTATAAATATTATTGAATATTTTAAAAATTAAACTAGTAAATTATAAGTCTAATTTGTTTTACCTATGGTAATAAAGTTTTTGTATGATTAGAATTGAAATTATATACGTAAATTTGTAAGCAAAAATAAAAAATAATTTAAAATTTTCATATAAATAACTGAATAAAAGGACATAAAAAAATAAATTTAAGTGATGGGAATGATTAATTATGTATAATTAATTAAAAGAAAAAATAATTAAATTATATTACATATTTAGTTCAAATAATTTTAATATATATTATCACTTTTGCATATGAATAAGAAATAGCATATATATATATATATAGTATTGATATATATTTCAACATCTTTCATATACAGTGTTGGTAAGGACTAGATGTCAAAATTAGCGCTTAAAGTGTCACATTTACCCGTCCTTTGATCTAGATGGCAAAAATACCCTAGACAAATGAATCGAGTCCAACGATGAGAAATCAATTAAGCGCCGTTAAATTAAAACTTGCATTGCATAATCACATTGTAAGGGTTTAGAAGAGTGGAGCACATTCTGTTATAGTTTGTTATAACAGAATGACCACTGTAGGCTTCAAATAGCTCGAGGAGCTCTCGCAGGAAACCATCCATGAAAATACAAAGTGAATTTCTTCTATCTCTCTCTTTCCCTCTCTCTTCTTCCTTCTTTGTCTCTTCTCTAACTCTACCTATCCTTGTGACAGAAGCTTCCAAGGAAGCTTAGCATTCTAGCGTGCAGGAACATAAAAAATTGGTATCAGAGCAGTTCTTTCCGGCTCAGAGAAATGGCCGACGGCACACACATGAAGACAATGGAAGAAAATCTCAAGAAGATGGAACTATTGGTGCAGCAGCATGCGACGACCATGCATCAATGGATGAGTTCTTCTAGTCAAAATTTTGAAGAATTCCGGCTACAATTGGAAGGAAATCGGGTTCAATTCACTGAGTTCCAATCGCAGTTGGAAGGAACACAATCACGAATGGAGGATCTTCATCGGAAATCAGATGAAAGAATGGAGAATCTTCAAAAGTTTACTGAGCATCGCTTTGAGAATCTTGCGGAGATGATGAGGAATATGAATCGCGATCGGGTGCAAGAATATTTGGTTAGCAATGGTGGATTGAATTCGGGAGAAAATCAAGCGTGTTCAGCGGCGAATCCAGGGTGAATCCAGTGATGAATGGAATTCCATGAGTTCCAATTCCTGAAGTCAGGACACATAGTGCAACTGGAGGAGGCCATCAACATGGATTCTTGGAGAGAACTTCTTCCTTGGGATCGGATTCCAGAGGTAATTCCAGGATGCCTAAACTTGATTTTCCTAGTTTTGATGGAAAGAAACCTAAAAGTTGGGTGCGTAAATGTGAAAAATATTTTAGAGTTTTTGGTATTGTGGAAGAGCAGAGAGTAGAAATTGCTTTGATGTATATGCATGATAAGGCCGATGTGTGGGCTCAGGGATTGATTCTCCATAAACCTGATATTGGTTAGCTTGAGTTCAATGATGTTGTTTGTATGAGATTTGGGGAACAACGGGGTTCTGAAGTGGTTGAAGAGTTCAATAAGTTGAGTCAGCTTACTGATGTGGAGGATTATACTGAGAGGTTTGATGAGTTGAGAGCTTGTATGATGTCCTGCAATCCATTGTTGCCCGAGTCTTATTTTGTCTCGAGTTACATTAGTGGGTTAAAGGAGGAAATTAAGTCCTTGGTCAAATTGAGAAGGCCTGATTCTTTAGCCATGATGTATGAACAAACTCGGTTGCATCAAGGGATTGTTCAGGCGATTGTCAGATTAAGCAAAGGACCATGGCGACCTAATCCAAAATTTCATTCTAACAATACTGTCAAGAGTCAGTTTCAACCTTCATCCACTGTTACCAAACCTTTTGCACCTTCCTCATCTATGCACTCCACCAAGAATCCCACTCTAACTGAACCTAGAAGAACTCCAAATTTATGTTATAAGTGTGGTGATAGGTACTTTGTGGGGCATAAGTGCAAGGTTCAGACATTGCATAGTCTGCTTGGGCCTGAAATTGAAGAGCATCGGTATACAGAATGTGGAGAAGTAGGGGGTGTAGACAATATGGGTGATGGAACTGATTCTATTGAGGAACAACCGGAGGTGTATGTCCATGCCTTGACAGGCAGTAGCCCTTTGAATACCATTAAGATCAAAGGGCTAGTTAGGAATCGACCTTTTACAATTTTGGTTGATAGTGGTAGTACCCACAACTTCTTGGACCCAAGAATAGCTAAGGAAGCAGGATTTGAACTTCAAGAATGTGGCATCATGGTTGTTTCGGTAGCAAATGGGGAGAGAATGATAAGTCACCAGAATTGTGCTAATTTTGAATGGGTTATATAGGGTCACAAGTTTTCTTTTGGCATCAGAATACTGAAGTTGGTAGGTTGTGACATGGTTTTGGGGGTGGATTGGCTTCGTGAGTTCAGTCCACTGACACTTGATTTTAAACAATTGAGTTTGTCTTTTATGAAAGGCAATCAAAAGATTGAGCTGCAGGGTTTTCAGGAGATGGCATCATTGAAATTGATGAAGGGTACTACACTGCAGAAGTTATTAAAGAAAAGGATTCCTTTGTTGATCACTCAAGTAGCTCACTGCTTTCATATGGAGAATACAAGTGTGCTACCAAGTCAGATAACTGAATTGTTGTTACAATTCCGGGATGTATTTGAGGAACCAAAGGACTTACCTCCTATGAGAGGTCATGAACACCACATTTATTTGAAACATGAGGCATTGCCAGTGTGTTCAAAACCATATAGATATCCTTATCTACAGAAGAATGAGATTGAAAAACAGGTTGAGGATATGTTGAGGAGTGCAACTATGCAGCCAAGCCACAGTCCTTTTGCTTCTCCTACACTATTGGTGAAAAAGAAAGATGACACTGGGAGGTTTTGTGTAGACTGCAGACAGCTGAATGATATTACTATCAAGGATAAGTTTCCAATTCCCCACATTGAGGAGTTACTTGATGAATTGCAAGGAGCATGTGTCTTCTCTAAGTTGGACCTTAGAACTGGTTACCATCAGGTGAGGATGGCTCCAGAAGACATCCCTAAAACTGCTTTTAGGACACATAGGGGGCATTATGAATTCAAAGTTATGTCTTTTGGGTTAACTAATGCCCCGGCTACTTTCCAGTCATTAATGAAGGAAGTGTTTGCTCAGTTTTTGAGGAAGTTTGTCTTAGTTTTCTGTGATGACATTCTGGTGTATAGTAGTGGATTGGAGCAGCATGTTGAGCATCTGTCAGTGGTTTTGGAGACTTTGAGGCAACATACCTTGTTTGCTAAGAAGTCTAAATGTGCTTTTGCTCAACCTCAAATTGAGTACCTTGGACATATTATTTCAGGAAAGGGGGTAGCTACAAATCCTTCCAAGATTTCAGCCATGTTAGCTTGGCCTTCTCCCAATTCAGTCAAGGAGCTAAGGGGCTTTTTGGGACTTACAAGGTACTATAGAAGATTCATTAAAGGTTATGGCATTCTTAGCCGACCTTTAACTGAACTTTTGAAGAAAGATTCTTTCAGTTGGTCCCAAGAGAGTGAATTTGCATTCAGGCAGCTCAAGGAATTATTATCCTCCCCTTCTGTTCTGAGATTACCTGATTTCTCTTTGACATTTGAAATTGAAACTGATGCCTGTGATACTGGTTTGGGGGCAGTTTTGATGCAACAGAGTCAACCTATTGCTTATATCAGTAAAGCTTTGTCAGGTAGACACTTACTGCTTTCTACCTATGAGAAAGAACTCCTAGCTATTCTACTTGCAGTGGACAAGTGGAGGCATTATTTGGAGCCTTCTCATTTTCTCATCCGCACTGATCATCAAGCCTTGAAGTATTTGTTCGAGCAGCAGTTAACTATACATTTGCAGAGGAAAGCAGTGAGGAAACTGTTAGGCCTTTCTTATTCCATTTCTTATAAGAAAGGGAAGGAAAATGTTGTTGTTGATGCTTTGTCTAAAAGATTTGAATCTTCTTCCTGTTCCATACTGACTGCAGTTGAGCCACAATCGATGAAACAAGTTACTACTAGCTATGCTCGGGATGATTGTGCCAATTAATTCTTAGCCAAGTGTTTGATAGATCCACCACTACATTACAGTGTTCAGCAAGGGTTGCTCAGGTATAATACCTCAGCCACTTGGGCCGGTCCATCACAGGGCTACAGCCCATACACCCCAACCCTTCACTAGTAGCTCCAAGTTCAAGGCCCAGCTATTTCTAGTAGGTTGTTGGTGAGTCTCGAACACGAGACCTCACCCTTTAACAAGCAGCCGAAGCATCACTTGTCACCAATTGCGCTGCAGCACAATTGGTGACAAGTGATGCTTTGGCTGCTTGTTAAAGGGTGAGGTCTCGTGTTCGAGACTTACCAACAACCTACTAGAAATAGTTGGGCCTTGGGCTTGGAGCTACTAGTGAAGGGTTGGGGTGTATGGGCTGCAGTCCTGTGATGGGCCGGCCCAAGTGGCTGAGGTATTACATAAAAAGTACACTTTTATGTTGGATAGGGGCCTCCGAGCGCATTGGCCCAGCCATTTCTATCCCCCATGGGCCGCAGCCCATGTACCCCAACCCATCCCCCAAACTGGGTAGGTTGTTCGCAAGGCTCGAACTCGAGACCTCCCGCTTTAACAAGTGGGCGTTAGGCCGCTTGTTAAAGCGTGAGGTCTCGTGTTCGAGACTCACGAACAACCTCCCAGTCATTACCTTCTTCTGCAAAGATCCATCCCGTCTTTCATGTATCTCAATTGAAGGCTAGTATTGGTTCTCATATTACTCCTTTCCTTGTTCTTCCTGTCACTACTGATACTGGAGATGTGCTCGTAGCCCCAGCAGCTATTTTGGACTCTCGACTGAAGAACTTGCCATCAAGAGACCCTGTTTCTGAATGGTTAATTCAATGGGAAAATTTGCCCATTGAAGAGGCTACTTGGAAATCAGTTGCCCATATTCTTCAACAATTCCCTTCTTTTGCCTTCACACCTTGACGACAAGGTGTCTTAATTGGGGGGGAGGGGGTATTGTAAGGGTTTAGCTAAGTGGAACCCATTCTGTTATAGTTTGTTATAACAGAATGGCTACTGTAGGCTTTAAATAGCTCGAGGAGCTCTCGCAGAAAACCATCCATGAAAATACAAAGTGAATTTCTTCTATCTCTCTCTTCTTCCTTCTTTGTCTCTTCTCTAACTCTACCTATCCTTGTGACAGAAGCTTCCATGGAAGCTTAGCATTCTATCGTGCAGGAACAGAACACACACATACTTGGGATATAGTCTTATTATGATCGAGATGATAGATTGTGTAACTTACATTACATACAAGATGAATTGATGAATCAGTTCTTATTTCAAGGGTAGCATTGGCCCGTACCACTAGGAACGGTGGGATCCACCCAGCCTCCTTTATAATCCAACGGCAAAGCTTGTTCTTGCCGCATCCGGAGTCGTCTCTCGAACCCAAGTATATGTCGAACCAATGCAGCGCGTTGTTGAACACGAAGCCGCAGAAGACATCCACGTGTCCTCCCAGCAACTTTAACGGCGTCGAGTGGGTTTCCCCGTACGCCGCGCCATCTGGTGGACCCCGTAGTCTAAGTTGGCATCCTTACTGCACATTCTCCTTCCCTTCTAGGTTGTTCGTCATACGCACCTCCGTGCTCTGCACGCGCCCAGGCCGCTCTCTCGTAAACAGCTCCCTCTCCGTGGCCGCGTTGGCTGCGGGGAGCCACGTGTATTGGAGCAACGCTGCTGCCGTTACAAGTGACGTCACGAGCTTGTAGTACTGAGAATTTCCCATGTTTATAATTTGCTGATTAATTGGGTTTTTGGGAGAGGTTATGCGTATATATACAGATGATGGCCATCATGTTTTCGTTTATTTGCGAATTCAATGGTGATATACTTTTGGTGGACTGTGAATGGTGAATATCTGAAGCATAATATATATGTACTATATACGTTTCATTTGGTACTATATATGTTTTCGTTCTGATCGATCCACAATTAATTTAGAATATATAATAACGATCATGTTCATATTTTCGTTCTGATTGTGATTAATTAAGCACATTACTTGTAGGGTTTTTGTGGTTGTTTATGATAGAATATTAACAAGTTAAAATAAAAAATTATTTTTAAAATATTTTCTAAAATAAAATGGCTAAAACCCTTAGAAAAATAAATAAATAGGCTCAAGTTTCTCGATCTCAGATCACGTTTATTTTTTGGTAGAAATCTTAAATCAGGTATTTGTAAGTCTCAATTAGCATGTTACTATGGTCAAGAGTTTGACATTTCCCTCCCCATTATAACAACCTAAGCATTTCCTATGAACAGAAGAAGAAAAATCTTCGATGGGCAAATTGGACTTTTTAGGTATGATCACTTTCAGTTTGGTTGATTAACCCGAGTCTAATTTGCCTGCTTGCTTTCGTGTTTATTATTTTAATTAGTTAAATTGGATTTTGTTTCAATTTATTGATAAATAGAATTCTTTTATAGTTTAATCAATTTTAAAATAAAGTGGTCAATAACGAAAGTGTGAAGTGTAGTAGAGAGCAAATTAGGGGGTAGAGGATCCCAATTGATTATACGATTATACCTAGACTAATATATGTTTTATTTTGTGAAAATATGTGGATTAATTAACTAAAAGTCGTGCAAATACGAGTGCATAGGCACAGATTTACTCAATTTGTAATTTCAACGATTTCATCTTAAAGGTGAGAGAATGAGTAACCTACCAATCTTTTATATCACGTCTTGATATTCACCCTTTTTTTTATGTATGATGGACTTAATTTGTCCGCCCAGAAAAGGCTAATGAAAGAATTTGTGTATGTATCAGCAAAACTAATAATTGCAGAGCATAAACTCCAATGCATAAATGAAACCTAATGCTAAGCAATACATCAAATAGATTCATAAACACAAGAATTGGAAAAACAAAAGGCCAACCGATTGTGAATTTTTCCCTAAAATTCCAAAATGATTCTAGATTCATTGTTTGAATTTGAGGAATTGAAACTGAAAATTAAATTTTGTCTAACAATAAACTAAATCGTATTTGCTAAACTTAAAGAGGCATTTGTCTTGTAGGATGTTTGAATGGAACCTCAAAATATATTAAGCTGCATTAAAATACAAACTATAAAGTAATATCCTAAAAATAAGCAATAAAATTGATTTTTTATTTACTGCCTCTATCAAGTATCAACTTTTGATTTCTTTATTTCTTTATTTTGCTTCCTAATTAGCGGGCCACTTGGGCCGGGCTGAAAAAGGAAATGCTTGGGCCGGAAGAGTTGGACTTGGACTTAGGATCCTTTGGAAACTTGGGTCTTCTTAAATGGGCCTTGAGAGTGACTTTACAAGCATGAAAGACCTTGTAAGGAAATTAGTCATATCTAATCCATTACAACTTGCAAGCATTACCATTACAAAACCCATCCTAAGTAACTAAAATGTGCCTCAAAACCACACATGATCCTATTTCCTAACTACCCATCTGCTTCTGCCTCCTCATCTCCAACACCTTCCTATGCGAGTTGGAGTGCAGCTCCGTCGAGAACGTCGGGCTGCTGGCAGGACGATACTCGGGCACTAGCCTGCCCGACTTGTACCGGACCCCACACGCGTTGCAGAGGGTCTTTGGCCCCGTGGGCCCCGCCCTCCACTGCGGGGTCTTCTCCGTTTGGCAATGCCGGCATTTCCTCCCAAAGACGGCTGATGAGGAGTCACTTTCCATTGGCTTGTTGTTGGCGGCTCCTCCTCCAGCTCTGCTTCTTTTGTTGCTCTTGTTCCCACTGGTCCCCCACCCGGAATAATCTTGCCATTGCTCCCTTCTTTTCTTCCTCGTAGTCTTACTTCTTGCTCGAACCGGGACTTTAAAGTTGTTGTTGTTGCTGCTGTTGGTAATGTTTTCAAGCACCGACACCGGGCTCTGGTTGAACTTGTTGTTATTAAGATTGTTGGGAATGATGTCGACAAATGATTCGAACTTCGGGAAGGCGTCCTTGTTTGAGATCCACTCTAGCTCTTCTTCTTCAACAATTCCCTACATATTATTGGTGTATATTTGTATTTGATCATTACAAGCCCAAGTTTTAAAATTCAGAAAAGGCACCAGCATTGAAAATTCAAAAGCACCCACAATACAAAGATTCCATATCTTAGGACGAACTTTGCTATAACCAAGTCATTTTTTGCTCAAAAGGAATGAGTTTGCTAGACTCCCACTAGACCAAGACACAATTGGCCGATTGTGACTACTAATAGTAGGGTAGGTCTATCTCAAATTTTAATATTATTTTGGATGCAAGGTGTATCTCAATTCTAAGGGTAGGGATCATTGCACGTGGTGTCACGTGCCCGATATTTTACTATTTGGACGGGTTTTGTTGTCCATATAAAATTCTGGTGGGCTCAGTCACATGGAGGAACGTCCAAGTTCAATCTTGATATTATTAGAGTATACTACAATTAGTGCATGTCTGAGGAAGAAAATAATGGGTCACTCACAATAATGGCATAACGCGCTCCACTGAAAGAGAATTATTTTTTTCCTAGCCACAAGATATTCATGAAGACAATGGAAAATGTCGCATTTGCCCCTGATTTTACCCTTACTTTCCAGCTAAGTCCAAGCTGTATGTTTCTTGATTCATCAATTTCTACTGCTTAAAAGGGGCAAAATCGTCTATATGGTCAAACAATACAAGCCAGTCAATAAATTAAAGGAAACAAAGTCAGCGAGCACCTCATTCTGAGATTCCAATTTCCAAGCCCAATACAAAGAATCACCCCCGCTTGGCGCTTTCAATGAGTAACGGTTAAAAACAGTATAAATTCTGACACGTCACCTAGACGACCCGGGCGAGTCCATATGGAACTCGCCGAGTCAACTCGTCCCGGCTTCCCCGAGTTGCGAAAAACCCTAGCCTTGAAACTCGTAGTCAAATTTAATACCAACTCCGGCAACTACCAAATTCAAAGCTCAATTAAACTTTAAAGAGGTTGAAAACTTACAGAGTTTTTAGCGCCGCGAGAAGAGTGAAGAGAGAAAGGGGCGGATTTTAGGGATTTGGTTCTGTTGTTGCTGTCGTTGTCCACGTCATCGTCTTCCTCCCCGATATCTGAGGCGAAGTCGAGCAGGTCCTCGAGAGATTCCATTCTGCGAGAGGGCGGGGGAGAGAAATCAGAGGAGGGGGGATTGGAGAAGAAAAACAGTGGTGGTTTTTGGTTTTGCTAATGGGAAAGAGACAGAAATGAGAAAGTGAGGAGGAAGAAGAAGATGATGAGGCGTTTCTTTTACTTCTCCGTTTTGGCTATATTAATTTTGTCTTGTTTTTTGGGGAGGGGTTTACGTACCACTAAGAAAGCGGGAATGTAAAATGTCCATTTTTTATTCATCCTTATTTTGACTAAACTACAATATATTATGCCAATTGGGTAAATTTCTGCATCTTGATTACATTTGTATAGAGAAGACATAAACTATGAATTACTTAAATTGTTTTCGTACAAAATGGAATCAAACCTAATATGAAAAGCCTATAAGAAATCTGAACGACGTAATTGAGACATATAAATGAGTTATACATGCCATGTTATCCTACAACTTGCAAAATAATTTGAACGATGATGTAAAAAATTTATCGACAACAAACAATCGGACTCCACCATAGTATGCGTCAAACCTTGTTAAGATCGACAAGCCTTAAATGCCCACAATATCGCATTTCGCACAGTGACGGGCGTAGAAATAATTAGAAGGAATCACAAAAAATTCACTTAGAGCTGATATTTTTATTTTTATTTTGAGAAAATAGAGCTGATATGTTAGGATATGTAGTATACGGCTATTGTCTCTTAGATGTTTTTATTTTTTGTCGAGGCAATGAATCTGGATAAATACTTTATTATTATAATATTTTAATTTAAAAAAGATAAAACTATATTATTTTATTATATTTTAAAGAGATTATTGACTAAAACTATCGGATGAGTTATAAAACTAAGGCTAACAACATTAGTTTATCAAGAGTTCATATTACATTTATGAATTTATTGATACATGTGATTTTTTTTTCAAATACCGTCCCAGTATTATATAACGCATAAAAACAGATTTAGAAAGTAGAATCGTGTCACTTGTAAATTAGAGCAAAATACATTTTATGATATTCGTATCATTTCTAATAAAAAATATTACAAGTGAAAGAGTTTCCAAAGGTTTATAGCAAACACTCTTGCATATAAATGATTTGTATATCTATCTAGTATGTCTAATTGAAATCTATACACATTATTACACCCTATAACTATACAAATTCTAACTAAAATCCTTCATCAAACTACTAAAATTTACTATAAAATTTTATAATATATCTTAATAATAAAAGGGTAGGGGGAGAGAGGTCACTTGACCCCCAAGACCCCCCTTCTCTGCCATCCGCCTTGGCAAGCTCAAAACACTTTTATTCAACGCTAAATATATACTAGTCTATACTACACATACAACTCTTAGAGGTTGAGTGATTGAAAAGATGTATCAACAATCTACCAAGTGCAGTCTCGCACTCGTAAGGTGAGACAATGTTCTAAAAGGCGAAAGCTTGATGGTGAGCAATGCTTTAAAAGACACTAGGTACATGGGATCTGAGAGCTAAGGGGTGATGAGAACCTAACGTCTAAGCATGGGCTTAATCGGATTAAAATTGTATTGGAAAAGTTGGAAGAATTGAAAGATTTGAAGTAAATAATGGGAAGAATTGGAAATTTTGAAGAAATTGAAAACAAAAAACACAAAATAGAACTTAACCTAATCCGCTTAGTCCGACTTGCCATCCTAGCCCGACTAGAACCCGACTTGCCCGTCTAGAACCCAACCAAGCCTCGATTTGGCCAAAATCGGGTCAGTGCCCGACTGTCTATCACCTAGACGGGCGCCTAGCCCGATTTTTAGAATACCGGTGGTGAGGGAGTCTAACGTCTAGACGACTAGTTAGGTTGGGGAATAGACGGAACCTATGGACTAAAATGGTATTCAATTTATTTATTTTGGTCCATAAAGAGGGCTATGCCCTTAGTGAAATTATAATGGTATTAAAATTTTAGAATAAATTAAGAATTTAGAAAACGGAAATATGTTTTTTTCACCATTTTTTTTAATACCACATACATAAGTTTTAATTTATCGGTTTTTTCGCCTGGTACCCCTGAGGTATGGCGAAATTCGCGAGGTGTACCAAAGTTTTGACTATTTCACGTGGTACCCCCGAGTTTTTTTTTCCGCCAAATACCCAACTGTTAATTAATTTGTTTAAAAAAAATCAAAAAAACCCCTCTCTCGTCTTCTTCACGAGATTGCTTCTGCCCTTCCGACGAACTCAACTCGCCGGCGGCCTTGTACTGAATTAGTCCTCCTCCCACCACCACCAACATTACAGATCTTGGACACTGAAAAGCTCTCAACTTGGAACTCTCTTCTCGAATCACACCCATACTCTGAAATCACAGATCTCGACACAAACCCAGATTTCTTCACACTTGGGATTTTCTTCGCCGGAGCTCTGATTGGCACTTGCAATGATGAATTCTCATCCATCACATACGCAAATGACCCCATTGAATAGCACATCCTCAAATCCACCACCACATTCTGATTATGAAAATTGTTGTTGGATTCGCCTGATCCCTCCACATTCTTGAACTTGCCGAGCTTCACGGTGACGATTTTCTCCCCTGAATCGACTCCCTTGACTGAAATGGAAGCCTCGCTCGATTTCCTCGGGAATTCAATCCTAGAGGACCCGAATTCGAGGTCGTGGTGATCCGACCCGAACCCGGAATTGGTCCTCCCGAGCAGCTCCTCACCCATCTCCCTCGACCCGTCGCCGCAGACGATAGGCATCCGCGAGCTCCGGCAAGGCGAGAGGCCCTCAAGCAGGTTGGACCGACAAAGAGGGCAGATGGAGTGCGAGAGGAGCCACATGTTGATGCAGCCCGTATGGAACGCGTGGCTGCACTTGGGGAGCAGCCGGAGGCGGTCGTCGGGCTCTAACTCGCACAGGCAAACGGCGCAGTCGAAGGGGTCCTTGACGCCGATGATGGAGTTGTAGTGAAAGAGCGGCAGCGTGTCGATGAAGGACTGGTCGACGCCGGCGTCGTGGAGGTAGAAGAGTTGCTGCAGCTGGCCTTGAAGGGTCGTGACGTCATCCACCTCATCCGGGTCTCTGTTATTCGGCTTCAGGAGGAACCTCATCAGCATGTAGAGGAGGTCGGAGATGAAGAAGATGATTGCGAGGATGATGATGATGAGGAGTATGCTTGGGCTGATCTTGTTCTCCAGATTTGTTGCCTGTGAAATTGGGGGTTGAAGAGGAGAGTGGAGTGGAGCGTGAAACGAGATGTGCAGAGCCGATGAAGGGCACAAGGCCGCCGGCGAGTTGAGTTCGTCGGGAGGGCAGAAGCAATCTCGTGAAGAAGACGAGAGAGGGGTTTTTTTGGTTTTTTTTTTAACAAATTAATTAACAGATGAGTATTTGGCGGAAAAAAACGAAACTCAGGGGTACCACGTGAAATAGTCAAAACTTTGGTACACCTCGCGAATTTCGCCATACCTCAGGGGTACCAAGCGAAAAAAACGTTAATTTATTTATGGACTGGCAGTACATGGCCATAGATAATATATACAAGTCCCAAATAATTTTAGAATAGAAACTCTTTTATAAAACTCTAGTTTTGAAATTAATTATTAGTGTAGTACACGTGCCTTGCACAAGATCTGTTTTTTTTTTTTTTTACATTTTTAAAAGTATTATATTACAATTATATATTTAATTGATATAGAAATATGTAGTTAATGATTATTATAGAAGCAGAAAAAATCTTATATAAAAAATGACTAATTGAATAAAAATATTCAAGATATTAAAAAATTATATTATATAAAGAGAGGCGGAACTCTCCATAACTTTATTAATAGCAAAAATTGCCTAAGTAGTTTTTGAAACGGGAATAGCCACGTCCCTAATATCAATACTACTAAAACGATAAAGCATAATCAAAATGGTCATCTAATACATGAAAATGAAACACTAAACACTAAACATAAAATATCGTAAGATGTTCAAAGTTGCTACAAATTATGAAAAACTTCCTTGTATACTACATTGGCTGTAGTATTAGATATTTTCTTATTTTTGTCGCAAATCAATATATTCAAACATTTCTTGCTAGTCACTCTTGATGATGCAATAAAAAACTGACCATGACTGAAAACAGGGCGTGGAAGATATAAACCGACATTTGCAAGAGATTGACCATGGCTCTTGTTTATCGTCATAGCAAAACAGACACTCAAGGAAAATTGTCTATGTTGAAACTTGAGAGGGTATGAAGTGTCTGATGGTGACATGATCATGCGAGGAATCAAAATCGTATGTCTAATATTGTTGCCTGAAATAATTCTCTCTTGTATGACATGACTGCCAAGCTGCGTGGTTATCAATCTCGTCCCATTGCATAAACATGAAGACTGATCAATATTTCGAAGCAGCATAATAGGGATCCCAATCTTAAGTTTCAGTACATGATTTGACAGACCAGAATATCTAATAATGTTCAAGTAGTCAGACGTATAAATACTTGCATCACTGTCTTTAATAGAACCTGCCTTGCACAGACTATCTGAACTGAGATAGACTTTTTCATTACTAGGTAACGAAGACAATATATAGTCATTAACTCTATCTACCTCTTCATGTGTTGGTGCAAGAATTGTTCGTTCTTCAAAGTATGTCGAAGACAACTGATTGTCCAAAAGAGAGGGATAAACAGATTTAACAACTGTTGGAATCGGATCTAAGTCATAATCCTTCACCAAAAGTTCATCAGGAATTTGTATTTGCGCTTCTCCATCATTGGCATCACCTACAGTACCATCTCCGATGCTTAACCTTTGCTTCTTGGATATCAGAATCAAATGTACCTTGTTGAATCCTCATGTTTCTTGTCAAATTAAGAACTTTGCAATGTTCCCACAAATAAGAGGAATTAATAGTGGCAAAAACAATATCTTGCCTGCTCCCTTTTGTGATAACGGATAGGATTTGCCTAAGGTCTCTACCAAATACTATGACTTTCCCTCCAAAAGGCTGTACTGATCTAAGGGGATTTGTAGCCCGTAAAATATCTCTTAACGTCCTATCTAATGCTTCAAAACAGAATTTATTCGTCATCGGAGCTTCATCCCAGATAATAAGTTTGGCGGCACAAATCAACTCAAAAAGTTCTGTACCTGAACATATATGACACGTTGAATCATCATTAACTTGCAAAGGTATTTTAAACCTCGAATGAGCAGTTATGCCGCCAGCTATTAGGAGAGCATCATTTCCACTTGAAGCAACAATAAGTACTATTTCACCTTTAGACCACACAAAATTTAGCAATTTTAAAATTCGCAACTAACCGTTCCACGATCATGAAAATGTTCGTAAAGTTCATCCAATGTTTTCTAGCATTCACATTTAAGAAAAGATCGGCTTGAGAGTGTGACGGCTCACTTGTTAGTTGTACACAACTCTGACCACCTTTTGAACCCTCGTTTTTTGAGATACTACATATTAAGAAAGATTAGTACAAAGTAATTACTATTAATATAAATAGTTTGTATTAAAATTTGTTTAATATAATACGAATAAGATACATTTTCTTGAATTCAGAAATCTCACAAATACTTTCATCATCAAAATAAAGCTTTGTGCCATAATAATCATTTGACACATTAGGTGCATATATTATTCCATTTCCCTAGTTTTGCAAACTGAATGATAACAACGACCATAATCTGAGGTGAAACACCAATAAATGGACGACATAATTCAGCATAATCATCCCATAGTGTACAGTTGATGACATTATTCCTAGAAAAATTACACAATATAAAACAATATAACTCAGGATATAAAACATAAGAAAACATCATTTAAATATAGTACATTTTAATATTTATTATAAACGAAATAAAAAACAAAACATGCAAGAAAACAAAATATATATTATATATATTACGTATGAAATCAAAATATAACGCAGAATTTAAAACATAAAAAAAAGGTGAAATCAAAAGTATAGTTATGAAAATGGAATATAAAATACCTTGTATCCATTAACTGAATATTGATCCTTTTACCATCTTTCCCATTGCGATTAGTAAAGGTAACAATTTTATCACCAATTCCAACCAATTGACCAATAACATCTACAAAAGAATTAGTAATATGTTGGAGATATATAAATAACACTATTGAAACACTAATAGATTTCATATGAAATATTTATAAAAATACTAACCATAAACATATCCTTGATCCAATGACTCGCCGAGGATTTTTTCAAATTCAACAAATTTGAATCCATGAATAGGAACATAAATTGATGAACATGACTTAATTGTAATATTGCGATAAAATATGACCTTGTACTTGTGATAAGTGAACTTATAAGGTATATAATAAAGGGCAACTCCAAAGTTTGAAATAAAATACGCACTTCCTTCCTTTAATATTGCTAAGTTGACCATAAAAACTTCCTTAATTATCGCATGGATTTTATCACCCTGAAAAGTAAAAAATATAATAATTAATAAGGAATACAAACTACGAATATAAAACAGAATACTAAAAATATAATATAAAATAATGCAAATAAATATCTTAAAATCTATTAATATAACTTCAGTTGTACCGTATTGCATATGATCTTCTTTCTTTGGAACCTTAAATAAACGAATTACGCGAACCTTTAGTGCACAGGTTGCTTGGCTAGATGAAATGTCCTTTATTTCGTGTATTTCTTTTGACATAACTACAAAAGAAATAGGAAAAACATAAAGAGCCCAAAAGTATAATAAGTATGACATTAATTGCACAAACATAAACCACAAATAATTTGTATTTAGGCAGTAAAGTAGGTGACACCACTATACATGAAGTATAATAAGTATGACATTAATTGCACAAACGGATTTTATTTCACTATTGAAATGCCTTTAATCTTGTTTAGATTAAAGGTTTATACATAAAAAATCAGTATTGAATAATAATAATTTGTATTTATTTTGCTGCTGAATGTGTATAGTGTTCTAGAAAAATACAAAGCTTGATGTATTTGCTATTGAAACTTATCTGATAAAAGCTATAAATACCAATGACAATCTATAATCACACATACACACAATTGAAGATTAAATGAGTGTACTCCTTTGTAGAAATACGATCAATATGTACAAATTGTCCTAGAATGTATTTACGATCAATATGTACAAACTGACCTAGAATCACACATACACACAATTGAAGATTACATGAGTGTACTCCTTTTCAGAAATACGATCAATATGTACAAACTGTCCTAGAAAAATACAAAGCTTGATGTATTTGCTACTGAAACTTATCTGATAAAAGCTATAAATACTAATGGCAATCTAGAATCACACATACACACAATTGAATATTAAATGAGTGTACTCCTTTGCAGAAATACGATCAATATGTACAAACTATCCTAGAATCACACATACACCAACTATCATAGAAAGCAAAAAGCTTTTCAGCCTCCAGAATCTCAAAGAGAAAAACCATATACACTTTAGTTCTTTGCACGTTCAATCAAACAGAAAAAAACTATTTAAAAATATATTTACCTGTAAAATTATTGAACCCCGTCAATTCAGTTTTGCTATGATTTTGTGCAAATACACACCATATACACTTTTGTTCTTTGCACGTACAATCAAACAAAAAAACTATTTAAAAATGTATTTACCTGAAAAGTTATAGAACCCAATCACTTCAGTTTTGCTATGATTCTAGTTTTTTGTAATTCAATTGAGGGAGAGGTGTAGTTTTATAACCCCAAAAAGCGTTCAAGTTATTCTGCAAGATCGAACAAAAAGGAACAAAATATTATTTTTTTGTTAATTTTGGAAAACATGGATATTCAATTTTTGAAATATCATTTATGAATGTTGTCTTAATATTTTTGGTTATATGTGCAGATCATGCAATTGGAATATTGTTATCACAAATCTGCACATCTATTCAATTGGAATATTTGTTATCATAGATCTTGTAGATTTATGGCAGTTTTTGGATGTATTTCATGTTATTTTGAGTAATCCAGTTTTTTAGTTGTGCAAGCAAATTTTTATTGTTTGTAAAGTTCAACAAGTGCAGTTTTTGAGTTGTGCATTCCAATTTTTGCAGTAGGTTCAATTTTTGTTCAGTTACTATTTTGCTGGTATTTCTTGCAGGTTTTGTAACTAAATGTGCATTTGCATCATGCCATTAGTTTTATTACTATGTTGTTAGTATTTATTACATGTTTATTGCAGGTTTTGTAACGAAATGTGAATTTGCATCATGCCATTGAATATTATTGGGTGCACAGCTGGTTTAGTTTTATTGCAATCCAATCTTTGTAATTAATTTCCAGGTTCAATTTTTGGAAACAAATCTTTTGTTTCCAACGTCCAATGCAAATTTATTTAATATTTTTGGGTGCGTTTTGGAAATAATTTATGATTACATATTTATTTACGTACAAAATAAATATATGAATGATAATATTGTTTGTTACGTTTTGGAAATAATATATTATAAAAATCTTCATATTGTATGCATATCCTGTTAATACGGGAAGAGATTTTATTTGATTTGATTTTTGAAAATACAAAGAAAAAAAAAACTTGGCACGTAACAAAATCAATGGCGTGATGCCACGTGGCAGTAAACAAAATTGATTCATTTTGAGGGTGTCACGTAGTAGGTATTGTGATTTAGTAGCTATGTAGTAGATTCACCTCTTTTCTCCGACTTCTTGTACGCTCTTTGCTTCTTCCACCTTGCAATCCCCTAGAACAACTGACAAGTTCAAAGCAGGACACTCAAAGGTAGACCTGATCAAATACGGGTTCGGGTCGAGCCGAACCCGTATTTGATCATTATTCAGGCCAGAATCCTTAATCGGGCCCGCTCGTAATTCTGGGTCGGCCCGGCCTGCGGGCAGCCCGGTTGGTCATTCTCAAGTATATTTTTGATTTTTTTATACTTTTTTATTGTCCACACTAATTATTTAATACTATTAATAAGAAAAGGGTAAGTAATTTTAGGTTAGGTTTTTTTATTATATATATTTTTATATTAATTAAAAATAATATGCGGGCCGGGCCGAGCGGCCCGTACGGGCCTGAACATGTAACTAGGCCCGACCCGCTTACCCGTCTGGGCCGGGCCAAACAACCCGTTCAGGCTAGAATCCTTGTCCAGGCCCGTATTATTTGTCGGGCGGGCAGGCCAACTCGCGTTTGCTCAGATCTACTCAGAGGACATCTAGCGCCTAGGATATAATATAACACACTCATACACAAACAAATTGAGATAAACTACTATATAATTACTAAAGCAGAATACCAATTGCGCCACATGGCGCTCCGAAAATGAACCAAACCCCTCTACTGCCACGTGGCATCACAACATTGAATTTGCCACGTGTCAAGCTCTCATTTTTTCGATTGTTTTTTCAAAAATCTAATAAAATCAAAGAAAATAAAATCACTACCCATATTAGTCGGATATGCATACAATATGAATATTTTTAATACTCTAATATTTCCAAAAATGTAGCAAATAATATTCTCATCCATATATTTTTTGTACGTAATCTATATCTATATACTATTACTAAAGATCTCATTTACTTAATAGATCTCATTTTATATTGTAAATGGAAATTTTGAAAATGATATCTATCTAGCAAATATCCTCCTTCCAAATTAGCATAATATATTTTCATCATAAACTTCCATTTATAACTCTTTATTTCAACTAATATATTAATACGATAAGCATATCTTCAAACTATATTATTAGAAATCCACCAAATCACTTTTTTAGTTATTAACCTAATAAATTTGCACCAATATGGCAATATCATGATAAATGGATCAAAATGTTTTGATTAGAATAAATACTCTGTATTACCAAATACTATGGATAAATATGTAATAAGTTCGTGTAAATTTTGATATAATGATATGAGTTGCTAAATCCTCTCATCTTTCATTTTGAAATCCCTAGCCACAATCTATTATATATCTACTAAAGCAGAATACCTACTACGTCACGTGACGCTCCCAAAATGAACCATACCTTTCTACTACCACGTGGCATCACGCCATTGATTTTGCTACGTGGCAAGCTCTCCTTTTTTTCGTTGTTTTTTCAAAAATAAAATAAAGTATATGTCCATATTAACAGGATATGAATACAATATGAATATTTTTGTAATCTATTCTTTCCAAAACGTAGCATACAAAATTATCAGCCATATATTTATTTTGTACATAAATATATCTGTAATCATAGATTATCAGCCATATATTTATTTTGTAATCTATTATTTCCAAAACACTCCCAATAATCTACTATATATCTACTAAACTAGAACCTAATTACGCCACATGACACTCCCTCATTAGAAACCGTCGCATGGCACTCCCTCTTTAAAACCGGCACATGTCATTTTTGTGTTTTTTTAAAAAAAATTAAAAAAAAATCTAATTATAAATTAAAGATTATTATCCTAAACCTATCACTCATTTTTTCCTAATTTAAATACAAATCAATCACAAAGATTACAAATTCAGAATTTCCTAATTATATACAAATCCAAAATTTCCTAATTATATACAAATCCAAAATTTCATAATCTACTATATATCTACTAAACTAGAACCTAATTATGCCACATGACACTCCCTCATTAAAACCGCCACATGACGCTCCCTCATTAAAACTGTCACATGTCATTTTCTGTTTTTTTTTTCAATTTTTTAAAATAAATCTAAATTTAAATCAAATATTATTATCCTAAACCTATTACTCATTTTTTTCCTAATTTAAATACAAATCAAGCATAAAGATTACAAGTTAATCACATAGATTACAAATCCAAAATTTCTCAGTTATATACAAATCCAAAATTTTCTAATCATATACAAATCCAAAATTTCATAATCTACTATATATCTACTAAACTAGAACGTAATTACGCCACATGTCACTCCCTCATTAAACACATGTCATTTTCTACTTTTTTTAATTTTTTAAATAAAATCTAATTATAAATCAAATTTTATTATCTTAAATTTATCACTCATTTTTTTTTCTAATTTAAATACAAATCAAGCACAAATATTACAAGTTAATCACAAAGATTACAAATCCAAAATTTTCTAATTATATACAAAATCCAAAATTTTCTAATTATATACAAATCCAATATTTCTTAATTATATACAAATCCAAAATTTCCTAATTATGTGGAGGATTGAGATACGAAATTATTGATCCGGAATTAATTTTAATATCAATATTATCTAAAACTATTTTTTAATACATAGATTGATTTTAATAATTATTAATATTTGTAATTCAAGATATATGAAGTAAAAATCCGTACTTAGCACAGGAATTACACTAGTATTTTCGAAATTGAAAAGATGTAGATTATTATAAAAAGATATGGGGAAACTAGTAGATCATGTTCAATCTTTATACGGTGAAAGTTTCTTTAATTCGATGATTGGAGATATCTTCACAAAATAATTATATTTCACCTTAAAACAGTATAAGACATTATGAAATCTTGAATGTTTTACTACTTTCCTTAATTTTCTTCTGTGAACAAAAAGACCAATAATATATGTAATTCCATTAACGAGCAAGTCGATGCTCATATATACACACAAACACAAAAATCCTCCCCGGCCACCTGAATCAAAATTATTCATCAATACAAGATGTCATCACTACATAAGCTCATAACCCTTCTGATGGCAGCAGCAGCGGTGCTACAACTTCTGACGTTCCCAACCGCCGCCGGCGAGTTGACTCTGCCACCGGGGACGAAGGTGGATATAACGAGCAACCTGGAGGTGTATATGCAGCTTCACTGCAAAGGCGACAACAACGACTACGGGACCCACCTCGTCCTCCCCGGCGACCCTTACGAGTTCATCATCCCGCCGTCGTCGACGGCCAACTATGACTGCGAGTTCGTCTTCCATGACGTGGCACACCGGTTCGATGTATACGTGGACGAGAGGGATCGGAGCCGCTGTGGCGATGCCGGACTCTGCAGTTGGTTTGTTAAGGAGGGTGGCCCTTGCTTCGGTGACCCTAATTCTAAAGATAATTGCTACCATTGGAATTGGTCGATCAGGACTAGATCTTATCAAATATCTCATTAATCATATCTTTCATTTAATTAGTTACGTACATTGCTTGATAATGGATCGTGACAAGACTATGCAGTGATCGAATCAATAGTTATAAAATCTTGATTTGTTTCCGAATTAGGTGTACTAAGAATGATTTGTTTATTTTTTCTTACATTTGTAATAAACATATTTATAAATTATGGATGAGTGATTGGGTGAATATTTTTTTATTTATTTGAATAAAACATGAATTAACGAACATTAAAATGTCATCAAGATATACAAAAGACTAATTATATAAAGAGAGATGGTACTCTCCATAACTTTATTAATAGTAAAATTGGCTAATTGGTGTTTCAAATAGATATAGCCATACAACTTACATGAATACTAAAAAAAATGCAAAAAATACTAAAAATGATCATAAAACACATAAGAATGGAACAAAAAACATTAAATGCGGAACGATGTTCAAAATAACTACAAATTATTAAATACTTCATTGTATACTACATTGGTTGTAGTATTATACCTCTTTTTGTCTTTGTCGCAAATCAATATTTTCAAACATTTCTTGCTAGTGACCATTGACGATACAACATAAAACTGACCATGACTGAAAACAGGACGTGAAAGATATAAACCAACATTTGCAAGAGATTGGCCTTGGCTTTTGTTTATGGTCATAGCAAAGCATACACTCAAGGGAAATTGTCTTCGTTGAAACTTGAAAGGGAATGAAGTGTCTGATGGAGACATTATCATGCGAGGAATCAACACAGTATGTCCGATATTGTTGCCTGCGATATTTTGGTGTACTGCATAAATAAACATATATGTGTTACAAATTTAAAAGTATAAGGAAAAGTACAACACCACAATTATATATATTCATTTTTACACAATAATTACAAATTTATTTACTTTAATTTACAATAATTATATCATTACAATATGATATTATATAACATCAAATATTTATTACAATATACATGTTCAAAAAAATTAACTAAAGAATGTATCAAATAACATTACTAACCATTGGAAATGTTGGACATGGAAATCCGATCAGTCAAAGATGAATTATTACTAACTCCATGAATATACCCTGCATAATGAATTTATATATTCAAGTGCATATTAAACTTGATCGAAAACAACAGTGAAATAATTAAATGCTATTTAATAACCTGCTTGATTTGAATTTGTCCGTTGTCGTTTATCTCTAATAACAGCAAATCTCATCGCTCTGTTATGTCGAGTTAATTCGTCCATAACAAACAAAGCCTGCATAATCAAGATTCTTAAAAAAAAAATAAACATTTATTTGACATTGTATTCAGTTGTTCTACACAAATTGGAAATCTTTTTTTTGCATATTTAAAATGTATCTACTTCTATAATTACAATAATTAAGGATATGTTTACAGGTGGTTTTTACATAACTTATAGGAAAAAAAAAGTTAGAATGTTTTCGAAATATAGGCCTAGTATATTACAAAATTGATTTTATATACTTATTAAAAATAAAATAAATAATTTTTTTTTTATTTTTCTATTATTACATTTTATTACAAAATTATAAATAATAATGGACATATGTCCCAAATATCGTTTTAAGATATCTGAAAAGAATTACGGCCCAATGTAATAAGGATGGAAGCCCAATATCGATCTCGTTTTCAAGCCCAATAACGATCTAATTGGACGAAGCCCAAAATACAGGTTTCAGATTATTACCACCAAAACACGTCGGATCTCATTTTCCTCTCCAGGGCCGCGTTAGTTATCGCCAGATTTGGTTCAATTTGGCCCATTGAAGCCCATTTACATATAAGCGTTGTTTAAGCAACAAAAAAACCCTAGAGCAGATCTGAGATTCATTTCTCGGCGCAGCTTCCAGATTAAAATCCCAAAACTCTCTCTTTCACTTTCTTTCAGTTTTTCATCTTCTTTCCATTTCAAGATCTACAAAGTCCATGGCGATTTCTATTTCGAATTTCAGGTTCGTGTTTCTCTCCCTCTTCATCTTCCGCTTTGTATTTTATTTCGATTATTTTCGATTATCTGATATTTTGTTCCTATTTTTTCAGATCCAGTTTGAATATGTAAACCGATCTCATTTTGTGTGGATATCCTTCAGAAACGATATTTTAATTCAGGTTGTGTATCTCTCCCTCTTCATCTTCCGCTTTGTATTTGTTTCGACTGTTTGAAAATATCTGAATTTTAGTTGGTTTTTTTTCAGATCCAGTTTGAATATGTAATCCGATCTCATTTTTATGGGGATCGAATTCCTTCCGAAATCAGATTTTTAAATTAACTGAAGAACTTGGGCCAGGTATGTTTTCATTGTTCAGATCTGAGTTTTTTTTAGTATCTTACACGTATTTATGTCTAATATTCCGATTTATTATGCAGATGAAGAAGGCAAAAAGATGTCGATCTCGAAAGTGGAAGTGTAGGGCACAATTGAAAAACCAGGACACGGTTTCAAATCAGACATGGATGAAAAGTAAGATTCCATTTTCAAATTCTAAATTCATTTATGTTTCGATTCCTAAAAATCCAGAATTTCACTCTCGATGCTGTATTTACCGAAAAGAAACATACCGAATTTCTCTTTCTATGTATTTTAGGGTTTCATTTCTGAAAGACGCTATTTCACTTGTTTCACCAAAATGAATTTTTTTTTAACACATTTCTTTGATTTCGACAGGTATTTTGAATTAAGTTTTCGAATTTGTTTTAAGATGTAGGATAGATGAACCATTAATCATTTAATAATCTAATAAATATCATACATCTCATTATTTAAAAAAAAAATCGAAATATTATGTTATTCTAGATGTTTCTTCATCTAATTGCATGCATATAGTATATTATAAAATAAATTAAATATTAAAAATTTGCATCAGAGTTTATATTAACCCTAAAACCTACATTGAGTAATGGGCTACTTGGCCCAATACGTTTTTTGGCCCAATATACTTAATGTGGAAGTTTTTTTTTTGATGGTAATGTGGAAGTTTTCGAAACACAATAACAGTTGCCAACAGAATTTTTAAATTGCTAGTACGACCAAGCCCATTAGCACAATTCTGGCATAGATCCAGTGTCAAGCCCAATAGGCCAATTCTGGCATTAAATCACAAAAAAAATGTAAATAACTTACTAATTTGAAATACAAATGGTAACTTTTTTAAAAATAAACACAAAAAAAAAGTCAATTCTAGTTACATTAATGGGATAATACTCCGGCCCAATGTAAAACGCTCGACTTCAATAATCCGTTTAGAAATATCGAAAACATTTTCCAGGCCCAATGTCGAGCCATATCTGGCCCAATATCGAACTCATGTGCCGAAGCCCAACTATAGCGTTAGAGGATACCCTAAAACAAAAACCCTAAATTCATTTCAACATTTCATTATGCGCCGCTTCTCTTCTCTCTCACTTTCCAATTTTAGGGTTCTGGTTAAATCTTTCCATTTCTAACTTTGAAGCTTATATGGGACGTGTCTCTTCTTTCCTTCTACCACCTTCCATTTCCAGATTTACCATTTTCAATCTTTCCACATTTAATATCCACTTTTCTTTCCGATTTCATCTTCCATTTTCGACATCCACAAATTTCAGTGAAGCACAAAATGAACATCTCCATTTTTATGCATCCTCTTTCTCTAAGTGACCAATACTAATATCGATCTTACAATCATATGTTCCCCAGAAACCTAAATATTCCTTTGATCGAAGATCCAGGATAACACACTCATCTTCAGATCCAGATCTTTCAAAGGTAATTTCATTTCTCTCTGTCTCTTTGTCAGTCTCTATATTGATCTCGATAGAAGTTGCTTTATGGATCATATAATTTTAACCTATGATTTATCTTCTATGACACCAGATCTAATGTTAGTTTCATTTGTTTTTTCTTGAAACATGTATCTGGGTTGGAGATCTGGAAGACAAGAAGTCGCCGATGATGAAGATTTTTTGAATAATATTCAGGGAATTTCCAGAATAAGATCCAAAGTTAGTTTTCTTTTCTGTCTTTCTCTTTGAATTTATCTAAAAATTTTAAGATATTTCAAAACCTTAAATTTCGAATTTCATGTTTGGTAATAAACTCATCTATCATTTTCTTTATCGTTAATTTTTTGATTTCATATATTTTTTCAAGTTTGTTCTTCACATAGTATTTGGGGAGAAAGTAATTTGTTTTCTTTAATTTGTACGTAACTTCTGATATTATATGAAAAAAATTAAAAAAACATAACTTAGGTCAAACCGGTTTGACAAAAAGAATAAATAATATATCAAAATCGGTCCACTTAAATATATATAGTTGTTACTATTTTGTTCACCAAATATATAATTATTAATTCTGCTTTGGCCCAAAAAAATCTGCTTTGGCCCAAATGAGGCCAAAAAAAAAGTTTAATCTGGTTTGGCCCAATAATATATGTAAGTTAATTGGCTTATTGGGCCGCCTATTGTATTATTGCTTGTTATCAAGATTATGACATTTCTGTATAATGTGTTTTTTAAAAACAAAATATATATGAAACAGATATTAATCGGTACAATTATTGGGCTTATTGGCCCAAATATAATATAACCGAGTAAAAACACAACCAAACAGTCACTAATTGGGCTTTCTCTCTCTCTCTCTCTCTCTCTCTCTCTCTCTCTCTCTCTCTCTCTCTCTCTCTCTCTCTCTCTCTCATTCTTAAATTATATGGGACTCTCTAATTCTTAATTTATTCTACTATATATCAACAAACTAAACACATGTATATCTAATTCTTAATTTATATGTGACTCTAAACAAATTAAATAATACTGAATATAGATTTTCTTAAAGGCCCAAATCTCTCTCTCTCTCTCTCTCTCTCTCTCTCTCTCTCTCTCTCTCTCTCTCTCTCTCTCTCTCTCTCTCTCTCTCTCTCTCTCTCTCTCTCTCTCTCTCTCTCTCTCTCTCTCTCCCTCTCTAATTCTTAAATTATATGGGACTCTCTAATTCTTAATTTATTCTACTATATATCAACAAACTTAACACATGTATATCTAATTCTTAATTTATATGTGACTCTAAACAAATTAAATAATACTGAGTATAGATTTTCTTACAATCAGAGTGTGTAATCATGTTTTGCATGTAGTTTTTTTTTCTGTCACCCTAAATCCACAAACTTGCACTACTATTTAAATAATTAATTCATAAAGTATAAGTCAAGGCATGTGTAATAATTCATGATTTGACTAAAGCTCAGCTCCAATGTTTAATATATATAGATTATGAATAGAACCTTATTCATTGTAAATATTTGATTTACCTGTACATTATAAGTCAAGGCCTGTGCAAAAATTCATGATTTGACTAAAGCTCAACTCCCATGTTTAATGTATATAGATTATGAATAGAACATTGTTCATTGTAAATATTTGATTTACCTGTTACTGTCGCTGAGTTGATAATGATTTGACTAAAGCTTTCTCTCACAAGTAAAAGCCCTTTCCTCTTCACAACAACTGATTCCTGCAATACATAATAGCCATTATAGATAACTTGTTCTCTTCAAACCACGAACTGGAATACTTTTGCAATCTGCTAGGTTATATTTGTTATAATTATTTTTAATATTAATATTAACTGCCATAATATAAGCTTTAATAAAGATGATCATGTTTGCTGTTCAAGTTGTTCATTTGTTTGATTTATTTTTAGAGATTATAAATCCAATTCTAAATACATAATAGCTATATAGGTTGCATGCATTCAATAAACCATCATAGCTCTGTTTTATATGCCTAACAAAAGAATGTAAAACTCATATCATGTGTAACCTAAGGATAAAACATATGTCTTATCATATTTGAACTCCTATTATGTGTGCAAAATTTCTAATTCTCTTACATGCAATAAATACAACATATTAGCTCTAAAGTAGATTATTATAATATAAGATTCATAAACCTGATATTATGGTTATCCTAAGAATGACAAACCTTTAAAGGCCTGTGTTTTTAATATGTATAATTTAGTACAATGAAACTTTATTATTTGCTTTGTTACATAATTACTTACATGACAATAAATGTTTGCACTTACAGGTCTAGTGTATACAAAACATGCTATCAGGGTATCATATCAAGAAGTAACTTTTACATGTTATGCACAGTCAGGTAATGTTTTTTTGTTGCCTAGATTCTCATTGGATACTAGGACATATGGATATTTTTTTATCAAACTATTACTGATGTATTTTTTTTATCAATAATGCAGAATGCAAATTTGGATGAAAGAAACAACACTGTCATATCCTAGGATCATTCATACAGTATTAGTAAAGGTATGAGTACTATATTTAACAATTCATTGACAATATTGTTATTATTTTGTTTTTGCTCATTTACTTTTGTACTCATTATATATATTTTCTTTCTCTTAAAGCTATACATGGGAGGTGAGCTTATGGAGATCTCAACAGGAAGAGGGGATAACATATATAGAGAAAAATATATAGAGAAAAAAGAAGAACTGAAGGTATGCTTTATGATGCCAAAACTTTTAGTCTAGTAATCAAATTTAACCCATCCTGAAATTCTAGGTTTAGTTATTATGACCTGCACATTTGTATTCAAAGCATGCAAAAAAAATTTAAGCAAAACCCATCCTCAAATTCTAGGTTTAAAAGTATGTACAACTTATGAACTAATCTGATTTATGTACCTATAAACAAACACAACAAAATTACATAGTAAGTAACCCAAGTTAAACATATGGTATACCTGTAACAAAACTCAGCAATAGATCTAAAATTCACGATGAACAGCATATTAGGGTTCTCATATAACCACAGCCATCACTTTACATTAACGATGAACAGCACCTTTAGGTTTTCTGAAAAGACAACCCTCAAATCTCACAGGATATATAGAAGTTATAATTACCTTATCTATTGACTCAATAATGCTTGTGACTGATTTCTTTAAAAATTGAGTAGCTTTTCTATCAAAGATAGTTAGTTGAGCAATCCCAGATCCATCTATAACATTAACTTGAATACAAAATCTGCACAGAATATAACATATATTAATAGCTAAATAACATTAAACATTATAAACCAATTTATCTGAAATTCATTACCTAGGAATAGCATACTTCACTAATGCATCACATTTCCTGCACCAAAATTGTTCTTCTTGTGCTTGCACTTTGCTTTTGCACCGTTTGCATGAATTATAGTATCATCCAAATGAATCTTCAATATGGTCAATGGTCGCAAGTACAATAGCATGGAGAACCTGTAATAATGACAAAATGTAATAAAAATTAAATAACCTTTAAATTGACATCCTCATCCAAAAAACTAAATATTTATACACACAATGTTTTAAAAATAAACTATTATTAACTTACCGTCCCATGCTCATAAAGATGTTCATAAAGTTCATCCAAGGTTTTTCTTGCACTCACATCCAAGAAAATATCAGTAGAAGAATATGATCGCTCACTTGATAGTTGTACACAACTATTACCACCTTTTGCAGTAGATTGTTTTGATATACTGAAGTTTAAGAAACAATATAGCCATTTATTTACAATTAATATATCAAAATATCAAAACAATGTCATAAACAGATATGTAAAAATAAAAAAAAATAGAATATACATTTCCTTGAACTTTGAAATCTCGCTAATACTTTCATCATCAAAATACACCCTTGTGCCATAATATCCATTTGACACATTAGGTAAATTATTCCATTTGCCAAGCTTGGCAAACTGAACTATAACAACGACCGTATTCTGATTTGATGCGCCAATAAATGGACGACATAATTCAGCAAAATCATCCCATAGAGTACAATTAATGATATTGTTACTGTAATATGAACAATAAATTAATTAGAAATCATCATTTTGATTAACAAAAAATGTTTATTGTGTGTAATCTACTTTAATATTACTGCAAAATTATAAATATATAATACCTTGCATCCATTAACTGCAAGTTAATTCTTTTGCCATCTTTACCGTTGCTTTTAGTAAAAGTCACTATTTGATCACCAATTCCAACCAATTGACCAATAACATCTATATATAAAATGTACAATATTAATTATGCATATTATAAACATAAAAACAAATTAGTTGAATGATTATAACATAAAAATATTCAAAAACAACTTACCATAAAGAAATCCTTTATCCAGTGACTCGTCTAGGATTTTGTCAAATGCAGTAAAGTTGAATCCATGAACAGGAGCAGAAATGGACGAACATAGTTTAACGGTAGTGTTCCGATAAAATATGACCTTATACTTGTGATCAGAAAACTTAAATGGTATATCATATAGGGCAACGCCGAAATTAGAAATCAGATAAGCACCTCCTTCTTTTAATAAAGATAAGCTAACCATGAAAGCTTCTTTAATTACTGCATGGATTTTGTCACCCTGAAAAATGATATAACAGAACTAAAATGACAGATTTGAATTTACTTGCAACATTAGGCACACAATTTTGTAAATACACAAAACAATCTGTTAAAATATAAACTGGTAATGAGTACCTGCTCATCCATTAGAATTAGTTCTCTCGTCCCGTATTGAGTTGGATCGTCTTTCTTTGGAACTTTAAATAAACGGATTACACGAACCCTAAGTTCTTGATTACCACGGGTACTAGTAATGTCCTTCACATGCTGTATACTTTTTGACATCTGCAATTCAGAATATACAATTCGGTATTTATATTAACATTAACATTAAATATGTAATAGAATCAGTTTGTAATACAACAAAATTTAAACCCCATATGAAATTAATAGCTATACTTTCAGTTTTTAAATTTGTATGAGATTTCTAAATTTACTGCATAATAATGAATGCTATAATATCTATCCTGTGTTGCAGAATATTTTGTAATGGTGTAAATATCTCGAGATTGCTGAGGATTGCACATTTATTTGTCTATATACATACCCTCGTCAAAGAAAGAATAAAAGTAAGTTCTTTGTCAATATATCTATTGTGCTCTTCGATCCGATATATATATATATATATATATATATATATATATATATATATATATATATATATATATATATATGAAAGACATCTTTTTCAAATGACATTGTAGAAAATAGAGGGTGTATTATTAGTCGGTGCAGGTTATGCTCCGAGAGACTATTTGTTTCATTGGTTAAAATACTAATGGAATAGTCTCTCGGAGCATAATCTGCACCGACTTAGGTAAACATGCCTCCTTAAAGAACAAAAACAGTTATTTATTTCTTTGTTGAAAAACACTATTTTATTTCCTACTTATGAATGTTATATTTCTCTATCTCTATCTTTTAATCTACTGTATTTTTTCTGAAAACCTGTATGTTTTATTTTTTTATCTTGATGAGGATGTCTGGAGGTTGAGCACATATTTGGAATAAAGAGGTCAAGCACAGTTCCCAAGTCATCAATGTAAGCACAATTTATATATTTTGGTATCTATCTCTTTCTATTTGTATCAATTTCAATTCAGATATACATGTATATAGTTACATTGGCAATAGCACTATTCTTGAAAATAGAGGGGTATTATATCATTAGTCGGTGTGGATATGCTCCGAGAGAGTATTAGTTACATTGGCAATAGGACTCATGTAATAGTCTCTCGGAGCATATTCTACACCGACTTGGGTAAACATGCCTTCTCATAAAAATAAAAATAAACAATAATCTATTTTGGTAAACATGTCTATATATTTTTGTTTATATAATCTGCATCTAAGACACTTTTTTGTTTCATTTTTTTCATCCATTGATGAGGATCACTGGAGATTGGGAACATAGCATCCTCCTGTTGAGTGTGCTTTGTAGGGTAAACATTACTCTCTATCTATCTATCACACACATGTCCTATAAATCAATAAAAATGTAGTAAATGTTGCATATATGTTATGAATTAATACCTTGGTAGCCGAGTTCTGGATTTGCTCAAAACAAACCTGCAACAAAAAAAAAGAAATCAGTTATGATTGAAATGTTAAATCTGAAGACTGAGTTCTTCTTTAACATTACCTCTAAATGTCTGTATTCTGCTAGTGTAGGGTTCCAATAGCACGGAAAAAGTTATTTTATAGCCGAGCCTTACAGAATAGTCATGCTTACATTTATGGTTGTTTTCTCAAAAAGTTATTTTATTTTTGGAATGCATAGATTTTTATTTATATTTTATTATTAGTAATCCTAGCAAATTTGTACATATACTATTCTGTAAGGCTCTTATTGATTCTGTGATATGCTTTGCTTATTTATGTCAGGTATTGTATTTAGTTGCGACATTTATGGCTGTTTTCTAATATGCAGAAAATATGCCATTTGGAAACAGAAAACGGTCGACCCATTGTATGAATATATGCATTTGTGTAATTTTTATACAGGTTTAAAAGTTGTGCAATATATTTTGTAATATGCTGTACAGGTTTATGTTTTGTAATATGTGGTCTGGTTTTATGCATTATGTGGTCTGGTTTTATGCATTATGTGGTCATATTTGTGGTTGGTTCAGTGATTCATTTAGGTACAATATTTGGCGTAAGTTTGTTCCTTAATTTTCGTATTTGTACTGCAAAATTTTTAATCCGACAGGTTTTTAAAAACATTATCAGCCGCAAATCATTTATTTCTCAAAAACGTTATTAATTATTTTATTTTATTCTGTAATATTTCCCTGTTGGTTTTGATTCTTTTTTGTTATGGGAAACGCTGAGATCTCAAACCGGTTACCTTCTATAACATATCAGCGGCAGAGATATTATCCGTAAAATAACAGTAAGTGATTAAATGACACGTGGCAAAATCATCCGCAAGTGACACGTGGCAGCGAAAAATGCGGATGTAATGAGGGGGCGCGTGCTGTTCAGCCGCGATTTTGTTTTAGTTATTATATAGTAGATTAAAGTGATATGGTGATTCACAAGTACGATATGTAATATTTATTCATTTATCAGCTCCACGTACAAGTTTTGACCAAAAAAAAGCTCCACGTACAAGTAAATGAAAACTCCATCGAATCTATACGGTTTTATAAATAAAATGTCCGGCCGGGGAGTTCATTTTGAATACATTGCAACAAGTTGCAAAAACATGCATGAAGGCAAATATAGCGATGATATATGTAACTTTTTAGTCCAAAAAGGATTGGTTAAGCATATATATGTACGTGTCACGCTTAATAGTTGTTTATATAATGTCAGAGTGCGGTTCCGGTGCGGAGCACTCTTCCCGTGCGGACGTACGGACATGCATTATAGGGCCTTATTTGTGCATTTTTTGGCCTTATTTGTGCACTTTTGTAAAAATTTTGAAAAATGCTCGGAAAAAAATTTAAAAAAGATTTTTTTTTTTTTTTTTGAAAAAGTGCACAAATAAGACGTTAAAGTGCACAAATAAGACCCAAAAATGCATGCTCCGCACGTCCGCACGGAAAGAGTGCTCCGCATATGATCCAAACTCTATAATGTCAATATATAATAACACACTTAGAGAACGGTTTAATTTATTTAACTTAACGGGAAGTCACATACACAATTTCTGTTTTATTGTTGAGGATTAGTTTGGATTTGGGAGGCTTGTTTGATCATGAACGAGATCAAAATAAAGACTACAATAAAGATAGTCACTCTAAGATCATACTCCATATATTATGATTGTAATTCAAATGAAAGAATAAATTTTTCAAATTGATATTATTGCCATTTTTAAAATTAGGACTAGGTGTACGTAGTTTGCACACATACCTGCTTAAACATATGCAAACGGATTTGGACACATTATAAGCGGTAATTCAAACACACCCCTAACTAGCTAGTGTCAGTGTGTCACTTATTTTTTTGTAATTTCAAGAAACCACCCAAAATTTTATGGGTTTCTTTTCCAGAAACTAATCACTCTTTTCAAGTTTTGAATAAATCACACAAGTTTCTCACCTCTTTACTTTAAAAGTCCTACGTACTCTTTCCGAATTATCACTATCAATGATCGCTCCGGACTTTCAAAATGCTACTTTCTAAAAAACATACTACAATGATTTAGCCTTTCAAAATACTATTATAAATGACAATAATAAGTAAATTAGAAGACAATATCTTCTCAATCTTGTCTCATATGGTGGGGAGTGTGATATTTTATAAACAAAATAGTTTATAATAATACAATGTCTTGCCATATTCCCTTTATCACTGAATTTATTCAACAATATCTAGTACAGTGTAGTATGGCAAATTGGCAATGCCATACTACAAAATTATTCATGGAGGAAGAAGAGCCAAAGTTTTATTAAATATTACATAAAATACATACGCTACGTAAAACAAAGCATAAACCTAGATCAAACTGCGATTAATTCAAATTCTATGGATTTAAACATGATAATGGTAAATTCACCTTCGCATACATCATTTGAGGGATGTAACGTTTCTGTAATTACTATGGGTTGTGGATCATGTTTTATATTAGTCTCCGTTTGATAAAGTGTTTATAAACACTTTATAAACAAAAAAATATTTTTTCAACCTTGCACAAATCTCAATGTCTCACATATTTCAAATTCCAAAAACTATTTTTCAACAAAAAACACACATTATAAACAATAAACTCTTTCTACCAAACAAACCCTTAGTTACATAGGCATTTGGATACCGTTACGCGGTTCAAATCATTTATTCCATTTCGGTGTCCTAAACGGTGTCTCAATTATTCTGATTGGTCCATAAATCCTTTTTAATTTTTTATTAAACAAGTGTATGAATTTTTTTAATAATTTTCTCATCAATTAAAATGAATGGAACACCACTAGTAACACCAAAATGTGGCTGAAGATTTGAATCGTTACGACATGACCGGAAAACTAAGAGAGTGGTAGCCATTAGCCAAACACTCAAGATTGACACACTTAGAAATTGATGGTGACGATCTCTGTGTTATTTATAAGAATTTGGAATTTCCTTTTGACACACTTAGAAATTGATGGTGACGATCTCTGTGTTATTTATAAGAACTAGAAATCGAAGTTCGTGCTTCGCACGACCCTTTTGTGTATATGTAGTGTCACGGTTTAAATTTGAATTTCTAATATATGGATTGTTGTTTCATGTTTTATCTTAGACGATATATTGTTTGATATAGATTTAAATGTAATATCTAAGTCTTGACAAAAGAAATGTAATATCTAAGTATTTTAGGTATAAAATGCTATAATTGTACGAAGTACAGTTTTATCTTTTTTTATTTTGGTCAGAAGTTTAATCTAAATAATTAGTGATTAAAATGTTATGATATATATCATTTTAATTAATAAATATTAGTCATTACTTCATATTCTTATTAAATACGGAGTAATATAAATAATTGGTGACTCTGCATATTCTTAAACCTTATTACATTTTATATAAAAGTACATTAGTTATTTTATCGATACATGCTTACTCTTCTTAGCGAAATTATAATTCATAACTTCTTCCTTGTACATTTCATATGTGAGAGTGAGTACATGTCTATTATTTCGGCTTCCATCCTTGATTAATTCCTCTAGACCAACACAAATGAGGCCAGCTTTAGTATATATACATGATGAGTGTAAAATGAATATGTATAAAATAGAACAATAAAAATCATCTTTAACCAAAATAACAACACACCTACCTAAAACGATTTAGTACAAAAAATGAACTAAAAATATAAACCTAATTGAATTTATGCTACCAATATTTGAAGGGTTTACATCGTCCATAAAATAGTTTGCTTTATTCGTTACTAACAATCGGTCATCCTAAATCGATTGTCTTTGTCCTCCTTCTAGTGAAAGCTACCGGTGCATGATGTAAACAATCGATGCCTCAATAGTGATATTAGATTATCCAATTCTCTGACATCTTCACATAAAATTAACCTATCTCGATCAAAAGACAATTATATTAATAAATTTAAACCGATATATGTAAGTATTGTAGACTACAAAAGAGATCCAAATACATATAATCAAGGATAGTTTATCGTGAGGTGGATATATACTTGCATCATCGACAATCGGGAATCCTCATTCACATCTTTAACTTAATAATTATGCTTATTTCAATGACCATGTCTTTTTAAGGTGTTGCCCACTATCTCCCAAACTTCACTATATGGCTTTCTAAAGGTAATTTCCATGTAGAAGAATGAGATGATGGATGCCTAGAGCAAAATGAACGGAATACCACCGTTTTCGCCCTTTTATAGATGAAAAATGTTACTTGGAAAGTGAAGCCATTTTGACATATAACCGTTTAGACATCTTGACTATAATTTGTTTTCAACCATTCATTGTGTACTAAATACGAGAGTTATATGTAGTAATTGGATAATATTAAAATAGGAGTAAATGAGAGCAAAATATAACATATACAGTATGTAGTAACTATCACTAATTGAGATTTAGGTTAAAAAATGAGTCATAACCTAAAGAGTAGTCCGTACGTAGAGGTAAGATTTAACTAAAAAAAAGAGTGTGTGGGGAGGGAATAATTACTTACAAATAGTGCTCATTTTTATATATACACATAATTATGCTATGGTATATTAAAATAAACAAAGAAAAATTAATTACTTAGATTACAAAGTAGCCTATAATTATACTTATGTATTTTATATTATTTTATAAACCCTATAGTAAAAACAGAACGGAAAATCTAACATATTATATACTAAGGAGTCTAAGGGTGATAAACTAACCCTACATGCAAACTATACATTTAGGCCTATTTAAGCCTTTGATTTTGTCTTTAAAAGTTAGCATTCAATGACCTAGAATGCTAACTTTTAAATATATATAGATTTGGAATTTCCTTTGGAGAATTAAGATGCCTATCTCATATTCGATATTTGAATTGACTTCTTAGGGTTTTCGGATATGTATATCGTACATAGTTTTTTTTTAGTGTGTGCCCATGGGCACACACTAAAATTTGTATTTTTAGCAATAATATTTTTTAGCCATTAGTTTAACTGTTTTTCTAAAGGTTTATCCCTACTTTAGGAAATAGTTTGTAAATAATTATTAAATTTAAGCTTTTAGCATGTGTCTATGGATACACACTAGAAAAACGATCATACATATATTTAGGAAAAGTAATTGTGTGACTGATAGGATTACAAACCTAGGCCATGTAGTCCCCAATATTGGATTATCCGAGGATCATAAGTGTAACACCCCCAAAACTTAACCCTTTTGGAAAGGTATTACCGCCAGTGACCCCAATGTTCCTTACCGAGATCACCCAAGGCTTTACCAAATAATTACAATTTATGAAATGCAATTGATACACAAAGATTAAGCATTAAATTCCAAAACATAACATTGTCGAGGAAATAAGAGTTACGGGATTACAACCCAATCCCGAATAGGTCAAAACATAGTTTAAACCCAACACAGCGGAAGACTAAGAAAGTAAGTTACAATCGGAGTTATTGTCCAAAGGATCATAACCTGATTAACGAAATAATTAAAACATTCAAAAACCACCGCCGACTTCATAGTCCTTCTAATCTTCTGAGCTACTTCTTAACTGATGTGCCGAATCGAACGGATGACACCAGCCAACCATGCAAGGGAAAATATTGGTTGGTTAGTCTAAATGAATAGACTAGCTAGGGAACAAAGCAGAATGGTTCGAAGCAGTTGTATTAGGTTAGACTCTTCGTCCCTCGAATAATAATCGAGTACGCTTGTCAACCACCATACTCCTACTGGAATAAACAAGAGGTATGCACAAGAGAAGATTCTGGAAGACTGAATCTTCACAGAAATCGACTCGAAAGAAGACTCCAACTGAAATGAGTCTTTAAGGAAGCAATGACAAATCTGGAAAGTTACAGAATCATTCAACCATGATTTAAAACTGACTGAGATGCTTCGGTTCACGACCAACCTCATCGCCTACAGCGAATCTAGATTGGAAAGAGAACGTACTACATTCAAGTCAAGACGAGTTTTCCTAGCTGCACTGAACTTAGCTGCACTACTCGCCCAAGGTGTATTAATTATGTGCGTCAAGGTAGCACTTATCTGATTTATGTTTCAAAAACACACATCACGTTATAGAATTTTACATGTGTACCCCACCAATGGGACGACACATCTTAGTATACGTTTCGTCGAGAGTGACGTATACCGAAAGGTTTGTGACACCAGCTAAGTGTCCTGTCTCTACACACATGTGTAAGAGACCGATCATGATCTTAGAATAGTACCAGATGGGGACGAGCCATCCCAATACCAGATTATAAAGAAACGACTGGACAGAGTCCGAGTAACGTTCCTATCTAACAGTGCTAACTCAACAGTTAAAGCACCACCACAGTTATATGATAAATCCACATAAAGGCCCGAAAGGCGATCACAGATAATAGCGTTGTTCTAACAGATATACAACCTATTATATGATTTTCAAAACAGTTTATCAAAACCGTTTCCAGACAAACAGAATATTCATTCCAAATTAATTACTCAGATAAACTACTGATAATTAATGTAAATATGGAACGAAAGAGCAAGAGCGAACCGCCACTTGCCTTACTCCGCAGAATAGTCTAAAGACGTCACTGGATTCCGGGCTCAACACGGTACAGCTCTGACAGCACAACGACCTTCGAGTCGACCCATAAAAGGAACCCTAAGTTAGATCCGACATAAACAGTACGAATCTAAACACGGCAAAAGAACACGAAAGGAAAGACGCCACGACGACAACCCGACCAAACCAAAGCCACGAAGGCGTTCTGGGCACTGGCGGCGGTCGCCGTTCTTGGCGGCGGTCGCCGTATTCATCACAGCGGTCGCCGTGAAGAACACGGCGGTCGCCGTTAAGAACACGGCCGACTGAAACGAGAGAAAACTCACCCAAAAACATGAGTGGTTCGGCCTCCTTCGACTAGCTTTGGCTTCTAACCTCCAAGGCTAACCAAAAGCTTCACAAAGGCACTCAGGAACCACACCAAAGCAACACCGGCGAGACCTTCAAAAATTCCGGCGAAGGCACAACTCCGGCGAGAGGCAATTTTGGCAGAGGTTCGGTGTTTGGGATGGCTCAAATCTCTCCCCCAACACCCCCTTTTATAGCCAAAGCGTCTGGAGCACAAAGAAGATGGGCCTACAGCTAGTTCGGCGCTCGCCAGAAATCGCGCCGACGACCATCGGGCAAGGACTGCCGGACAACGATGACTACTATTACGGCGGGCGCCGTAATTTACGGCGGTCGCCGTGGCATGACACACCAGCTGCCTCCTCGAGCGTTGGGACGGCGGGCGTCGTGACTTTACGGCGGTCGCCGTGCTTGGGTCTCACGACGGCGGTCGCCGTGACACCTTTTTCCCGCCCGTTCAGCTTTGAACGAACATGACATTAAGCTGGGATAACAATTATCGTACGCGAACGACAATTTAAAATTCAAGGCACCTTGTCTGTATATTATTTCACTGAGAAAAATATTACAGACATAGAGCACATTACAGAATGTCTCAAGCTACCTGAATTAAATCCGACGTACACAACGGGTACTCGGGAAAATTCCATAATTCCCAAAATAACCTTACAAAAATACGGGGTATCACATCTCCTCCCCCTTACAAGAAGTTTCGACCCCGAAACTTAGGTCGAGAATAACTCGGGAAAACGCTTGAGCATATCTGACTCGGTTTCCCACGTCTCCCAAGTAACTTCTTCGGTCCCTGACTTGGACCACAGCACTCGTACCAATGGCACAATCTTGTTGCGCAATTGCTTCTCCCGACGCTCCAAAATGCGCACGGGCAACTCTTCATAAGTACCATTAGCTTGAATCTCGATGTCTTCATAACTAAGCACATGAGACTCATCTGGCACATACTTTCTGAGTAAAGACACGTGGAACACGTTATGCACCGGGTGAGCCGATGGTGGCAACACCAAACGGTACGCTAGAGATCCCACTCTATCCAAAATCTCGAATGGTCCCACGTAGCGAGGGTTAAGCTTCCCACGCTTACCAAATCTGAAAACTCCTTTGGAAGGCGACACCTTGACAAAAACCTTATCACCGACCTCGAACTCGACAGTCCTGCGCTTCCGATCTGCGTAGGACTTTTGTCGACTCTGAGTAGTCAACATCCTTTGTCTGATCAAAGCAATGTCTGAAGCCGTCCTTTCGACCAACTCTGATCCAAGCAGAATTTTGTCGGCATTATCGTCCCAACAAATCGGAGATCTGCATCTGCGACCATACAAAGCTTCAAACGGAGCCATCTTGATTGTAGCATGCCAGCTATTGTTGTATGTGAACTCAATCAGACTCAAGCTGTCCTCCCAGCTAGTCGGACGATCGAGCACACAAGCTCTAAGAATATCCTCCAGAGTCTGGATGGTCCTTTCAGACTGGCCATCTGTCTGAGGATGAAACGTTGTACTGAACCTTAACTCGGTTCCCATAGCCTTATGAAGTTCATCCAGAATCTTGACATGAAACGGCCATCTCGGTCCGATACAATGGTCTTAGGAATGCCATGTAAGCGGACAATCTCCTTCTGGTAAACTTCGGCTAGCTTCTGGGTTTCCCATGTGGTCTTGATGGCTATGAAATGAGCACTCTTCGTAAGCCTATCCACAATTACCCAAATAGCATCTCTCTGACTTCGAGTCTTGGGTAGCCCAGTGACGAAGTCCATGGAAATGTCCTCCCATTTCCATTCGGGCACGGGGAGAGGTAGCATCTCACCACCTGGTCTGCGGTGTTCAATCTTGACTTTTTGGCAAGTTAAGCACTTTGCCACAAAGTCTGCTACGTCCCACTTCATGTTTGGCCACCAAAACTTCTTCCTGAGATCCTTATACATCTTGCTAGAGCCAGGATGCACAGAATAAGCAGATGAATGAGCTTCTCTCATCACCAACTGACGAAGACCTTCTGTGTCAGGCACACAGATCCGATCCTGAAACCAAAGTGATCCATCATCCTGAACCACAAAACTGGGAGCTTTCCCATCCATCACTTCACTGCTTAACTTTACCAAGATGATGTCATCGACTTGTTTTTCTTTGATTTGATCCAGCAGTGTAGCCTGAATCTCCATCATACTCAGGTACCCTCTACGCTGGTCATACAAGACTTCAATGTCGCATGACTCCTGGTTTAGTTTGTTCTGAGCAGTAAGCAACGCAACCACAGTCTCGTGCGTTGTCTTCCGGCTTAGTGCATCAGCTACTACATTAGCCTTGCCCGGATGATACAACAACTCCATATCGTAGTCCTTGAGCAACTCTAGCCAGCGGCGTTGTCTCATATTTAACTCCTTCTGAGTAAATATATACTTGAGACTTTTGTGGTCAGTGAAGACTTGGCATCTTATACCATAGAGGTAATGCCTCCAAATATTCAGCGCAAAGACAACCGCTGCTAACTCAAGATCATGGGTCGGATAGTTTTCTTCATAAGTCTTGAGTTGTCTAGATGCGTAAGCAATGACTCTGCCCCTTTGCATCAAAACACAACCAAGGCCACACTTGGAAGCATCACTATAGACCACATGATCGTCATTCCCCTCTGGGAGTGCTAATACGGGTGCTGAGGTCAACCGTCGCTTCAACTCCTGGAAACTAACCTCGCACTTGTCAATCCAGACAAACTTCTTGTGGACTTTGCGGAGTAGATTGGTCATCGGTAGAGCGATCTTTGAAAATCCTTCTACAAACCTTCTATAATACCCGGCAAGTCCAAGAAAACTGCGCACCTCTTTCACGCTCTGGGGCTGTGTCCACTTAGCCACAGCTTTAATCTTTTGGGGATCAACCATAACCCCATTTTTATTGATCACGTGGCCTAAGAAAGCCACTTCCTTCATCCAGAATTCACATTTAGACAATTTAGCATAAAGCTGATGTTGTCTAAGGATCGACAAGGAAATCCGTAGATGTTCCTCGTGGACTTCTTCATTCGGAGAATAGATCAAGATGTCGTCTATGAAGACCACCACGAACTTATCCAAGTACTGGTGAAAACATCGGTTCATCAAATCCATAAAGACAGCTGGAGCATTTGTAAGCCCAAAAGGCATCACTACGAACTCATAATGACCATATCTGGTCCTAAACGCAGTTCTAGGAATGTCCTGCTCACGAATCCTGAGTTGATGATATCCAGATCTTAAGTCGATCTTGGAGAACACCTTTGCTCCTTGCAACTGGTCCAACAAGTCATCAATCCTAGGCAAAGGATACTTGTTCTTGATCGTCACCTTGTTCAACTCTCGATAGTCGATACAAAGTCGGAACGATCCGTCCTTCTTTTTGACGAATAAAACCGGAGCACCCCACGGCGATGCACTCGGCCTGACATAACCTTTGTCAAGAAGATCTTCAAGTTGATTCTTCAACTCTTGCATCTCAGCTGGAGCCATCCGATACGGGGATTTGGAAATCGGCGCCGTACCAGGCTCGAGATCAATTGAAAACTCTACGTCACGATTTGGGGGTAATCCTGGAATTTCTTCCGGAAAGACATCCGAAAATTCCATAACTACAGGAATATCAAGAACCTCAGGTCCATCCTTCTCGGGTGAATCCAAGTAGCAAAGGTACCCGACACATCCTTGTCGTAGTAGCTTAAACGCAGCCATCGCATTGATCAACTTGCCGTTATCAGCGTCATTTCGGCCTTTGAACTTGCACACGAATTGGCCCCCGGATGACACCGTCACCGTTCTTGAACTGAAGTCGATCACCGCCTTGTGACGCGTCAGCCAATCCATACCGAGAATAATGTCGTATGGAGCCATGGCTATGCAGATTAAATCTGCCTCGAATTCCTTACCCTGAATGGTAATCGGAAAGTCGGACAAATGCTTGGTTCCCACCAAACGTTCTCCATTAGGAAGATTAACGACGAAAGGGTCGCACGAATCATTGCACACTAAGTCTAACTTGCTAACACAGCTATCCGAAATAAAGGAATGCGTAGCACCAAAATCAAATAGAATGCACACTGAAGTAGAGTGAAGGTATAGAGTACCTTGAGCAATCGGAGCGTTGGGTCCATCTGCCTCACGCATCTCGTACAAGCGTTGGCCCTGACTTCCAGAAGCAGCTGGGGCCTTTCCCCTGTTCTGAGCAGTCGTCAGCACTGAAGGGCTAGGAGTCCCGGCAGGCTTAAACCTAGGTCGGTTGCTCTGATGAACGGACCCTTGCTGCGACTCTACTCCCTTCTGCTTTCCCTGCTTGCAGAACTTTTGCAGATGACCATCACGTCCACACCCAAAGCATGGCCTCCTCTCCTTCCGACACTCAGTGCTCTTGTGTCCAACAGTACCGCATTTATAACACTGAACTGAACTCCTGGTATGCCCTGACTGCTGAGTCGATCCTCCTTGCGTCATCTCCGTCTTAGCTCTACCGGATTTGGCGAAGTTAGACGGTGGCGCAGGGCGCTTAAAACCACCTCCCTGGTTCTGATTCTGCATCGACTTCTGTCGGTTGCGCCTCTTGGTCGACTCCTCGAGAGTTACCTCCAGTTTATAGGCACAATCCACATACTGCTCCAAGGTAGAGCATGTGTGGTGCACCATTAATGGCTTGATATCCGGGTTCATCCACTCGTGGAAGTACCAGATCTTTTGAGCCTCGCTGGTGATCTCGGCAGTGGCGTACTGTAGAAGATGGTTGAACTTAGATGCCAACTCGGTCACTCTCAAACCATCAGTCTGAGGGTACAAGAACTATTTATGCTTCTCCTCTCTCATAGCACGAGAGAAAAAGCGATCAACCATCTTGGTCTTGAACATCGACCAAGTCAACACTAGGCTCTCAGCCAAACCAGTGCTCTCCCACCACTCGCTAGCCTCCTCCTTCAGCTGAAGAGACGCGATATGGACCTTCTCGGCCTCCGTACACTCCACGTTCCTGAACAGCCTCTCCATATGGGAGAACCAATGAGTCACTGCCACTGGCTCCCCTTTCCCGTTATAGCAGTTGGGTCTCATGAAAGTAATGGTCTTAAGAGCGCGACCATAGCTGTCCCTCGTCCTAACGGCAGTCTCCTGAATCACAGGGTTTCTGGGTTCCACAACATCAGGAACCGCTGCATGTATAGGCACTTCTTGTGCTTGAGGCGCACTTGGTCTCAAGACATCTGTAATAGCCTGCATCACGATCCCACGGATCGCCTCAACAGCTGCAGCGTCAAACAGCATCGGCGCCTGGGTCTGATCCTGACCTTCACGCCTCTGCTGGACGCGAGACTCAGACTCGTGTTCATCCTGAACACCTCTTCCTGCTGGTCTGGGGTTTTGGCTGGTCCCAGCACCGGCTCGAGTCGAGTTTCTCGTGCTTCTTGGGTTCACCATCTGTTTACCGATCCAATTCCAAGCATTCAATACATTAATATTATGCAACATACTTATGCAATATATCAATATAAATAAATCACTCAGAATAGATCAACTTGGCATTTTATATATGAACCTTCGAATTCTTACACAAGTTACACATAAGTTTATCATTCGAGCGTTAGGACAACATTGCTCGAAGATAAAAGTGTTTCACAAAGTACTTGCCGCAATACTGAAATATTACACAAAGTACAACTTGGAAAACTAAGAAACGAACTACTACGATAGGCAACGCCACTCCTCCTCACGGCGTTCCAAAACGTCTCCCATACGACTGGCTACTCGTGCATGGTCTCTTCGGGCTAGGCTCACCATCGAGCTCTGGCGATGGGTTTCGCACCCTGCTTGACCCTGAAGCACATAGTCCTAGCTCAGCCATAGAAAAGTATGGGTCGTCCATGACTGGTCCTTCTATTCCAGCCCCCCTCTGAGTACTGGCGATCAGCTCATCCCTCTGACGCTGCTGTTCTGCGGAGATTACCTCGCTCTGGCGGAGAATCTCATACAGCTCGGATTCCGACCTCCATCTCCTTGGAGTAGGGATAGGCTGAGATTCCCTGTCACTTCTCCCAATACCGTACTCGGTATACAGTGCCTCCCAATCAGCTTCTGACATGGGTGCGTACTCTGGCACTGGTGATAATCCTGTACCGGGCTCCTGAATCTGCCCTCCAAGGTCCAACTCTGGATCCTCTTCTGGATCATCCTCTATGGGATCCTCTTCCTCGGGGTCATCCTCGATGGGATCCTCATCCTCGGGATCATCCTCGATGGGATCCTCATCCTCGGAATCATCCTCGATCATCTCCTCGTCCTCGACAGGATCTTGCTCAAGCATCTCCTCTTCCTCCTCCTCGTACTCGATCTCCTCGGGAATTGGTCCCAGCAGAAAGTCGTCTTGGTAAACCCCTTGTTCGTACCTTGACAACTCGTCTTCCTGCTCCCATTCCTGTACTCCCTCCACCCTTGGTGGCGGCACAAGTGCAGGTCTAGGGACCATAGCATTCCTGGCTACAAGGACAACTGACTCGGGTAGAACGTGCTTGACGTCTTCGGGTGGGCTACTCGGGCCTCCAACCTCGAAACATCGCTGAGGTAACGGAAAATCTAGCCTCGGCTGATCCGACTTGGCGTCTTCCGACCCCCTACCAATAGAAAAGCAGACACTCATCCTATCGAACAATAAGAAAGGAATTAGTCTTTCTAGACATAGAAGCAAGCTTACTATATCAGACTATAAAGAAGACACGACTATGAACGATGTTTTTTTAAATTCTTTTCAGAATGAAAATTCAGAGCCCTCTTTAAAGCATTTTGAAAATGAATAACTGGTTTATAAAAATTCCAAACCCGTTTTAAAAACTTTGGCTCTGATACCACAACTGTAACACCCCCAAAACTTAACCCTTTTGGAAAGGTATTACCGCCAGTGACCCCAGTGTTCCTTACCGAGATCACCCAAGGCTTTACCAAATAATTACAATTTATGAAATGCAATTGATACCAAAGATTAAGCATTAAATTCCAAAACATAACATTGTCGAGGAAATAAGAGTTACGGGATTACAACCCAATCCCGAATAGGTCAAAACATAGTTTAAACCCAACACAGCGGAAGACTAAGAAAGTAAGTTACAATCGGAGTTATTGTCCAAAGGATCATAACCTGATTAAAGAAATAATTAAAACATTCAAAAACCACCGCCAACTTCATAGTCCTTCTAATCTTCTGAGCTACTTCTTAACTGATGTGCCGAATCGAACGAATGACACCAGCCAACCATGTAAGGGAAAATATTGGTTGGTTAGTCTAAATGAATAGACTAGCAAGGGAACAAAGCAGAATGGTTCGAAGCAGTTGTATTAGGTTAGACTCTTCGTCCCTCGAATAATAATCGAGTACGCTTGTCAACCACCATACTCCTACTGGAATAAACAAGAGGTATGCACAAGAGAAGATTCTGGAAGACTGAATCTTCACAGAAATCGACTCGAAAGAAGACTCCAACTGAAATGAGTCTTTAAGGAAGCAATGACAAATCTGGAAAGTTACAGAATCATTCAACCATGATTTAAAACTGACTGAGATGTTTCGGTTCACGACCAACCTCATCGCCTACAGCGAATCTAGATTGGAAAGAGAACGTACTACATTCAAGTCAAGACGAGTTTTCCTAGCTGCACTGAACTTAGCTGCACTACTCGCCCAAGGTGTATTAATTATGTGCGTCAAGGTAGCACTTATCTGATTTATGTTTCAAAAACACACATCACGTTATAGAATTTTACATGTGTACCCCACCAATGGGACGACACATCTTAGTATACGTTTCGTCGAGAGTGACGTATACCGAAAGGTTTGTGACACCAGCTAAGTGTCCTGTCTCTACACACATGTGTAAGAGACCGATCATGATCTTAGAATAGTACCAGATGGGGACGAGCCATCCCGATACCAGATTATAAAGAAACGACTGGACAGAGTCCGAGTAACGTTCCTATCTAACAGTGCTAACTCAACAGTTAAAGCACCACCACAGTTATAGGATAAATCCACATAAAGGCCCGAAAGGCGATCACAGATAATAGCGTTGTTCTAACAGATATACAACCTATTATATGATTTTCAAAACAGTTTATCAAAACCGTTTCCAGACAAACAGAATATTCATTCCAAATTAATTACTCAGATAAACTACTGATAATTAATGTAAATATGGAACGAAAGAGCAAGAGCGAACCGCCACTTGCCTTACTCCGCAGAATAGTCTAAAGACGTCACTGGATTCCGGGCTCAACACGGTACAGCTCTGACAGCACAACGACCTTCGAGTCGACCCATAAAAGGAACCCTAAGTTAGATCTGACATAAACAGTACGAATCTAAATACGGCGAAAGAACACGAAAGGAAAGACGCCACGACGACAACCGACCAAGCCAAAGCCACGAAGGCGTTCTGGGCACTGGCGGCGGTCGCCGTTAAGAACACGGCCGACTGAAACGAGAGAAAACTCACCCAAAAACACGAGCGGTTCGGCCTCCTTCGACTAGCTTTGGCTTCTAACCTCCAAGGCTAACCAAAAGCTTCACAAAGGCACTCAGGAACCACACCAAAGCAACACCGGCGAGACCTTCAAAAATTCCGGCGAAGGCACAACTCCGGCGAGAGGCAATTTTGGCAGAGGTTCGGTGTTTGGGATGGCTCAAATCTCTCCCCCAACACCCCCTTTTATAGCCAAAGCGTCTGGAGCACGAAGAAGATGGGCCTACAGCTAGTTCGGCGCTCGCCGGAAATCGCGCCGACGACCATCGGGCAAGGACTGCCGGACAACGATGACTGCTATTACGGCGGGCGCCGTAATTTACGGCGGTCGCCGTGGCATGACACACCAGCTGCCTCCTCGAGCGTTGGGACGGCGAGCGCCGTGACTTTACGGCGGTCGCCGTGCTTGGGTCTCACGACGGCGGTCGCCGCGACTTTACGGCGGTCGCCGTGACACCTTTTTCCCGCCCGTTCAGCTTTGAACGAACATGACATTAAGCCGGGATAACAATTATCGTACGCGAACGACAATTTAAAATTCAAGGCACCTTGTCTGTATATTATTTCACTGAGAAAAATATTACAGACATAGAGCACATTACAGAATGTCTCAAGCTACCTGAATTAAATCCGACGTACACAACGGGTACTCGGAAAAATTCCATAATTCCCAAAATAACTTTACAAAAATACGGGGTATCACAATAAGTTGCTTCGGCTTATTTAATTCGCTAGGATGTTCTAGGATGAACAATTACCCGGGGTACGATAGTTGATCATCCTATTTTTTTCTTTTTAAAACCCCACTAGCTATTTCTTGTTGTTTGTTTGTTTTTTGTCAAGAAACTATTTATATATTCATTTATTATCGTATAAATGATTTTGTAAAGTCTTTTAAAAATTTAAGGTCCTAATTTTTTGATGGTTTTTTCCTTGATAATATATAGAAATTTAAATAGTTTATTTTCTTCCTTTTAAAAGTTGTGCCTATAAAGTGAGAAATATAAATAGATTCGTGCTAGAAGCGTATATGAAAACATTAATGTTAGGAAGGGTTTATCACTTTATGTAATATTATACATTCTTCAATATTTCATTTTTATAAGTGAGATCACGTGATTCGTGAGATGGTCACGTGGAGCGTTAATCGTGAAACATCCGTGGCGGGAGTAAAAATCAATAAACCGTTGGTGGTACAAAACGAAACCCTAATTTTTGGGCGAAATCCCGATTTGCTCCCAGAGCCATGTCCTTCATTGAAGAATTCCAAGCTAGTAAGTCCAATTTCTGCTTTGAATTTCTGTATTGGTATTCTGAAAAAATTTACGCGCACGTTGCTTGTAGTGAAATCGCAATTTGTTGAACTGAACCTACGACAGCTACCATTTTCTGATTTATCATCGTAATTGATGTTAACATCCTTCGATTCTTCGCTGGTAGCCGATTTATGCGTAAAGTTCCTCCTCGTCCTTCGATTTGACGAACAGGGAGACTTATCATCGTGTTGATGTCTGTGGGGAAGAACAGGATTTGTGGGGCGGAATTGATTCAATTTAAAGAACTTCCTGTCCTCTCTGGGTATTAGCATAGTTATTTTCTTGACTCATTACTGCTTCTTCTTTGTTGTTTTAGCAATGTGGGGTTGTTGCCTTGTTGGGATGGGGTTTCCATTGTAGCCCTCTAATCCAGCAAACCCTAGCCCCAACATTGGCATCAAAACCTAGCTCTTGGACCATAACTGGTGCTAGCTGAATCCAACAACTTACTAAATGAATTGTTTCCTGAATGGTTATCTGGCACAATTCCTATTCCTTTTGAGATAAAGCCTGAAGTCCTTAATAATAGAACTTACTTATCTCACTTGAATATTCATCATCATCCTGTGATGCAAAGATCAGGGTATCACAAATACATTGTGCAAGTTTCCTTGTGATTTAAAAGGAAGCTGAGATTATCCGAATTAACATACATTTTTGTTTGAGAATATAAAACCCTTTTTGTTTCGAAATGACTTCAGACACCGAAGGACCTTTTAAAAGTAAATTTCTTTGATACAAAGGTAGGTTTATTGATCTTTTCAGCTTGTACCAGTTGATGGCTACGGTAGATGAAAGAATTGGCGCTAGTAGACGACTGATAATAGGAGATTTGGTTGATGCTCTTCTATTTCTTATTATCTCGTGATAAGCGGCAATTTAGATTGGTTGAATAGAGTAAGAAAGGTGAATTTTCCCTGTCAAAATTTGGGGCTTTTTGAAATTTTCGGGCATTTGAGAATAAAGGTCAGTTTTTTTCTCTCTTGAGAATGAAGGTAAGTTTAATATAGTACTGGTTAGATGGACGAATCAGATCTCTGATGAAGCATAGCAGTTTTAACATGTGTACTGCCATCCTCTTCCTTTTCTGCATATCTAAAACTTCTTAACTGTAGTTATAGCACCTGCAATTCCTATTTGTTTTTGTCTTAATATATTTCCCTTTTTGTTCTCATGAAATGATCTTTCTTGACAAGGAAAAAAAGAAAAAAGAATTGACGTTAGAAAAGATAAATCATCAAACAGTAAGGTTAAGGAGAAGCAGTGTCTTGTTTTTTCGGACATGGCACCCGTTATCAGATCACTTTACTGCTAGGTTAATTTCCAAAATGGAAGAGGATAAAAAGCTGTCCTTTTTAACCCCTGAGGGAGGTCAACTTTAGAAGAATAAGTTGTTCCAAATTGTTGAGATATCTAACATGCTGTGTAGCGTATTTTTCTATATCATTTTCCTGATTTTGATATATACTTGTCTAAAGCTGAGGTTATTTGCAGATTTAGAGTGCCTTCCAAATATTCTTCAAAGGAAGTATGCACTACTGAGGGATTTGGATCGAAGTTTGCAAGGTATATTTATTTATCTTAATAAGTTCCAGATCGTATCATACATTATTCAGCACTTTCAGTTTAGATCTCTTGCAAATCTGTTCAATCATTGGAGAGAATACTTGGCCAGAATGATTTGGTCATAAATCTATTAAATAACATGTTGAATTTGAATAGCCCCAATAAGCTAATGTTTAAATTATATATCTTCAGAAAGATATGTATGATTTTAAACAATCATGAAGATGACTAAGCCTCGTTCTATAGGCTAAATGCTTTAGGTACCATGACTGCCTTCACATGATAGTTTCATATCAATTGGAGTTGAAAGGTGTTATGTTGAGAATAAACTGTTTGGCAAATGATTATTTTATGAATAGAAAAATTTAAACATTTTTCCGAATCACTAATGGGATTGACACATTTCACGAGTCTTTACTACTAAGATATCCTCCAAAGTTCCAATCCGAAAAAAGAAGAAGATATGCTCCAATACTCTGCTTGATCCGTTGTTTATGTGAATGAGAGGTTACATTTTATCATGGTTGCTGTTAAACACTTCTCTGCTTGTGGTAAAGTTTTATTAGTGCCATCTGTTTTTCCTTTGGCCTTTTACCTTGATGATTATTGACCTTGATAATTATTGGCAGAAATCTCACGCCAAAATGAACAACGATGTGAACAAGAAATAAGAGATATCAAGCGAGAAATTGCTGCTGGTAATAGGACACCTGATCAATCTCGAGTCAAATTATCTGATGAGGCACTTGATGAGCAAAAGCATAGTATCAGGATTGCTGATGAGAAAGTTGCTTTGGCAGCACAAGTTTATGATTTGGTATAAAATGAACATCTCTCTTACATGAAGTTTTCTATAATAAGTATCGGGAATCTCTTTGTTCTCATTTTTCTTATATTTGTTTTTTGTGATAATAAGACCATTTTTCTTGCATTCTGTATTTAGGTTGATGCCCACATTCAACAGCTTGATCAATATCTCAGAAGCTCAGAAGAAGATATCCGACGCGGTATTATATTTGTGTTTATTCGTATTTGTGGTTACAAATATACTAAAGAATGAAGATGGATTTCTGTAACAATATTGTTCATCCCAGAACGCGAGAACACATCTACCCCTGGATTGCCGGATCAGAGTACAGATAAACCTACCAAGACGGGGAAGAGTGGTCAAAGCAGCAGAGGTGGACGTAAAAAGTGCGTTTAACTTCACTAGCATTCATCTAAAACTCCTAATTTTAATCTGAAAACCCTCATTGATAACCGTCCTCCAATTTCCCATACAGAACACGCATGGCTGCTGCAGCCGCCGCTGCCACAGCCGTAGCTTCTGCTGCTGCAACAACATCAAACCAAGGGAGTATGGATTTGGACTTACCCGTGGATCCAAATGAACCTACATATTGTTTCTGCAACCAAGTTAGCTTCGGGGAGATGGTTGCTTGTGATAATCCTGATGTATGTTTCTTCGTTCATTCTTCGTCTTTAAATACAGTTGCTAGTCTTTTCTTTGTAGAAATCGTGTGAGGCTGTTATCTGATGATATTGCTATTTTTTCCCCATCTGGTGCAGTGTAGGATAGAGTGGTTTCACTTTGGTTGTGTGGGTCTTAAGGATCAACCAAAAGGAAAATGGTACTGCCATGATTGTGCTGGAAAGAGGAAGCGTCGAAAGGGCAAGTAACCTACAACACAAGGGCTTGCTTATACATTGAAATTCCTTTTGCTTTTTGAACAAATGGCTAATGATGAAGTAATTTATGGTTCATAAGGAAAAACTCTTTTGTATGCTTGTATTTATTCTAATGCATTCTGCTTGGCTTCTTCGGAATCGTGCAACATGCCCCTATAGCCTGTAGTTACTCTGGATGCTTACGGTTTCCCTTTTGTACTAGTATAATTGATTTTGAATGTCATTTTTGTGCTCACCTACATAGTTTACGGTTGTATACACGCTTTAGATCTGTCAATACGGTCTGATAGTGGAATCATCGTCATCTTTATTACATTGGTAGCCAAACAAATTGTGCAACTTTTGAAAACCAATGATCCAATTATTGTGGAGAGCACGTACAGGCACAGCCATGGGCTGGGGCAAGTGGCCCACTGAATTTTTTTTTTAATTTTTTTTTTCAAACTTTTTTAAACATTAAAAAAAATCTTCTAAACAATTTATATATTTTTAAATTCTTTTTAAAAAATAATATTCATAAGAGATTTGTTATACATAGTTCTTTTAATTCCAAAAAAAAACCAACTTTATTCTAATTTACACACAAATCCTTCAATAAAAAATGCAATATTGTCTTAACTCTTAATATATCTTTAGTTGTGTTAAAATTTTCAAAATTTACAGTTTATGGATTTGCAAATTTTGAAATTAATTTCTTATAAAAATTTGTTGAAATTATGTAGAAGTACTGAAGTAGTAACCACTCATTTGGTTCATACTGCATTCCTAGAAAGTATAACTTTTCCAAAAAGTTGTTGTATATCCCGTGTTCAGTTCAGGAAAAAGACCAGAAAGATTTCAATAACAACAATTGCAGAACTGAAGGATAAGGGTCAAATTATGGAAGAGAAGAGCGCGAAAGTAAGAGAATCGTTATATTTGTGAATGAAAAAAATATAACTATTAAAATGCTACAAGATATAACTAGGGCTCCGTAAAGATACACATATATTAGTTTTGTGGGAGATATCCAAATAAAATGCTGATATCAACTGATATCAATATCAAACAACAAATCCCAATTCGATATTGATACAACATATCCCAATTTAATATTAATATATGAATATATAAAATATGGTCATAACAAATCCCAATTTGATATTGATATATCAAAATATAAAATATAAGTATGATTGATATTTGATACTCATACTTAGATATTTTAATGTCAGTATCAAACGAGTTATTTGAAAATGTGATAGTACTATCAAGTGTTTCTAACCTAGCTGATAAAGTGTCTCCTAATGGCTAAAGTATCAATATCAAACAACATCTCCTTTGTACTAAAAAAAAAAACTCATCTCCTTTATAATGACTAAAGTGTCTCCTAATAATGAATAAATTAAAATAATAAAAATATGAATATTTTCTGCTAATAAAAACTATAATTTGTGGAGAAAATTTAATTATTTTTTAAAATCGTTAATATTATATGATTCCCATCTTGTTGACCCTAAGATGAAATTACATTACTGGTTTTGCCAAAACCCCATAACTACCAAGTGGGAAAAAAGTAAAACGTGACACGTCAACCAAAGTTGTCTTCACCGCAAGAATATCAACAGTATTTACATATATACTTCACCATTGTATTAAGAACTAAGAACTGTAATTGTTTTAAACATTATCTTTATTAAAACAAGAAAACCATTACACACGAGTCATACGGGGCATAGCAACACCACGTAAATCATCCAAAAGAAAGGACAAAACACTACTAAAAGGATTATTAAAGACATGTAAACCGATATGAAAATCAAAAACAACATTAGCTAAGTTGTCAGCGACCCTATTAGCCTTCCTGTAGATGTGACGGAATTGAATGAGTCAATCCCTACTAAGAAAGCTCTGGCAAGACAAAACCAGGCTGACAAGGGGTGCAATTCAACCTTCTTGGCAATAAAACCAATCGCAAGAGCAGAATCCGATTCTAAAATCACCCGACGGCAGCCCTTCTCTCAAGCTATGTGAAGACCATGGTAAATGCCCCAAAATTCGATCATCGGGACACTGCAAACCCCAATGTTCTTCACAAATCCGCTAACCCAAGTCCCAAAGGAGTCTCTAACAACACCACACGCAGTTGTGACACCAAAAGGGCCCCTCCGAGCCCCATCAGTATAAATTATTGTAAAATTTTTGTAAGATAGAGACTAATAATGGTCATAAAAATAATGATAAGCACCACATAGAAATTTCAAACGATCGAATACACTATCACGAATAAAAAGACACTGGTCAAAACACCGTTTTTCTTATTGCCTGCATCTAGGGTGACTACTTTTTTTCAATCCCAATCGATTTTTCAGAACTTTTTCCCTACTCCCATGTTTTACATGATACCGCTGCGTCAGTAAACTACAAAAACATTGTCCCCATTAAAATTCAGATGACAACAAGATATAAGAAACCGAAAAATTGATGGGTGTCTTGTATTTTTTATGAAAAAGTCGCTGTCAAGGGAACCAAAGCTGGGCGCCCCAAGTGTCAACCTTAGAAGTCCATGCCACCCATGCCGCCGCCCATGCCAGGAGCTTCCTTCTCGTCCTTGGGGAGTTCAGCAATAACCGCTTCGGTGGTTGTCATCAAGGACGAAACGCTGCAACATGACGCAAATGAGACACCATTGCAACATATTCTGGCATGCAAGAACTCAAACAAAGTACACCAAAGAGGACTTCTGTAAATCTGAAAGAGGTAGACAAATGGTATTTACCTAGCTGCATCTACAAGAGCAGTTCTTATCACTTTCAATGGGTCAATGATTCCGGATTTCACCATATCTACGTACTCGCCTGAATATGCATTGAAATTGAAGAATTAGACTATGTTAAAGCTATACTAGAACTTGTCAGAAAGCAAACAGTCTGGGGATTAACTGGTTTACCTTTGGCTGCATCATAACCAAGATCAGGGTTGTCCTGCTCCAGCAGCTTGCCAACGATAACAGCTCCCTCAACGCCAGCATTGCATGCAATTGTATGTACAGGTGTCTGCAAAGAGTACACTCAATAATTGAGAATGGCATATCTGCAGCAAGTGACAACCTTAAACATAGTCTCACAATGGGTCACTTTGCCTATGGACCTAATCAACCTTGTCTTAGCATTAAACAATTAGCCTGATGTTCAAAGCAACATAAATTATGCTCTCATACCAGTGAACTCAGAAACACATACTTAAGCATATATTCTCACCTTGAGGGCATTTTGGATGATTTGTACACCAATCTTCTGATCAAAGTTAGCTGTTTCAAGTTTATCCAACTCTTTTGAGGCATAGAGAAGAGCAACACCGCCACCTGAAAGCTAGAAGAATAAGAACATGTTTCCAGCATGGATTGAGACGGGGAGAGTGATCACTAGAAGCAAGCTTACCTGGTACAATACCCTCCTCAACTGCTGCCTTCGTGGCATTGAGAGCATCTGTCACCCTGTCTTTCTTTTCACTCACTTCGGCTTCACTGGCTCCTCCAATCTGAAAACAAGAAATTGTGTCAAAGATCTCAATCAAACAAATGAGCATCCACCAAGTTATAAGTCATAACATCCATAATCAAGTCCATTTAATTCCCTGTCATTATCCATGAATGAGTATCAGGAACCACCAGAAGTAAAAGGAAATGAACCAGACCTTCAATACTGCCACACCACCGGACAACTTGGCCAACCTCTCTTGCAGCTTCTCTTTATCGTAGTCAGAAGTGCTTATTTCAATTGCAGACCTAATCTGTAACCAAGCCACAAAGGAAACCGAAACAAGTCACTCTCTGCACATGTATTATTGCTTCCAAATATGATAAATTACTGCAAAAGAAATGTTCAAAAAGTTAGCTGGAAGGTACCTGCTCACATCTTTCCTCAATAGCCTTTTTGTCACCGGAACCATCAAGGATCACGGTGTCATCCTTGGATATGGTGACCTAATAGACAACAGTGTGACATTAGAGCATTTGAAAACAAGTAAAGCAACAGCTTTATGTAATCCATTCCACAATAAAAGACGCACCTTTTTGCATGAACCAAGCATCTCAAAGTCAACCTTCTCCATGTTCATACCGAGTTCTTCAGTGACAACCTATAAAAAAGATGCCACATTATATTCCTCTATTGTGGTAATTTTTATACAAACCATTTGAGTATAGGTTCAGAGTTCATGTTGAATCTACCTCTGCTCCGGTCAGACTAGCAAGATCTTGTAGACCTGCTTTCCTGTTCTCTCCGAATCCAGGGGCTTTAACAGCACAGATCTAACGAGAAAACATAGTCATTGGTAACATCTCCTTCAAATACACAGTAATTATTATACAAAAGAGATTCCTTTCAACCTTAATTCCAGCACGAATCTTGTTGAGGATAAGAGTAGCCAGTGCCTCGCTATCGACATCTTCTGCCACAATCAGCAGGGGTCTTTGTCTCTGAATTAAGAAAGAGAAAAAGTCTTAGGAAGCAGAACCATCAAAATTAAAAAGTACTTGTGCCTTATAAGAAAGTCGACTACCTTCAGTGCCAACTCTAAGGCTTTCACCACAGCACTCACACTGGATATTTTCTTCTCATGGATTAAAATAAGGGGATCATCCAATTCCTGAAACATAAACATTTGTTAAGTTTTGACATAGTAATGATCATTAAACTCTGACAAGGAATCTAGATGACAAGCAAAATACCAGCTCAATGCTTACAACATTGACAAACACCTTCAAAGTTGAAGAGAAAAATTAAGGAATGCTTACACATTTCTGATTTTTTGTGTTGGTAATGAAGTATGGAGAGATGTAACCCCTGTCAAGCTTCATCCCCTCAACAACTTCCAGCTCATTATATAGTGTCTTCCCATCCTTGAGGATAAAAACAAAAATGAGATCTCCAAAACTCCAACAAAGCAAGAGGAGGTAATACAGAACAATCAAATGCCAAATACGTAGAAACAACTAGAAGGATCCTAGATCTGGAAATCCCTTGCAATGTTTGAGGAGATATGCTTTAGGTCCTGATTGAGTTAAATCACCACAAAACTCTTATTACTTCAATTTAGAAGGAGATATAACTTACTTGGATTGTAATCACACCTTCCTTGCCAACCTTCTCCATGGCCTTCGCAATCATCTCACCAATTTCTCTATCGCCATTGGCTGATATGGTACCAACCTATACAAATTAAAAATATATAAAAAGGAGGAATCAACACAGTATTATGTCAAGAACCTAGGTAAGGAATATGATATCACAAATAAAAACAACTCTGGGAAATGGAAATAAGTGAAAAATCAACCTGAGCAATCTCCTCTGAAGTACTAATATTGCGTGCTCTACTCTTTAAGTTTGTCACTACAGAGTCAACTGCCATAGAAATACCTCTTCTGAGGTCCATTGCATTCATCCCAGCAGCAACTGACTTGCAACCTTCGGTAAATATTGCCCTAGTAAGAACTGTAGCACATGTAGTACCTATAAGCAAAATAAATTGACAAGTTAGATTGTGAGCAGGCAGACTTCGTAACTGTTTTCTACATTCCATGAAAGGATAAATGGAAAATTATACAATAAACAAACGAAAATTTAACATGTAGAAAAGAACTTGCGGTGGCTTGATCATATTAAAAAAGCATACCATCTCCCGCAACATCGTTTGTTGCATTGGCCACTTGTTTTACCAGGCTTGCACCAATGTTCATAAATTTATCCTTGAACTCAATACTCTTGGCTACAGTTACACCATCCTTTGTCACCTTAGGAGCACCGTAGCTTTGTTCAATCACCACATTACGACCCTGCAATAGCCACATTCATAAGTCAACAGGGTGACCCGAAATGTCAAAATCAGTCTAATTCACCTTGCTTTGCACCCAGCAAGAGTCAATCTTGAACAAGATTGATTGATATCCGAATCAGATGCAATTATTCACCTACATTATTCTAAATCTCTTCACGAAGTAGAAACTGAAACCCCAACTACACCCAAATAGATCAAAGGCAATGAGATTTAGATAGGAATCGACAAGAGGACGTTACCTTTGGACCCATGGTGACTCGAACAGCATCGGCGAGGCTCTCGACACCTCTAAGCATCAAAGCGCGAGCTTCAGAGCCAAATTTAATTTCCTTGGCGGAGTAATTCCTGCTCCAGCTCAAGCCAGTTCCACTCTGGTACAACGAATGAGAGGGAAAAGAACAAGAATTAGAAACAAACAGATCAATACATTGTTCCAAAACGAAAATAAGAAATCACATCCGTTCATCCAGATGCAGAACTCGTAAAGCACGAAAAGAAAAGACAGTTCGAGTTCGGATATCTCACCGAGCGGCTGCTGTTGCGAGCCCTGGAAGCGAGTCTAGTTGCTGCTCGGTACATGGCTACTGTGCTTGAAGAGAGAAGTCGATGGTGAAGGAACAATAGCGGAGAAAGAGAGAAATGAAAGGAAAGCGCAGGCAAGAGAGATTTATGAGAGGGATAAGAGAACGGGAAGAGTCTAGAAGCAGGGCCTGCGCCAGGGTTTAGGGTTTACGCTCTTGGCTGTTTTTAATTCTTTGAATTATCTTTTTATATTATTTGTCCTAAATTATATCGCAGTGTTACTTTGCAGTCTTGTATGCAAATGTGTGCATTTAGCCGTCAATCTAGCCCAGTGCCAGTGGTGAATGGTCATGTTTTTCTAGTATATGTTTGATTGTTTTTGTTTTCATAAGTAGAGTTTAAAATAAAAAGTATTTTAATTTTAAACATATTCGTAGATGTCGTTCCAGGCTTCCTTTGAGCTTTTGAAAGAAAAGTATAGTGCAAATCACCAAATAATAGTGTAAATCATCCATTACACATCAAGGACCACAACGTTTAAGGCTCTTCCTCTTTACTCTCCGTTACAAGAAAAATAAAATAAAATTGTGGCATTTATTATAGATATTCTGTTGAAATTTGTCCATAGAAAATGCATGAAATTGTCACAAACAACTCACCTTAAATGCATGAAAATGTCCTTCTCTGCTCCTTGCATTCACTTTTGTTATTCTAAACGCAAGTAAAAGACCGCAATCATACAATCACAATTGACAAACCATACATATATTACCCAGACCCAGAGTTTCTAGCAGGTGAGAAACCACATTACAACAAACAGGGGAGACTCAAAAGAAAAAGAAAGGCAACGTCTTCAAACTCCACTTCCTTTTCATTTTGTAATGCGGGATCCAAAGAGACTCGTACTATACATATCCATAGAGCTATGAAAGCATAAGAAACTTATCATAACGAGTGAAGAAGTGGTCCGGTTCCACCTTGCTTGTAGGCATCAGGGACGCTGGAGTAAGCACAGAGGAGGTTGGACATATCCCAACCCCAGTCTTTCCTCCTTGAAACACACAATTGAGGCCACCTGTTTATCCTCACATAGTGCTCCCTGATGCTTCCATCATGGAAGATGCTGGTCACGACAGTGTAGCAGCACGCATGCCCTCCCCATACCAAGTCATCGCAGTCTGCGCTTACACTCCCATCAGGATGGAAGTATCGACACATAAGTGGGCCCGTGCCCTTCCAGTAAGGATCAAGATCTCTCCAGTACTCGGGCGCACCCTGACCAGTATAAACTCCTGTCAATGCAAGGATAGCTTTTGTAGTGGCTTTTAAAGAAAGCCACAAGCATCTAATTATTGATATGTTTTACACGTGACAGAAAACACAACCATGGCAAACATAGCCTAAACCAAGATAAGTTAGCTTGACAGTACAGTAGCTGCTTTGCCTGGCTTGATGATACTTGAAGCAACCAACAAGTTCAGTAACTCATAGTAGCTAAAGCATACATCATGCTAAGTTTATACCTTGGTAAAGTGGAAATCCCAAGCGTGATCGCAAAGATCCTCCCTTCTGATGCGAACCTAATATCAATAGCTAGGATGCTTTGTCAAAGACCGCAAAACGCACCAACACACACAGGCATCAAAAACAAAAATATGGTTCAAATAAGAAGAGGGGTTATTGGGGTGGGGGAGCAAAGAGCTAAAGGCATGAAAATAGACATAAGCTTACACGGTTGCCGTCCAGCATTGCACGTGAATAGGTTTCCAGCTTTGACAAGCCTGGTAATATTGACAACCGGGGTATGTGTGCTTTCCCAATCCATAGATCCTTGCACTTAAATTTAGCAGACTATTAGTCCACCTTCCAGAATATAGGGCTGGATGCTAACCTTAAAACATTGATGAATCTAATTATGGTTGGTGCTACGCATTCAACCTTGAAAACAAGAAAGTAAATTTCAATCATAAGAGAGATATAAAATATTGAAAGAGAACAAGGATGCATAAATGACCTGTCTGTTAGAGTTTAATTCATATATCCAAATGAGTTAGTGAATGAAAGCCCAAAATTAATGGTGGAGTTGGGCTTGTGGTAATTGGCCCAATTTGGAAAGAAGATTGCTCCTTGTTGGTAGAAGGCTCCCGAACTTGCAACACATGTGGGCCATCAAATTAGCTAGACTTCATTAGTAGAGAAATCTAGAGATATCTCGAATAATTAGTAGAAAATATCTTCCTAGGATTAAGAGCATGTCGGTGGTGTTTGTAATACACATGACCGACTTTGTTCAAGTATAAATAGAAGGGTGTTATGCATTTTGAATATGAACAATGGGTTTGCATAACAAAAATAGTAGAGCACAGCAAAACCCCAGAAAGTGAATCTCAATCACAAGGGAGATATAAAATATTGAAAGAAACAAGGATGCATGAAACTCGCAATGTCTGCTTTACTAACTATTATCGAATATGAACAAGGGGGTATCATCCACAATTACAGTCCCTTTCTTGGAAATGTGAGAATGACACACCGAAATAATGCATTCTAAACTGTGGGTTAACAAACCAGCCTAAAGACAACTCAGCACTTCCTGGACTGGTTATATTTGATCCATTCAGGATGAAATTTCACTGAAGAACTCACCAAGAATGCAACTTCTACAGGTTTATACTCAGCAAAGCCTAAACTAAATGGCGGCATTATATTGTAAGAATTTACTCTCTGCATTTGAAAACAAGCATCCATGAAATAGCACAATTAGAGCCAGCAGATACTTTTTCGTTAGACCAGTCCAAAACTAGAAATTCCAAACGGAAAAACTCACACTAGCAATTTTAATTTGGCTACCGAAGCTGTAATTACGAATCTACTGAAATCAACTCAATCCATTGCATACAATCTTGAAATAAATCACGATCATCCATTGATCCATATCAATTTAGCCAAGTGCTCAATTTATTAAACACCAAATCCAGTCCAGACAAAAGGATCCAGCGACGAATTCCTGATACTGCATGTAAATTGAAAGCGCAATCACAATTGACAGAGAGAGAGAGAGAGAGAGAGGAAGAACCATGGGAGACCAGAGGCGATCGCTGGAGGCCATGCCGTGCCAACCACGAGAAACAGAGAGCGAAAGTGCCACGCTGCGTGCGTCGAGGTAACTCAGTATCTTCATCATCACATCTGGACCTAGCGCCTCCAGCAGATCTCGGCCGGCGCCGGGGCCATCACCGTCCCCTATCTCTTCTCCTCCCTCATCTCCACCTCCTTTGTCCACAATTTGCCTCCTCCGCTTCTTCTTACTCCTCGTCCCCAAAATCGCCCCCATATCACCGGAATCGCCAGCCGAATTCGTGATCCCGACGAGCCCAATCCGACGGAAAACATCGCAACCGCCACTGATGTCGAGCTCGGCGTCGGTGATTACCGCCATCGAATGGCAGAGGACAAGTCTCAAGTCTTAACGATAGATTGAGGTGGTACCGACTACCGACTATCGGGCGCCACTTTTGTAGTCTGCTCATGCCTCGTGTGAGGACAGAATAGGAGGACAAGTCTTAACAATTAAGTTAGCCCATTATATAATTGTTTCATGTCCCCAGAAAAAAATTGTTTCATACTCCGTCATAAATTCTTTTTGGCCTTGTTCTCACCCCTCCATTTGTACCATTCTGCCTTTGAATTTTAAAAATAATGTATTAGAATATATTATTGTATATTAAATTAATAATTTAATATAAGATAATGTATTATTTTGAAAGATTCAAACGCACCCTAATTTATATAATTTTTAATATGATAAGCATGTAGCCATAATAAATGACAGAGATTAAAATCGTGATGTTCAATCAAAGTAAATCCTTAAAAACCTAACTTAGTAAAATAGCTAAGCAAAGATCGAATCGCACAGAGAGAAATTGATCTTTCTAAGTGAACAAATGTATGTCAAAGGTAACAAAGGGGGGTTTGTTGGTTGTTTGCAAGTAAACAAATTAAACAAAAACAAAAGTTGTAATCAATTGGGAAAAAGTACTTAGTCAGACAAATATCCATCATTCATTCGATTGGTTGATCCTATATTATCTTTATTCCTTCCTATGAATATTCTTGTCCCTATTCTGAAATAGTTACAAGTCCCACCAGTCCTGATAACCCTAAATATTAAACAATCAAGAGACCCTCAAGATTCAATCTAACAGCAGCAGTAAGCATATGAATTAGTCAGGATACATGCAACACCACGACCCGCATCGTTCAACACATAATCAATTCTCTTCACAATAAACTAGACTTAGAATATCATGTTTGCTACACAAGATAAGAGATTTCAACCCGAAATATCCAAACTCTAACAATAGACAATTACTAATATCAACTAGGTGATCAATCCAGTCAAATCAATAATAATCAGTAAAAATAAGCTCAAGAGAAAATATATAATCAAATGAAATGAAATAGAATTATAATCTCACAACCATATGTCAAATGAAGGCTTCAATCGTCGGACTAAGCAAAGGTTGTTTAGTTCTTCATAGTCTTGAAACGTAAAACTCAAAGGAAAAAACTGATGTAAACTGAGATCTAAGATAATGAAAAGAGGCTCTAGGAACTAGGTTAAATAACCTAGCCAAAACCTAAAGATAACAAATAACATCTAAAATGAAATAAAATATAATCTAACGAAATAAGGAAAATAAAAGAAAAAGAAATAAAGTAAAATAATAACTCGAACGAAATCTTTGGCGCGCATCTGACGATGGGATTTCCGCGACCGCGGCAATATCTTCCGCGACCGCGGAAAATTCACTGTTCTCGGCTTTTCCGCGACCGCGGATTCTCGGTTTTGCACTTCTTCGCTCCTGTTGCAGTCTTCACGTGGTGGCTTCGTCTTCAACTTCTTAAGTCTTCATTTTAGCTTCTCCAATCCACCATATCCACACTTATACTCCTCAACTCAATTCTCCACAATTGTGCTCTAAACTCATCCAAATGATATCCAAAATACCGATAATAACTCTTAGTTAAACCCTACAAAGTAGCGTTGATCAATAGATTAATAATAATTGGGTTAAATAAAATTTTCAAATGTCAGTTGAATAGTTGAATGCAAAAAAACTTTTCAGATGTATTGAGTTTGATTTTTGCTGGAGATGTGTATTGAGACACTGATATTAGGAGAAATATATCACTACGTGTGTCAATAGTACCCCGGTCTGGACATAAAACGGTTATGTTTAATCGAACCATGCGATCAAAACCAAAGAAAATTAACCCTAATGTACTCAAATTATAATTTACGAGTTATTTAAATACTAATTGTAATTGGATAATTGGGTAAAAGTTGGAGCTTTAGAAAATTATGAAACTGTTTTTGGATGTCAGAATCTAGTTACAAGTTACAATTTCAATTATTATATTTTATAAAAATAAATTTTAATTATAATTTTCTTTATTTAAGATGATTTATCCGAAACAACTCAAATCCTTTACACAAATCCCTTGTTTTTTTCTAGCTTTTTTTTTAATTTAAACTAGTTAATTAACTAAGGGGTTGCCTATCATCACACCAATTAAGCCATACCAAACATCTTATTTTTATATATTGACTAAAATATCCCTTTATATACAAAATTATTCATTTGGGCCTCCATCCTCATTCTCTTGGCACCAATACTAAGTTGTAGTAAATATTCTCTCCCTCCATCGTTGTCTTTTTGTCAATGTCTTGTCGATGTCAAACATATCATATTCGTCACTCGAGTTCATTTAATTTTTTCTTTCTCCAACTTAAGTTTAACTATAAAGTTGATAATAATAACAATTGATTAGTATAAAAAAAATAAGGTTAGACGAGTTGGAGTCATAATAAATAGAATCATTTTAAAGTTTCCATTTATAATGAGGGGAACTTGTTCTTAGTTTCCCTCAGCGTGGATGGAGACATGAATTAAATTACCCTCAGTTTGATGGAAACTATTTTTTATCATTTTATTTTTACTTTATCTTCATGAACGGGCTTTTTTTTATCTTTAACAAGGGTTATTTTGTCATAACAATAATAAGTGCGTTGTAGGTTAGATTTAGGTGTGATGATAGGCACTTATGTTAATTAATTAATTTTGACTTTTCAAACATAGATTCAATTTTGTAAGTACTAATCTACTATATAGAGAGAGAACCTAACTAAGTCGCATGACACTCTCTTATTAAAATCGGCACATGTCATTTTTTACATTTTTTCACTTTTTTAAAATAAATTAAATTATAAATCAAAGTTTTTTATCATAAACATAATTTAAATATAAATCAAGCACAAAGATTATAAGTTAATCACAAATATTACAAATCCAAAATTTTCTTATTATATACTCCCTTTGTCCCGAAATGTTTGTCCTAAAGTACAAAAAACTCTTGGATTAAGAAAAATAACAAAGTATAATTGGGGACATGACCTGCTACAGTGAAAATTAACATTAAGGCAGAAGGGGACATGACCTGCTACAGTGCAATCTGTGGTTATTTACCACAGATGAAATTTCATCCAATGAAAGGCTGATTTTAGGGGCACACGGATCACTTACAAATTTTAGGGACAGAATTGCCCTAAACAAAAGGGGACTTAGGGCATAATTTCCCTGACAAAATTGCCCCTAAACAGTACCTAAAAGGGGATTACAGCATTCTCATCTAAATTTACAGAATTTACATTCAAAGCTTCAGTAAATCACAGAGAGAAATTAAGGACAGAATACAATCTCTGCATCACAGCCTGATGGTGTTATGGCCTCAGCTTTATGGGACTTAAATGAAGCTCCACTTCCAGATGAACAGTATATTTATGATGAAGAAGAGTTCGAAGAGGGACAGTCGTCAGGAGACATGGAACAAGATAGTGAACATAGCTTTGATCTCAACCAGGAACCAGGAGATGAAGAGGGACAGTCATCAGAAGCAGAGCACAACACAGAGGCAACACAACATCATCAGCCAACACATAATACCAGGCTCAGCAGTGATCAAAAAATGCACATATTGAATGCTCTGCTAGCAATATCTAGAGAGGGACAATTATCACATGGTGCAATAAAGAAAGCTGCAGAAGAGTTCAAAATGTCAACAAGGTGCATAGGCAGACTTTGGAACACAGCAAAGAAGCAACATAATGCACAGCAGAGGTACAATCTAAGCACAAAATATCACAACTGTGGTAGAAAAGGAATTCAAGTAGAGATGGATTCAATCACATCACTGGGCATGGGAGACAGGTCTTGCATTAAAGACTTAGCTAGCAAGCTTAGTCTTTCAAATACCAAAGTGCATAGGATGGTCAAGCAAGGTACAATAAAGCCACATACAAATCCAATCCATCCTGGTTTGAGTGAATGACATAAGAAGGCTAGGTTGGATTGGGTACTGAAGTTACTTTGTGGGGATACAGTAGAAGAAAAATCAGTGTATTATCCAATGTTTGATTTTGTACACTTGGATGAGAAGTGGTTTTTTCTATCAAAGAAATCACAGAGAGTATATCTAGCACAGAATGAAAGGGGTAAGTACAGAGCTGCAAATTCATCTAAATTCATTCCCAAAGTTATGTTCACTGCAGTTGTAGCAAGGCCTAGATTTGATGCAGAGGGACAGTGTATTTTTGATGGGAAGATAGGAATCTTTCCATTCACATATCAACAAGCAGCAAAAAGGTCATCCAAAAACAGAGAGAATGGGACACTAGTTACAAAGCTAGTTGAATCAGTCAACAAGCAAGTGACAAGGAACATGTTGATAAACCAAATCATTCCAGCAATCAAGGCAAAGTGGCCACAAGATGGAGCTCAAAGAGTTATATTCATACAACAAGACAATGCAAAGGCCCATATAACTCAAAGAGATCCAGAATGGCAACATGTATACATTCAGGATGGATTCATTTTCATCTTAATACAACAGCCAGCTAATAGTCCAGATGTAAACATCTTAGATCTAGGATTTTTCAGAAGCATTCAGTCACTCATGCACAAGAAGATGCCAAAAAGTATTGATCATATGATAGAAGCAGTGCATGAAGCATTTTTTGAATTGGCCCCTACAACTCCAAGAGATGTGTGGATGACACTATAATTTGTTATGAATGAAATACTTAAATGCAAGGGAGGCAATGAGTATGATTTGCCACATGTAAACAAGAAGAAATTAATGGCTCAAGGAAATCTACCAAGAGAGATCAAGGCACCTATGTGGGCTATCATAGAAGCATGGGACATAGTGCACGGGGGTGCACAACAAGCAGATCAAGCAGGAACATCAATAGCAGATCAACAGAGTCAACAAGGGACAACAGAAGTTGAAGATCAAGACAATGAAGAAGCACTTGAAGACAGTCAGTTTATTTAGCAATATATGACAAAGATTGAACATTTTGTGTACAGAGCAATAACTTTTGTAATTTTGTAAACAAGCACAAGTAATGGCACAACAATGACAATGCATTTCTCAGATGTCCCTAATACCATCATAGACACAAACCCATTCACAATACCTTAGCATACACATAAGCATCAATCAGTCATTTGACTGTGTTCCAATGGCACACTAAGACAGTGAACATGCAGGGAATGCATCTCAGTTTCAAGACTTCATCATAGATAGACTCAAGGAGAATAACACCACCAATCACAAGAGCTTTTAGAACTTTAGGACAAACATTTTGGGACAGACAAGGGAAATGCATAAATAATCTCAGATGTCCCCCATAGCCATCATAGACACAAGACCAATCACAAGACCTTAACATACACATAGGCATCAATCAATCACATGTAAAAGTGTTCCTATGGCACATTAAGGCAGTGATATTAAGGTCTTGCATCTCAGCAAAAAGACTTCATCATTGAAATGCACAAATAATCTCAAATGTCCCCATAGCCATCATAGACACAAGACCAATCACAAGACTCAACATACACATAAGCAACAATCAACCACATGTAAAAGTGTTCCTATGACACATTAAGGCAGTGACATTAAAGGTATTGCATCTCAGCAAAAAGACTTCATCATTGAAATGCATAAATAATCTCGGATGTCCCCATGACCCTCATAGATACAATACCAATCACAGTACCTTAACATACACATAAGCATCAATCAATTACATGTGACACAGTGTTGCCATGGCACATCAGAAGTCCAGTGAACATAAATGTTTTGCATCTCAGTTATCATGCATCATCACCGATCACAACACAGAGGCAACACAACATAATCCAACATCAGAATAGCAACACCAAAACAGAACACCAACACACCAAAACAGAGAATCAACTTAAACAGAATACCAATGTCTTAGTCATCAGAACATCAACAACAAAACATAATACCAATGTTTCAGTCAACAGCACAACAAACTCATTCAACAACATGCATAATTCAGAGCAATAATCTCAACAAAAGTACCCATGAATAAACAACTAAAAAAGAGTGAGACTTAGCTAAAAATCAGAATTAGAGGCAACATCACCATAATCGGGGACGATTCATCTCGCAGCTTCATCGTCAGAGGAATCAGGGATGAAGATAATCTTAGGGGAATCAGGGAGGACGACGATCTCAGGGGTAGGAAAGAGCTCAACGAACTCAAGGGTAGCAGGGAGCTCAACGATCTCTGGGGGCTCTTCCCGCAACTTCCCCTCCACAGTTTCCTCTGAGCCAACAGGAGTGAAGCTGTGATCCCCAACACAATCGCCACCCCACTCGCACTGTGGAGCTTGAGAGCAACAAAAAGTGCATCAGAAGTCCAGGACCCATCGGACTTAAATAGGTCCGAATCATCCATTTTTTATGCAAACAGAGAAGGGAACCCAGGGGACCGAGGTTTTCAAAGCAACGATTTCTGAGATTTAGGGTTTTTTTGGGCGGGTTTTGGGAGATATGGGTAGATCTAGACGAGGAGCAAGCCTTTTCTGTGTTTTGGGGACAGCCGGAGCAGATTAATCGCCGGCGAGCAGATCTGCAACAATCGAGATCATTTTTGATGAGTTAGGGTTTCAGAGAGAGCTCAGACGAGAGAGAGTAGAGAAGGAGAGACACCTTCAAGGAGAGTGAGAGGTCAGATGAGAGCACAAAGGAGAACTAGAGGTGAAGAGAGCTCAGACGAGAGAGGAGACAAGAGAGCTCAGATCTAGGGTTTCAGAGAGAATGAGAGAGGAGAAGAGAAGAGAGCGGCGAAGAGTGAGACGAGAGAGTGAGGGGTAAGAGCTCAGATTAGGGTATTTAGGGTTAAGGTGGGAAATGGGCTGGGCTGGATAGATTAGGGTTTCGATTAATTGGGCTGAGTAGATTAGGCTGGGTTAAATGGGTAGATTAGGGGTAGGTTAATATGGGTTAGGGATATTGGGTTAGGTTAAAATATGGTTTTGGGTTAGTTTGGTTAAAAATATAATTTGGGTTAAGTTAATGGATTTAGGAGTAGTTTGGTTAATTTTGTTAATTTAATTAATTAATTAAATTTTTAATTAATTAGATTAATTAGGTTAATGGAATATGGTTTATTAAGTTTTAGGTTATGAATAAAAATGGTGGATATTAATGGAGTTTGAGATGGATGAAGATGGTAGGTGATAATGATTGGATGTGAATGATTAGATGTTTTTGGATGAAGGATAAAATGATGTAAAAGATGGAATGAATAAGGGTAATATTGAAAAGAAAAAATGGATAAAAAAGGAAAGTAGGACAAACAAAAAAGGACGTCCAAAACGGAAACAAGACGAATATTATGGGACGGAGGGAGTACAACATCAAAATTTCCTAATTATATATAAATCCAAAATTTTCTAATTACATGGATTCCAATTCCATGCTTGAGATACGAAATTATAATCCAAATCTGATTTTGATATCAATATTATCTAGATTTTTTTTAAACATAGATTAGTTTTAATGATTATTAATATTTTTTTAACATATATGACATAAAACCCGTGGCTGACATAGGAATTATGGTTGTTACTTAGGCTCCGTTCGGCAAAGCTTTTTTGAGATTAATGGAGCTTGTTTTTTTTTAATCTAGTCGATGCGTGTTCAGTAAAAAAATGTCAATCTAGCTTAGGGAGCTTATAGTAGATTAATGTAGCTTAATTTTTCCATATTTTTAATGTAACCCCCTAGATTGTTGAAGATTAACAAGCTGAATTTTACATTTATTTCATGTCAGCTTATAATACCGAACACCAACTATAATTTTTAAATAATTAAGCTAATAAATTCAACTTCAACTACTTATTCAGTTTTAGCTTCTATTTCAGCTGAATTTACTGAAAAATGCTTTAAATAACTAATTAAAGGGCTCATCCTAACACACCAAAAATTAGGATAATAGATTTTCTTATTTTAAAAAGACTTGGAAATTTCAACTTGAGAGGATGCCAATTGGTCTTCTCCCGCCATACCTACTTTGACCATTTTGGGTATTGAACACTCATCCATGCCCAGTTATAACTTTTGAGTACAAGAAGGCCTACAACAAGACTTTTATGCTTACTCTAATTTGGCCAAAAAAAAAAATTTCACATCCATACAAAAATTTACTGTAAACACGATCAAACTCGAGCTATCAAAACAATGGTGCAACGACCGCCAATGATGCCACATCCTTACTCCACTAGGAACTGGAAGCCAGAATCTTCGAGTAACATGGAAGGATGACTCATACCCATGAAATCTTTGACTTGCATTGAATTGTTAATGTCGTCGATCGAAAAGAGTATGCTGCAATTCGTCAGGAAACTCGATTAGATCAAGTGCAAAATGTTGCGTAAATATTGCCTTTGTAAACAGAGTTGAGAGAGACCTTGAATTGTCGTTCAACTGATAGGAAGCCACGGTGTCGTCACTTTCTGGATCAGTACCAGACTCTTTCGTTGCTTCTTTCATGGCGGATATGACCTCTGGAGAGACTCTGTCGTCATCATCGTACAATGTGCATATTCTGTAGAGCTGTTGAATACTTAATGCCTACAAAAACAAGATCCAAAGTGAGTTACAAAGAACTTTCTGTTATGCAGCAATTTGATCAAATACTTACAGGGCAGAGGTCAGTTGTTAAATCCTCATAGGTTATTCTGGACTTCTGATGTATAACCTGCAAAACAGAAGAAGAATTGTATGACTAAGAAACTTATCAAGATTCATATAATGATTAGAAAAGGAGTAAGTAAAATGGCATTATACCAGGAATCCTACAGCTTGTCTTATGTGTTTAAGTTCATCTGACGCTGATCCTGCATACTGCACACAGCAACTAATATCATCACAGAGGTCTACATTTGTACAAATCTTGTTATCAAGGATGACATGCCAATATACATACCTCTTCTGTTGCTTCCTCAATCCAAGCTGATAGATCATCCAATCCAGATTTAACATATTCAGCATGGGTGAATGTACAACATCCGCGGTGAAGGAGGAAACTACAGCAATATATAGGGACATATAACTAAACGGTTCAAAATTGGATAGCACTTGCAATGTATGGATGACATACTTACCTATTAAAGAGTTGCACATTGATATATGAGAAGATCTGAGTAAGCAATCTTTGAACAAGCAGTGGAGGTACCTGGTAGAAGAAAACAACAAGAGTGAGTGTATATATAGCTATAACAAGAATTGGGAAATAAGTGTTGTAATAGAGAAACAAACATACAAAGTTCTTCTTCATATTATCAAGAAATGAACTAAGGATGCCAGTTATCTTCTTCCAGTGACTAGCTGGAGCCGCCGTGACATCAGACTGCTCATTCTGTGGTGTTCCTGGTCCCTGTGGTGACGTCATAAGTACTTTTTGAGTATTTCAAAATCTCCAACCTGTTTGGTGTACACACAATCGGAAGTTGTCGTACCTGAATGCAAGAAGAAAGAATTGGGGAAAGCTCTCTTCTGACATTATCTTTAATCATTCCATACATTGTCTCTACATATGCAGAGAGCTGCTGCCTGAAAAGCAAAGCTGGATACTTGGCTTCAACAATACGCACCACGTCAACTGCTAGATTAGAGGAAGACAAGGCCTGAAACATAATTGATTCAAAATGTAGATCAACTAAGAGTGAATGCAGCAAATACATTAAGAAAAGACACAGTCCAAGGGAAGCTTCAGATGTAGTATTACTTGGGCCATTTTTGTAAAAAATGATACTGGTTTCTCTTCTGCAGATCCACCTACTTTTCCTTTCAAACTCTTCTGCAGCAAGAATAGCAGTGCAGAGCTATTGGACAGCCAATAAGCCAGATGATTGATATCATCTTTCTGCATCATGTCACAAATCAGTTTAAATACATTTGAAGTACAAATTGCTACCAAGTTTGAACACAGAATGTGACATTCTGAATGCTATTTATCCAAGAGAAGAAAATTTTGTCAGTTCAATTACCTCGAAAGCAGAACCAACCAACTGAATAAGGCGATCAAACACACCGGTCTTTTCTGCTTCAAAACATTTCCAGTGAAGAAGGCACTTGTACATTGTAAATGCAGCAACTGGTTTCCCTTGGCTGAACCCCACATTTAGAGACACACATCTGATAAGAGTGTTAAAACTCGCCTGCATGATGACAAAGTCAAATACAAGTACAAACACTTGTAATTCATATAAAATTATTTTTGAAACTATCCAAATTCATACTCGTTGTCTCTCAGCTTGTGATCGCCTCATTGATTCTGATCCAAAAAATCTGCCAGGTGGAGTTTGCCCTTCCTGGAGAATATAGACCATTTCATTAAAAGATAGATACTCTCACATGGATGAAGGAGTTCTTCAGTAGATCAGATGTGTACCTTACTTCCCTCACCGTCTTCAGTAGTCTAGAAGGAGACAATAATTTTCAGTACTAGATCCAGTAAATAAATCATAGTAATGCTAAAATTATAATATTTACCAAATATCCAGATAGTTTTCCCTTGGAGGAGTTTGCCAAGGCACGTCGCCGTAGATTTCCATCCTCACCCTCCATGTTCACAATTTTCACCTCCATTCTGAAAGAACCCAAAGAAGAGTAATTCAAAAGACTTGCAAAACCAAAAATTATGCAGCAGGCAGAGATAATAACGAAAAAATGGTATGAAGTAGGAAGCCAAGCCTCCAAAATAGGTCTATATTGGCAAGAGGGTTAGAATCACAAGAACCTTTGCAAGGTACTCCTCAACTCAACTATCTTAGATTCAGCTTCCTGAGCTTGCTTTAATCTCTCATCACTTAATTTTGAAGTTTCTTCAAATTTCTTCTCAGATTCTGATATTTTGTTCTCCAAGGAGTTCACTACAGACTGTACAGCACACAATACAGAAAGATGATTGAAAAGCATATCCACATATATTATAGACATTAAGGGAAAAAATAAGTTATGTTGCATCACAAGCAAACCACAACACCTTCACCAATATACCTTTAGTTGTTCATTTTCAGCACTTAATTTTGATGTTTCCTCATGTTTCTCCTCAGTTTCTGATATTTTGTTCTCTAAGGAGTTCACTAGAGACTGTATAGTACACAATAAAGAAAGACGACAGAAAAGCATCACCACATGTATTGATGGACACTCCGATAAAAAAGAAGTCATGCAAACCACAACACCATCACCAATATACCTTTAGTTGTTCATTTTCATCACTTAATTGTGAAGTTTCTTCATATTTCTTCTCAGTTTCTGATATTTTGTTCTTCAAAGTGTTCACTAGAGACTGTAAATTACACAGTAAAGAAAGACGAAAGAATAGCATCACCAAATAAATTGATAGACATTCCAGGAAAAAGAAAAGAAGTTATATGCAGCATCATGCAAACCACAACACCTTCACCAATTTACCTTTAGGTGTTCATTTTCAGCATTTAATTTTGAAGTTTCTTCAGATTTCTTCTCAGTTTCTGATATTGTGTTCTCTAAGGAGTTCACTAGAGACTGTGTAGTACACAATAAAGAAAGACGAAAGTACATCATCACCACATATATATTGGACATTCCGGTAAAAAAGAAGAAGTTATGTGAATCGTGAAAATCACAACACCTTCACCAATTTACCTTCAGCTGTTCATTTTCAGCACTTAAATTTGAAGTTTCTTCAACATTCTTCTCAGTTTCTGATATTTTGTTCTCTAAGGAGTTCACTAGAGACTGTACAGTACAGAATAAAGAAAAATGAAAGAAAATCATCACCACATGATGGACATTCTGGGAAAATAAGAAGTTATGTGCCTCACAAGCAAACCACAACTCCTTCATCAGTTTACCTTTAACTGTTCATTTGCAGCACTTAATTTTGAAGTTTCTTCGCATTTCTTCTCAGTTTCTGTTATCTTGTTCTCTAAGGAGTTGACTAGAGACTATACAGTACACGATAAAGAAAGATGAAGAACAGCATCAGCACGGAACATATATTGACGGACAATCCGGGGAAAAATGCAAACCACAACACCTTCAATCAAAATCTATGATACCCAAGAAAAGCCAGCATGATGTATAAACATTCACCAGTTTACCTTTAGCTGTTCATTTTCAGCCTTAATCTTATCCAGCATATCTTCATCAAGAACAGGAACTTCTTGTGCAACAGGCATATCCATAATTGCTTTCTTTGCAGACTCACACTCCTTTACTAGCTCTGCTTTAGTTTCTTCAGCTTGTATCTGCATTTCTTTATATTGAGTCTGCAAATCTTCTAAAGCTTGCTGCATTTTTGCCTTTTCTTGTGTATTGGCTTCCTCAGATTCAGCCTAATGAAGACGATAAAACACAAAATAAAGAAGTGTCTTAGCATCAGAATATATATGTTCAAGGATCAGTAACATCAAAATTTGAGTTTTCTTCCAGACATTTTCAGAGAAAATGATTGAATTAATTGCAATGAGTCAAGATTCTCACTCTGAGGCGTTTCTCAAGCTGCAATCTGCTGTTCAAGTCTTCAACTTCCTTTTCCAGCTTACTCTTTGCTTCCTGCAGAAGTCCAGTATCCTTTGCAGCCTGCATATAAATTGATATGAAAACTGTATGCAACATAACACTTTCTTACAGAAAAGAGTTACAAAAGTGCAAGAAAATGCACACTGGAAACCTATGTAGAGAACAATTGATGGAACAAGAATTCATATACCATTTTGAGCTTCCGTAACTCTTTTCGTGCTACTTTCATTCTCCAGGCACATTGTGTAACAAGTGCAGCTTTCTTCAGCCTGATGTAATAATTGCGCGACATGTACCCACGCCAATGACTCTGTAGCCAAGAATCAGTACTTGTATAAATTCAGGGCTCATAATAAACATATCCCATTCCCAAAAGCATCCATCCAAGTATAAGGACATGAATACAAACAAGTATATAGTATCTTCAATCATTGGGTTTTGATGATGTCTATTTTACCTGAATGTCACTAGCTGCTTTCTTCCGCTTTCTATGGTGGAGTTCAATTCTAGCAGCCATGCCACGCATGCCCGTTTCAATTGCCAGAGCCGAACAATACAACTGCTTATATACTTTCCTGGAAAGATACCTGCGAGATTCCTTTTGGATCTTCACAGATGCTGCTTCTTTCCTTTTATGCTCAAAAGCAATCCCTCCAAGTTGCCCTGCACACATTGTGTTACACACTTAGTGCATAACTGCACATGATTTTAATTATATGTAAAGTTATAACTTCTTGAACAATCTAGTCAGAATGGAAGTATGCTAATGCAAGCATGTAAACAAAGTTGAGTTTGATTCCTGAGTAAATAATGTAGACAGTACCTCTAATAAATGCTTCAATATCTATGGCTGATCCCTGTAATATCATAAACCTTTTACGAGTATAGTACGTTTGAACTCTCCTCTGAATAATGGTCGCTGATTTCCCTAAAACCTCGGTCCTAACTGCATCTAGTTCTGCCATCTGACCAGCTCTAAGAAATACCTTCGTCTTACCAATCTGTACAAAGATTTAAGGACTAACAATGAATAAAGAAGAGGTACAAATGTGCAATGTATGACACTATATGTCAATAACTTCATTCATGTTTCAATGCTCTCTTTATAATCAAATTTTAAATATGTAACATCCTTACCTGAAAACCTTGAAGATGCACCTTCTCTAATAGCTTTTTGCATGCAGTGACGGAATCAGGACTATAAAAAAATTCCAATTCAGTAATTTTTCCAAGTAATTAGAATGCTGAAAGAACAGAAAAGAACACAAAAGATTCATGCTAATACCTCCTGTCTACAACTTTAGGTGCAAGGACCCGGAAACGACTTGAAAATTCATTAAATGCTCTTCTAGTTGGATATCCAGCACAGCTAATCCTTATGGCCTCCATAACTCCCTGTGGGATTACAAGATCAATCTCATTACAAGCCATCTATATACAAAAGATTGCAACAAAATAATAGTTGTTCGGTAGGACGGAGTACCCCACAACGAAGTTGCTGCAGGACATTACTGTTCTCAAACATAGAAGGCTTAAGAAGATTGTTTGGCTTCACACAACGTACGTAGTGTGGCTCTGTTGAACTAAGTGTTTCAAGCAATGATGTTAATTGTTGCTGCGTAAGCAAGAATGAGACGTGTTAAAACAAATAGAACTCCATGAAACACAGTAGCTATCCAAGTCATAACAAACCTTAAAACGCGAACCAATAGACGAGAACTTTGAAGATTTGGAAGTATCCTCTGACAAAGATGGGAACAAGCCTGCCACAAAAGGGCACCTGGAAGAGCTCAACAGTGCTTGATGCTCGGCAACAACGTAGTCTTTGTTCTTCTCCAAGAAATGCTCAGTTTGGTAAGTCACCTGAATAATTCCATTTCCAACAAATATAGACACAAATCCAAATTAATTACATTTCTTTTAGCAAAACTAAGCTCGAGTGTCATGAGAATGGTTATGATGAGTCAACAAGCACTTACGTCGCCAGCATAATGACAAATGGTGAAGTCAGTACGCGACAATTTTGGTTTGCTGAAGCGTTTGTTGTTATTGAACGTCTGGTAAAGCTTTTGAGCAAATGTTTCATGTGTTGATTTTGGAAACATGCTGTAGAAATGAGAAAATGTTAGCCACAGTTCATCCAATTTGAAATTATGCTCAGGAGCATATTCATTACAGTTGCACATCCAAAATCTTACCATGCTTCATCTAGAAGGGCGATGATGCCACCGGGTTTCTGCAATTATTACATCACCACTACATGTCAAAACTAAACATCACCAAGAAAAATAAACTAAGGCAAAAACATGTATCTTGTGGAAGAAATGAAGTAACACATCTGATATCACCACTACATGATGAAAATCATATTGAAGTTCAAGGAGATTAAACCTTTTCAATCAGATCAAGAACATCTTGGTTATCAATGAACTCTATGTAACTCCAATCAATTTCTTCTTTTGTATACTCTTCTTGCTCCATTTTGAAAACATGCTGCAAAGTTTGATGCCCAGATATCGAAATAGTTAGGGACTGGGTTAGCTAAAGATGCTTAAATACACAGGATAAAATTCAGTGATTATGCTACCTGATTAAAATGCTGCTGCAGCTTCTCATTTGTTAGGTTGATACAGAACTGCTCAAAGCTGCAAAAAACGGGGAGCCTTAGAATAATAACCAGCCAAGTAACCAACAACCTAGTACTAAAAAAATTGCATATTATATCAGAATAAACAAGTCTTCAAATTGGCCTTAGTGTTTAAAAGAAGATAGCCAATCTTGTTTACAAATATAATTATCAGCCCCAAAAAATATATACTTGCTGAACAAAGTAAATACAGTCCTATTATGTTATTACCTATTAGTCTTATCTATTTACACTTTTTGGGTTAAAATTGTTCTGAGTACATTTTTTTTTTAATTTATCACCTAAGCAAAAGCATACCAGTTAAGCACCTGTTTGTCTTGAAACTCTCAAAACCATAAATATCAAGAACCCCAATGAGATTCTTTGAGTCTGGATCTTGACCAATTGAGCTGTTTATCTTGTCCACAAGCCTGTGGTAGTGAGAAACAAACATTTCTGTTATATATGGAAAAGGAAAATCAAGCATCTAAGTATAAGATAAGAGCAAGAAAGTATGTATTACCAATCAAATAATTTGGAATAAACGGTCTTAGCCAATGCATCCCTGCTGGTAGTAGCGGCTTCTGGATCAAGACACTTGGTGATAGACTCATCCCGGGTCACAATCACACGCTTGCAAAGTGAATCTTCCAAGGCCTTCTCATCACACCTAAACTTGCAGTTTATAACGTTTTTTTTCATAAAAACATTTCAAGTGCAACAGGAGATAGATTGGCTGAAAAGTATGAGGGTGGCTCACATGAAAAGATCTGCTGCTATCTTGAGATGATGACGAGTTTCTGCATCTTTGGGCTCTGAAGAATCGATTTCACTACCTTTTGCAAACTCTATATTGCCTAAATGAAGAATCGCAGCTACAACTCGGAAGATTCCATCCTTGGAAGTTCAGTAAATATTACTCATGTCAGATGAGCAGCATTAACATGACATATTTGTGATATTCACTGAATCTCAATATATTACAAATTTTAAAGGATGCATATTACCTGTTCATCTGAATTGATGCCAACAACATGCATAGCTCGTCGTGTTGCTATATACTCATTGGCATCATCCAGTCCATCTAACTCAACACAATGTGACTGATTTAGATAATGAAAGTCTCTTGGATTCCCCAATTTAAACCTTTCAACAACCTAAAACAGAAGCAAATCAGAATTCTTATTGAAGAGATACTACACACTGAAGCTATTATCAAACATAATCCAATGAACAATAAAGACGAATTACATCTGGTGGTGCAGCACAGAGCATGTAGAAACAATGGTAATTTCTTTCGGGATCAGACACTTGGCAAACACGAGAGCGTTCCAGTAAATAAGTCCTTATAGCAGCTCCAGAAATCCCCCCCTTCTGATCAAATTGTAACTCCACAAACTTACCAAAACGACTGTAGAACTAAGCAAGTCAGCAAGTGAAAGAATAACCACACTATGAACAAGAAATCATGGCATCAGAATAATCTCTCATACCTAGAGTTATTGTTTCTCACAGTCTTAGCATTACCAAATGCTTCTAGAACAGGATTTGACTGCAAAATAAATGATCATAGTTATTAGTAAAAATCATCTTCCAACAGCACAGTTATAGTATTATTATCTAAGATTTTTTTTTAGCTCTCTAACCTCCAAAACCTGCTGTTCTACACTTCGTCCTTCGCCAGCACTAGCAGATCTTCCTCCCATAAAGGCGAGATAACGCATAAGCATTTTTGTGCTCTCAGTTTTACCAGCTCCACTTTCTCCACTGACGAGAATAGACTGACTAATGCCCTCATTTATCATCTGTCTGCATTAAAATATTTTAGACTATATACAGAATTTCATAGCAGCTACATTAAACTGTAACAAGAGGAGCAAAAGCATCAACCTGTAGGAGACATCTGCAATGGCAAATGGATGAGGCGTCAGCTCACCAAGAGCTACGCCTTTGTATTTCTCCATCACATCAACTTCGTATAAATGAGGCAACCGTTTGAATGGGTTCACAGCAATCAGTATACTTCCTGTGTAAGTCTATACAAGATATTTGATGCATCAAATTAACACTTAGGAAAATCATCATTTCAAAACAACATGTCACACAAGCAAAGCAAAGCAAAGGTGAAACAACTTATGATACTCACATAAATTTCGTCAGTATCATAACGACGTTTGAGATTCTCCAAAACCCCTGGTTCATGTAGATAGGCTAGTTTTGTCATATCATCCACTCCTGTGGAAGGAGCTTCGGTATCCTTAATGTGGATATTTGATGCATCAACATTCACCTACACGTATAATATTTTATGCATAAATTTGAAGAATCTAATCAAGATTTGTATTGTGTAGAGTGTATTCAAAAGGAGACAGCATTTCTGAACAATAATCAAAGACTTTTGTGTAGAGTGTAGATTAGGCTAGCAATTGACTTTTGTAAATGTAGATGAAAGTAAAGTATAAGGGAGAATTCTTACTGTCTTCCCTGATGTACAATTAACAGTAACTATTTCCTCTTTAATATCCGTAACTTCTCCATCTATCCAGGTTACTTCAGGATCTTCCACCCAAACATGAGACCCCACCACTACCTTTCTTGAAGTAGCCTGCATGATTAAAAATATGACCATTAGTTCAAAACTCAAGAAATGGCCATCACATTAATTCTGTCCAAAATAAAGAGAGTCATGTTCAATTAGAAATTAAATTGTGATCACCAGAATGAAAAAGGTGACAATGATCAGTGCTTGCAAATAAATGACCAATATACAGCAAAGAAAATGGCCTCAATTGATTTTTTATTCAAATTAGGACCATTTAATCTTTTTCATAAGAAAATCACATGTGATGAAGATAATGAAAAATAAATAAATCAACAAAAAAATCCTACTATACAACTTTATTAACATGGTTTATGCTTGAAGAAAAAACAGTAAGATCAAGTTTAATTAAGCCCATGTCATTTTGATGCATCCCAATCAACTAAGCAAATAGATTCTTTAAAACCTATCAATCCCATGGAATTTATCAACTAAACAACATGCAACAGAACCGGAAACACAAATCGCAATGGCTTGAAGAGATGCAAACAAACAAATCTGAATTAATTAGAAATTCATAATACAAATAGCTCAAAATTCAGAAAATTTGAATGATGGCACAGGAAATTGAATCAATGAGGGGCATAATTGCATTCCATAAACTTACAAAAAACTAAATAGTCTTACCATTTTCTTTGCCTATGACAAAGACAAACAATCAAGAATTCAATCCGGGAGTGCCCTTATTAACATTAATAATTACAATGCGGAAGAATTCGTGGATCGTCTCATACTCGGAATCAAATGCAAGCAAAATGGGATCGAAACCCCCATTCCCATAATCCAACAATTTTCTATCCTAATGATAAGATTAGCGCCAAAAAAACCTATTCTCTCCTTTTTTTTCCTTATAAACAAGCTACGGTAACGTTTTTTTGATAATTGTTGAAGAATAACAACAATGGGGACTTCCACAGTATTCTCTCCATTTTCTCACATCAACATTCCTCAAAATAAGGAATCACGTTACTATTACAGGAAATTAAAACTATTGCCACTTAAAATTACATCAAAAATAATCAAATATCGCAACCAAACAAAACAAAAACAAAAACAGGAGTACGTACTAGTAAATATTGCAATAATAACGAAATATTATAACCGGCACACAATCGTAAGATTATCTATGCTATAACGAAATATAGAGTAAATGATTACTATATCACCTATGTGTTTCAGGATAATGTTTATCTGATATTGTTGAATATTCATGACTGTGAAAGTCCGTGGGCTCATAAACTGGAGTCGTGCTAACACGAGCGCATAGGCGCAGATAGTCCTAGTATATAAGTCCAATGAGATTTCATCATAAAATCAATTGACAATTGGAGGAGTAATTTATTAAACATATATACCAGGCAAATTATGTCCCAACAGTGGCCAATAAACTGGAGCTCGTGCACACACAAGGTCGGGCTTTATCCATGACGGTGGAAAGTCGTCTTCTTCCTCAGAAGACGCCGTTGTTCGTTCGTCTCAAAAAATCAACCCGAAATTTATCTAAATCATATCCATTATATATTTATTTATCTATAGACTCGCAACTTCGAATTTATAAGACAAATTAAGTCAATAATACCCAAAATTCAATCTTAAAAATTTATTTAAACCCTAACTACGAATTTACAAAATTAGTTGATAAATTTATCTTTTCTTGGAGATGATTGGTTGATTCTTAAGTGTGGCACCTCCTTTATCCAAATTGATGGCAATTTAGTGGCTAAGTGAGGAAGAAATAGCTGATTTTTTATGGTTTGTGAGATGAGAAATGGAAGAAAGAGAGGTGGGAGATAAGAAATGAAATTGTGATAGGGTTGTAATTTGGAACAAATTCCTTCATATTAGTGGCCGGGTTAAAACGCATATCATGCTTAAGTGGTTAAGATTGTATAAGGCTATTAGATCAAAGAAAAGAGTAAGAATTAAAAGAGAGAAATGATATGGAATGTAAATTATAAGTGTTGTGATTTTATTTTTTTTGCAAGTACATCAAAATTTCAATTTATAGTTTAAAGTGCATGTCTAAGCATAAAAAAACATATATATGTATCAAAAAGTACATTTAGTATATATAAACATTAAAAAAAATATAAAATAGTAAAGTTCTACCAAAAAAATATATTAGTATATAATATGACTGCACGTTTATTGTAAATGTTCATTTTAATGAGATGTGCATGCTTAATATATATAGTATGCATGTCTAATAAACTTAAATGCATATTCGACATCTGAACAAATATTGAACATTATTTACAAATTTGTTCCTCGATGTGTATTTTATTTAATAGTATGCATGTCCGTTTTTTTATGCAAAATCAATAAAACATAATGAATAATATGGTACAATAATTAATATTTCTACTAGAATTTAAATATAATATTTGTAATTAATTTATAAAAATAATAAAATAACTAATGATTTTATTTAAAAATTTTATTTATTTTATTAAATTTGACCATTATTAATATCATATTAATAATCGATAATGTATTATTTATACATAGTGTTTATCTTATTTTATTTGGTCAGAACATAGTGTTTATCTTAGTACTCAATAAACTTGGCATGCTCATTTGAATTGATGTTTGCTAAATGTCTCCATTTTCTTCATCAGGGTTGTTGTTCATTTATTTTCTCCAACCCAGTCAATCTAGCTAGATTGGGGGTTTCCATGAAATACAGGCGTCTGGCGGCAGCAGCAGAGTTGCCCTGTACTGTAAAATTAAGAATATGGCAACATGATGTGCTTTGCAGGTAGTCTTTTTTCAGTACAGCTAACTGTATTGTTTTGTTGGCGTTGTGCTTCAAACATAAGTTTCGAAGTTGATTTTCTCTTCCGAGTTGCTGAGTTTTGAAAGGGACCCAACTAAAACATGGCTCCCCTTTTCTTTATAAAATATGTATTTGTGTGATATTTATTACTTTCAGAGATTAAGAGATCTGATCTACCTCCACCCAATAATCAAATTCACTGATTCAAAAATCAGGTTTTCTTAGAGCCGTGTGTGGGTATGCAGGATGAAAGACACATTCCCTGTTTGAGCGGAAAAACCAACTATATGTAGGAAAAATGTTTTGTACCCATCAACAGGACAAGTCAAAACCACATGCCTTTAGGCCAACAGTTTCAATCCAAGCTTGGAAAATGATAAAAGAAATGTCGTTGATATCTTAACGAGTGTAACAGACTTGTGTACCCTACCAAAGAGAAGGTTGTAGAGAGAAGTTAGTAACTTCTGCCCCAATGTGTCCACTTCTTTGCAGGCTTCCCGGAAGCGAAGCAAAGTGTTCCTGCACAAAACCAATAGTTTTGGTTGATGTCAGTAGTACAAACACAAACAAGAAACCAGAAACCAGGGACCCAATTTCGATTTTGGCCTTCTATTGATATAAATCATAAAACAAACTCAAGACATACCTTCCTCCATCTCGGGCTGTTCAAACGGTGTACACAATGTCTTTGCTGCACCCATCTCACCCTTTGTTCGCGTCTTGACATCTTTTTCAACTTCCTGCAGAATCAGAACATAACAAACAGAAAGAGATCATATTAACTGAAGATCACCACGAGCTTAAGACAATTTATAGAACAAGTTAGCTGTTTTCTCATTCTAGAACTTGCTCTAGAAAAGAACTACTTAATGATTAGATATCATTGCCAGTATGTTGAACATTAAACATGAATTATTTGTATCAAGAAAGAATTCTATCATGATAAAATCGGGTAATTCCTGTCAAGCTTGTGACAAAACAGAAGAACCTACAACCCGAAAAACAATGGGAAGTCAATTCGGGCGTGCTACAAGAGTTCACATAATTATTCCAACAAACCAAAAAAGTGGAAAGAGCTATAATGTTTAAGTCTATGGGAGGAGATTTTGATTTACCTCCTCATCACACCACGGAGCCAAGATCAATTTCTTCTGTGCCAATGCTTCAGCAAACTCATCCCAAGTCTTAACAACCTTGATGCATGCGTCTCTCTTCGTTTTTGCAACATCAAGAAGATTCTGTTGAATCTTGGCTAGAATGTCTTTTACTTGGCCAACCAAGTCAGTCATTGGTATGTCCACCTTGTCAGAATTATCTCGGCGAACAACACGTACCTGCAATATGCTAGAATATTATTATAGGTACACACTACACAGTTGAAGAAATTTTTTCATACATAGCACTACTGTCAAATCATAAAAATGATATCACGAAGATTGACGAGCTTAGATGAAATGAAAAGAAGAAAAATGTAGAAAGTATCCCCTACAAAGATTCTCGTTACTCAAAATCTAATATGCAAAGAAAGAAACTAGAAGACCCAGCCACAATGTTTGACAGAAACTAGAAAGGGGAGGCAATAAAGAACTACATGGACCTAACTAAAAATTCATATAATGAAATTATGACTAGAAAAGCAGTGCACAGACCTGACTCTTAGCCAAATCCTTTGGCCCAATCTCAATCCTCAAAGGAACACCTTTCATCTCCCAGTTTGAGTACTTCCAACCAGGTGAATAGTTATCTCTAAGATCAGCTTCAACTCGAATGCCTGCTTCACTCAAAGTTTCAACAGTAGAAGTACAAGCGTCGAAAATCGCCTGTGTATCTGCATCTTTAAATGGGACAGGAACCACAATAACTTGAACAGCTGCTACTTTTGGTGGCAACACTAAGCCTTTGTCATCACCATGAACCATCACCATAACTCCAATCTGCAGAAGTGCAAAAACAATGAGCATTGGCAGAGGGATAGTGCAAGCTCGTTCAAGGGTAAGCACTCAAATTACTGCAATTGATCTTATTTTCAAATGAGAATCACATTAGATTGTATTTCAACATGAAATCATATCTTGAAAATGAAATGAGTCAACAATTAAAAAGAGGTTGAAAGTCTTTTCAAAAAAAGGAAAATGGAAAGCAGAACACGACAGTTAGCAACAAGGTGCCTACACAAGAGTAAGAAGACACAATTGTGCGTAGCTAAATGACTATGCTGCTTAATGCAACCTAACTTTTTAATCAAATTAAAAGGCCAATCTGAGAACTCCAGTAGAAGCAGCTTACTGTTCGAGTACTATAGGCCCATGAATTCTGCCAGACCATAGCCTTCTCTCCCTTATCATTTTCAAAAGTTATATCAAACATCTTAGCAAAATTTTGACCTAGGCAGTGTGATGTTGCACCTTGAATGCCACGCCCTGTATTTGGGATAAAAGCCTGGCAAATAGGAATACAGCATAAGTTCACTGAAAAAGTGCAAACCAGTTTATAACTTCAATGATTTGAGAAAAAGGAAATATCACATGCCTCCACGCTAGTCGTGTAATAGCCACCAGCAAATTTTTCCAGCTCGCTCTTCTTTCCTTTGATCACAGGAACAGCCAAGTATTCTTCATAAACTTGTCTGTAGAGCTCCAAGATTTCCAGAACCTGTTGCGTTGGTAATTATTATTTATCATAGATGATGAACAATTATAACAGTAAATAATTACTGCACAAATAAAGGGTTACGTCTTCTCACTGTGTTCCAGCAATAAAAAAAAGATCATATTAACTACAAGGGAGTGAGATACCAAGGACAGGATAACATTTCAGACTCTTAAAGAGGTAATCTAAAAAGAGACACTTTTAGAAACACTGGACTAGGGCACACATCGATATTAAGTCAACAATGCATGCAATATATTACAATTCTTAACAAGCTTCATTTTTCATTTATCAAAACATAAAAACTAAGAAAACAACAATAATATCATAATAATATTCTGGACTAAAAATAAAGAAACCCTCTTCTACTAAAAAAACTTCACTCTTCATTGGGAAGTGAGCAAAAAACAGAATAACAGCAATACAGATTCCATTTCCAGAGCAATACCTCAGTATCTGCCTCTTCTTGTGTTGCAAATGCTGTGTGACCTTCTTGCCAAAGAAATTCTCTACTCCTATAGACATAAATCAGATTCGAATTAACAGCAGAAGAGTGTATGTAGCTTAATTTGACTAAACCATAATTAAGAAAAAGGCACTAAATTACATAAGAATTTGTCCTTGATACTTAGCATCTGTTCTAACTTCACACTTTATTCAAATTTCATGCGTAGAACCCATAAAACGTTTCAGCTTGTTTACCTTTAGGTGCGACATGAATCATGGCACTATTTACAAAAAGCAGAATAAGCCACTGAGTTATATCAAATTCTAACCAAGAATATTAGAGTTCATTAGCTCAATACTCCATATAATTTACACCACTCATTTAAATATATCAAGTACCTAATAAAAGGAGTCGGATGGCTGAATTCCCATCTGACGACATTACACCACTGATTAAGTCGCAAGGGTAGATCACGGTGACCCCTTATCCACTTAGAGTAATATGGATACATGACCGTTTCACTTGTGGGGCGGATAGCTATCGGAATCTCCAAGTCAGATTGCCCCGACTTTGTGACCCAAGCAACCTAATGTGAATAGAACACCATATGAAAATAGAAAATGAAGGGTTATAAAAAGTATTTGGAAAAAAAAACAAGGTGAGGTGACTAAAAATCATTTTTTCATAGCCTTATTCTACAAAATATTAGTGTATTATAAATGAAACCACACAAAACAGTTTCTTATGTCAACCAAACAAGGCAAATAAATGAAGGGTTACATGAAGTATTTGGAAAATGAAACAAGGTGAGGTGACTGAAAATCAAATTTGCATAAGCCCTATTCCACAAAATATTAGTGTGTTACAAATGACTCCCACACAAAACGGATTCTTATGTCAACCAAACAAGGCAAACAATGGTGAAACATTTCACACAAAGCAGTTCCTTAATCCGGTGTCACGGAGTTGTGGAAAGGAACAACTCCCAAAGGTAATTCATTGTATCCTAAACACTGTATGAAAATATTACCTCTGGAGCAAACCCCTCGATATGGTCCTTCTCCTTTTGGAGTACACCTGGGGATACAAAAAGTGGGAAATAGCAATTCTTGATCTTCATCTTCTTAATCTCAGCATCAAAAAATATCTGCAAGTAGGACAATTGAAAAACTATCATCAGCACAATCATCAAAAGGTTATAAGAGATCACATTCCCTCCACAATCCACATAGTTTCATGTATCTATTCTATTTAGTTGATAATTAAGCTCCTTTTTTAACCATTGTTTAAGAAATGCTCATTTTGATGTACTCATTATATCTTCTTGATTATTAAGTTCCTGTTTTAACCATTTTTAAAAAAGTGTTGCAACATTATATCTAAGAAGCGATATCCTACGATCAGCTCAATATGACTTAGATGCAGGTAATCACGTCAGAATCCAAGTACTAAAAAGAGTGCACATATATATGGCAATAACACATCATCATGGCATTACTTACTATTAGGCACTATCACGGAGACACACAATACATTTAAGTAATGAGCTTACTAAATTGATTAATGTATACCCAAATAAAACTCAGTCAATTTTATTTGCAGAAACAAATGAATACTCCAATAGTCAGAACCAAATTTATCAACTGAAAATGATCCAAAACTCACTTGCATGATCTCCCAAATGGACATGGTCCATGGGCGAAGAATGTAACACCCAGAAATATCATAATACTCAATCATCTCAGCGTTTACAACAACCTGCAGAAAAAAGAAGCAAGCAAATCACTTCAAACACAAAATCCCACACATAAAACAACGACAATACAGAATCTAAGCAATAAAGAGGCACCTCAGAATACCACTCCCCGAAATTATCGTCCTTTTTGTAAGTCAAACCAAGCCCAGTCTCCTTCTTCACCTCTTTCTTCTTCCCTCCTGAATCCATCCGTGAAAAATTATCAAGTCACAAATTACCAGAACAAAAGCTTCAAACTTTGCAATTTCTAGAAAGAAACACACCAGCTTTACCGCTGCCACTCCCTTTCCCCTGCCCGGGACCCGCCATATCTGGTGCAAATCTGCATAAGATGAAACAAATCGACAACATGTGGCGTTTCAGCTCCAAATTATAAATCGATTAGACACAATTGCAGAATTAAGTAGAGAAAAGAAAAAACCTGAATCGGAGAAAACAAAATAAAAGACGAGATCTAACGCTAAATAGAATCCGATGGCGATATGGAGTATTTGACTCGACAATTTTCGAAACAGTTGCGCGAAGAGAATAGGGATGGAGATTTTCGAAACAGTTGTGTGTAGTACCTGGAAGAGGCGGCGCCGGCGGGAGGAGGAAGATAAGGAAAGGAAGCGAGAAAGAAACCCTCGACAAGCAGCAGCAATGGCTACGGTCTTACAAGTCTCCAGTCCACTTTCTCTCCACTCCCGCCCTAAAAATAATATTATTCCATTTGGGAGATGGGAAATGTGATTGGGGTTTTATTTTCGGAAATATATATGATTGCGTTAATCTTACTCGACCGTCTAAAAACATTTCTTTTATTTTCTTTTTCGGTTATGTGAAAAACTTTTTTTTCTTTTTTTTGGTATAAAAAAATAAAAAATAAATAAACACTAAGAAAATATATGAAATAATTGAGGAAATTCACAAAAAATGTACAGATTACAATTCATAAAATTATTGGTCTCTTGTGAGATATTTGATTCTATAAAAATCAAAAAAGCTTTGAAAGAACAAACAATGATACGGATATCATCAAGAATATACCAATTTATATCAAAAACCGAATTGAGAATTGGAAAAAAACTAAAAATTGGAATCTTGATTGCTTAGCCGAGGATAAACCAAACACAATTAGACCTAACAACATGAGACGATCGAAAAAGAAATGGAGAAAACCACCAGAAAATATAATGAAAATAAATACGGATGGATCTACAAAACCTAATGGAGAATCTACTTTTGGCTATATATTCAGAAATAACACATGTAAACCAATTTTCCTATTCGGAGACAAATGTGATTTTTCAACCCCTTTGAGAACAGAAACTCATGCAGTCAGAAATGTTCTGATAAAGGCTTATGAATTAGGCTTTACCGACATTCAACTTGAATGCGACAACCTTACTATTGTGAACGTTCTTAATAAAATTTGTCATTGTCCATGGGATATTGAAATTCTTATTTCTGATATCCTTTGCGTTTTACAAATGTTTTCTTCAGTGCAGATTTGTCATATCTTTCAAGAAATGAACGCGGTGGCCGACTTCATTGTTAAGCTGGACCAACATGATTCTTTGGAAGATATCAGAGTTAATCTAGAACTTGTAATTTTCATCCGTAAGGATGCTATAGACTGAAAAATCGACTCTTCTGTGATTTCCGGTCTAATTCTTACCTTATCAAAAAAAAATGTTTATCCGCCTCAAAATATTTGCCCATGGTCTATTTATAATCTTCAAAATGTTACTAATACTTTCCAATTAAAGACTTTTGTTTTTCAGAGGTTTTAATATAATTGCGTGCATTTATGAATGTTTTTTGTATTTTTACTTTGTTTGTTTTTTAGAGGAATTTCCAATTCATTAAAGTTAGTAAGTTACGATTAAGGGGAACCAATTTAACAATAAATTGTAAACACTATATTAGTTTTCAGGAATCTATTAATATTTGTACGCGAAGAGTTTTAACAAAAGCCCGTCTAGCTCAGTTGGTAGAGCGCAAGGCTCTTAACCTTGTGGTCGTGGGTTCGAGCCCCACGGTGGGCGTTTTATGTTTTTCCCCCTGTTTTTCAACATTTTAGTGCTACTGAAAAAACATAGTCATGTGGGGTCTTGTTTGATTCGTATCAACGAGTATTTTGATAATATCAAAAAATTATAGTTTTTAGAATTATGTAATTAGAGATATTAACGATACAAAATTCGTCTCGACAAGTGTGCCCGGTCAAAACAGGACAAACAAACCGGGACAGATGGAGTATTATATTATTTTGGGGAAAAATCTCAGTGTCATACGGTGGGCGTTTTATGTTCGAGCCCCACGGTGGGCGTTTTATGTTTTCCCCCCTGTTTTTCAACATTTTAGTGCTACTGAAAAAACATAGTCATGTGGGGTCTTGTTTGATTCGTATCAACGAGTATTTTGATAATATCAAAAAATTATAGTTTTTAGAATTATGTAATTAGAGATATTAACGATACAAAATTCGTCTCGACAAGTGTGCCCGGTCAAAACAGGACAAACAAACCGGGACGGATGGAGTATTATATTATTTTGGGAAAAAATCTCAGTGTCATACGATTTTGTGTTTCACCCAAAAAGCTAAAAAAAACATTTGTCTCTATTTATAACAAATATGTTTTCAAAAATATATTGGACTTGTAAAATGCATCCTTCCGGATAAGGATTCCTAAATTCTAGTTAGTTAACTTATAAGTTGTTTGTGTTTGTTTAAAACTCATTTGTAGTTTTATCATTCTAATCACAAATTCTCTATCCGTTTCGATTGCTCGTAAAGATAAAGCGATTAAGGACGAAAAACTCAAAACAGAAAAGGAGCAAAGTGAACACCAGGATTGTTTACGCAGTTCGGACCAAGGTCCTACGTCTGCGGAGCCTCAAGAGGGGAGACTCGTCCAATCCACTAAGCAACAAAGACCAATTAGCCAGTTCGAGGTACATGCAAGCACACAAGCGGCAAAGACAAGAACAGAGAAGAAACAAAGGCACAAAGTAAAACAGAAAACAAGACGAGAAGGAGAAGAATAGTCCCTAGTGGGACACCGCAAGGCTTTTAGAAAAGTCTTGCACCAAGGGCCTCCAACGAGCTCCACGTGATTCTCTCAGTCTCTCAAGCCTCTGACTCTTTTTTTCTCTTGTGGTCTCAAGCTTTCAAAGGAGACGCTATGGAAGCCACAAAGAGCTCAGAGCTCAGGAGGGAGCAAAAGCTCTCAAGGATTCCAAACGTCACACAGAGAATATGCCAGAGAATGACGGCTACAGTGGCTTGGAGAGGGCTTAAGTACTCAAGCCCTAAAGTGCCAAAATGTCGTCGTCTTCTTAGTCGGTGAAGGAGGGCTCCAGATAAGTGTCAAACGCAGCGTTTCACTTAAAGAGTCGTCTGGCCCATCAACAGAAGAGACCCATTAAGTACACCACAGAGAACAAGCCCAACAAGCATCAGAACACAGCATCGACAAACACATGAGCCCATCTGAATGTCTTAGCCACAACATGGCTAAGTCACAAGACACCCACATGGTCAATGTCGTCTCAGCCCTGCTCGAGCCATATTCTCCTAGTCCTAGTCTCTACCTAGACTATGTGCTTGCATTACATAACAAAACTTAAGCTAAATATTACAACATATGATTAAAGACATAACAATCATTGCACGTCATAATGAATCATGCCCTTTGTGATCTCTAGTGGATAAGAAGGGACGAAAAATGGAACGCAAACAATATTTTAAACTGGAAACGTGATGAGTAATATCCTATATATTAATATTATACATATGTGCACGAAGCTAAGGAAAGTTAACATAGGCATCAATAATAGAGGCTAATACTACAAACTTGATGGAAGATTAACTTATACTATTATGATATTAACAAACGTGTACGGAGAGATCACCTCTGTTGTCAAGGTGGACAACATCCACTCTATATAAAATTTGGGAACATGGAAAGTAATGGGCTTAGCAATTATTGATTGTGTATTCTCCAATATAATATATAGTTTGTGCTCTCTGATATCAGTTAGCATTTCCCATATGAAATGGGCCAGCTAACCTATTATTATCATCAGTGCAACAACAAGGTAGGGTAGCTTAGGCTCCGTTCGACAAAGTTTTTTTGAGATTAACGGAGTTTGATTTTTTTTTAATCTAATTAATGAGTGTTCGGTAAAAAAAATATCAATCTAGTTTAGGAAACTTATAGTAGATTAATGTAGCTTAATTTTTTCATTTTTTTTAATGTGATCCCCCTAAATTGTTGAAGATTAACAACCTGAATTTTACATTTATCTCATTTCAGCTTGTAATACCGAACACCAACTATAATTTTTAAATAATTAAGCTAATAAATTCAGCTCCAGCTCCAGCTAGTCATTTAGTTTCAACTTCAACTACTTATTCAGTTCTAACTCCCATTTCAACTGGATTTAGCGAACAGAGCCTTAATTAGATTCATATCTCAATAAGAGATTTCTACATACAAAGGTATAGATTATATCAAATCTCAATATTATTTTTTATCAAAAGATCTCAATGTTTTGTATTCTTGCTTTTGGTGGTGTAATATATTCGTACTAGAAAGCATCAAAGAGACATTAGCCCTTTTTCCAGTTCAAGTCTTTTGTTTACCATATATATAATCTCTGTTGTGCGTAACCTTTGGGCTTGTTTGTCACATTACTAGAGTATGTTTTTATTTTTCTAATGTATAAAATAATTTCATTCGAACAAAAGCCCAAATAGAGTTTCTAATGCCAAAGGTTAATTGCCAAAACATAGGAAAATTAAGATGTGGATAGGCATTGATATGTCTTCAAATCCGGAAAAGAGTACATATTAAGATGTGTTTCACATCTACCCTCTTCTTCTAGAAAATTTAATTTCTCCAACACAAAACCAAATGCATAGGAAAATTCTACCATACTACAAAGTTTAAGACGATATCATGGCTGAAAACTCACCAAAAGAGTTCAATAAAAAGGAGACACAAAATGGGCAAGAAAACTAGTTTGTTTGCTTGTTGCACACAAGCCATTGAAATTGGTCTGCACGTCCTCGAAGCTCCATAACCCATCATCCCACAACACGCTGTGTTGTTGGTTTTGTGATTGTTGATCGCTTGATCCCTCCGAGTTAGAGGTGTCACTATTAAGCATAGAGTAGAAGAGCCCTTGCTCCTCACCATTCATGTTGTTTGGATACATGGTGGTTGTGGTGGTGGTGGTGATAGCATCGGTGGTGGGCACCATTTGCACTAGGGAGCTAGTAGGAACTGTTGGATTAATATCGTTCACCTCTAGCAAAGACATGAACTTCTTCATGTCGAATTGGGAGAAGTCGTGTTGTTGTTGTTGTTGCTTCTGTTGTTGTTGTTGCTGGAATTGTTGTCTTTTCAAAAGATGAGCCCTCAACTTCTCAGTGTTGTCAGTTGAGGTTTTGGTCTTTTTCTTGAAGTGGGTTCGCCAGTAGTTTTTGATCTCATTGTCCGTTCTTCCTGGCAAGCTACGCGCTATGGTAGACCACCTAAGGAGTTAAAAGTGAGTTGCTAAGTAACTTTCTCCATGCTTTTTTTATTGCAAATGACATCAAATAAACCTAGTGTTTGATCAATATTTACCTGTTTCCCCATCTAGCGTGCAGCTCAAGTATGACCTGCTCCTCTTGTGGGGTAATTTGCCCTCTTTTTAGATCCGGTCTCAAGTAATTCACCCACCTCAGTCTACAACTCTTTCCATTCCTCCTCAATCCTACATCATACACAATTCCAAGTACATAAGTTTTCGGTTAACATATAATTGAACAACATACTTGTTAAGATGCACAAGTTTAAGTACACATAAGAGACATCCATGTACTGGATTTTAGTTAATTCAATGAAGACATAATAAGTGATGATAAGTGTACATTATTGTTAAAGTCTGTGGACAGTAGGTAGATAGGTAGAATGTGGGTCATGTGTATGGGAGCGCATATGCGCGTTAGGCTTAGTACATAAATCCAGTGAAGTTTCATCCTAAAATCAATTGACAATAGAAGGAGTAATCCACTAAGCTTATGGGATATGATATGAGATGATATCTCAACAATTCTATATGGTAACAAAAAATAGAAATGAAAATTTGGTTGCTAACCTGTGAGGCGAGAAACAGAGTTCCATCTGCCTTCGCCTTGGTGCTTGACATAGTCGACGAGCAAGCGGTCCTCCTCAGCCGTCCATGGGCCCTTCCTCCAGCCGTCGTCCATGGCTGTCCAGCCCATCTCAGCAGCCATGATTCCACTCCATGAAGAAGCCATTGCAGAACAAGAACGTTTTTGGGGGTTAAGAAAACCAAAGGGCTTTTTTTATGATCTTTTTGTTCTGTGGGGAGCACTTGGCACTAATATAAAGTATGATGCTTTGGCTTCCAAATTCCTTGACACTTTGGGCATGACAATGATCCGTATTTATACAAGGGTAGCACTTCAGACAATGACAAGCTCATCTTGTTTGTTTTTGCATATGTCCCTTTCATTACTTGAACAAGAATTGATCCGTATCCTTAGTCCAAAAAGGGTTTTAAACAACTCCGAATTCCAATATTACCCATGATCATATCTTATATTTTATAAAATAAAATATAAAGATGTTTTGTCTATCATTTGAGTTGCTCGACAATCTATATCTATTTAAAAGTTGGCTTTCTTGACATTCAATGCTAACTTTTAAGTAGATAAATAGAAAAAAACAATGGCAAAAGTCACCTTTATTTAGCAAAAAAATTTTGTAAGAATTTTTAAAATACTTATTAGATTAAAAACAAAATTTAAATTTATTTATCATAAAACATGCCCCCACTCTATAAAATATTTTAAACTAAGCAATGAGTGTCCTATAGAAAAATACGAAAAATGTCCATAAAATTTTAAATGATCAATTGAATCCTCAATGTTATATTGATGTAAAAATTCAACTATGAAGTTTTAAAATTATTGGTCATATTATGGTATTTATTAAGGAAACTCTTTGGTAGAATTCAAAAACTATATAACAAAAAAGTTATATGTCGATAAAATTTAAAATTAAAAAATATAAATAGATATATAAAAAAGATAATCATGATTAAAAAATTCTTATTTAACAATCAATAATTCAAGAATTATTCAACTCTACCTTTTTTTTTTTCAATTCTATTCAAACTGAACCCTTTAACGATAAATCAACAAATATTATCAAGTTCTCTACACCGTGATCATGACAATCTAATAAGTTAGATTATAAGGATTTGTTTGATGTGACTATTTATAAAGACTTTTATAGAAATATGTATTTTCTTAATAAAAGTTGCTTGGATAAAATGTATTTATCAATTTAAAAATATATGTAGTACAATTAAGAGAAATGTGTAGAAAATTTTACTTTTACACAACTTTTAAAACACTGAAAATATTTTTTCTTAACAAATACCTTTGTGAACTCCTCAATTTTTCAAAATTAAAAGCAACAAAATTTTGAATTCCTTATTTTCTCAAAACAAAGAACAAACTAGAACACACTTTAGATAATTTTATTATTTTTAATTTCATTTTAAAAATAATCCGGTATAGATTTTTTCTCTTATTGGAAGTTCTTCTTTGATATCTATATCCCTTGTCTTTTCCGTCAATTGTTACCTTTTTAGGGTTTGTATCATTTCCTCCGAAGATTTTTTGTTCAATAGATCGTAGCAGATCAAAAAGCTCGATGGGGAAACATTCACAGTTGCTCCACCCGCTAGAGCCAGAGCCGATTTAATACTTTCAAAATTGTATGGTATTGAATGAACACACTTAATGCACAAAAATGCAAACTTTATATTAGATATAAAAGATTTCTAAAATATTCACAAAAACTTTCATCAAAATATAAACACATCTCTATAAAAACAAACTTCCACTTTAATTCAAAATTAAAATTATACTTCTAACCAAAATTATAAAAAATAAAATAACTTGTTTCTTATGTACAATCATAACATTGTATACCTAACATACTTACATTTAAATAAATATCAAATAATATATTTATAACATAAAAAACAGAACAACAATCCATGTATTATAAACTTATTTTGTATATCGTGACACTATATATACACAAATGGCCCGTGCGAAGCACGGGCTTTGATTTCTAGTGTATACAGATTTTGAGTTTTGGTAAGAAAATTAAATTAGCTTGATTATATACATAACTTAAAATAGTGCATGTCTCAAAACGATCTAGAAATTCTAATACTCAGCCTACATTTTTTTTGGATTGGGACAAACATCTTTTGGTATGTTAAATGAATTTATTCCATTTATAAATAACTCTTAATTTTAGAAGTACCATCCAAATAAAACAACTTACACATAAATATGGATATGTAAGTTTTAACTTTTTTAAAAGGAAGATTTCTATCGAATTTTTTGATCTATTTGATGCCTTGGTTTTACTGTTACTCTATGCAAAAATCTGTGACTTTTACCTCTTACATTTTCCATGTGACCAACTTCTATCATGAACCCTTGTTCTTTGATTTGGATCTGTGAGATACCTCTTCAGTGTATCACCTTTGCTGGCCCTTTCTCTGAATTTGGGAAGGAAAACCGGACCTATAACCTAATCTGGAATGAATTTTTATTCCTGAGAATTTTGGAATGGATCTCTTGGCCCTTTTTGATCATCTATACTGGTGTTTATAGCCAGGAAAATGATTCAAGGAGGTAGAGAGATATTATTCTAAATCTGAAACCCCAACCTTTGAACAAATTAGTTCGGAGTTGTAACTCCAAGAACAACCCTTCTCTGAACCTTCTGAGTGCTTTGAACACTTTAGTTGCTCCCTTTGCAGCTTTTGTGCCTCCTCTTTGGATGGTTGTTCAAGAGTATCTGTCGTTCCCCCTCAACATTTTTTATGCCTTACTATGGAACCATAGCCTTTCTTGTTTACACTGGAATATGACTAATCTGCACTTGCCTTGCTACCTGATGTGTGCTGAGTATTTGGATTATGATTATGCATACTTGAGCAATGCTGTATCTTTGAATCAGAACTCTTGTGACTATAATACCTCAACCCCGTGTAGTAAGTTTTCTTTGAATACCGACATACATGAATTTGATTGGCTATGTATGTGTCACATGCTGCTCTACCATGACAAAGTTCAAAATGACTCCTTGATCTGCCAGCTTTTATACAAAGATTTGGTTTCTTGCTTCATTAAACTTAGCTTTGGGTCGCATTCTGCTCTGAACACTGATCTTCCTAAATATGCTCATTATTACTTGTTTTTTTATCTGCTTCCAGGATTTCCTGTGCTACCTCTTCTCACAAACCAAGAGTTCAGACAATGGAGATTATCTTCAGCCTGTCTACAAGCTTTTATGGAGTTTTAACTCCACGAAAAAACATTCTCTGAACCCTATGTGTGCTTTACACATTTCTTCAACTATGTATGATGCTTTTTGGAACAAAACTTGCCATATACTGGCCTTTTACATCTGGAGTCCTTTTTGGATACACCAACAACTAGGAAAGCATTCCCAGAAATGGGCAGTTTGTAAACTGAGAAAAAAAGCTTTGAACAAACACAATCTGAACAAAATTTACTACACAACTTTATCCTTGTTACACGAACAATTAGGTTTGTTGCTCATACTGTATATGTGCACTTACTCCCTGATAAAAGGCCCCTACAAATGTATGAAATATAGAAAAGGATCAAAAAATATATATCTCACTATTTGTATCTCAAGTCTTTTAACTTGAATTCAAAGCACTGGGATAGCTCTTTGTTAATCCGAACTCAGGAAAAATTGGTGTATGTCAAAACGCCGATAAACTGTGTACCCATTTCTCACTATACAGAACTCCATGCTGTTAGGTTTGCCTTACATCAAGGGGAGTCCCCAATCAAGAACAATCGAAAACACAAACTCTTTAGGAAGAACAAAACGCCTAATTCTTTTAAATCTCTCATGACTTTGGATAAAATAACAAATAGAAACGACAATAAGTCCCCTAAATATCCTAGGATATGGGGCAACAACACAAATAGGTTTTTATGAAGATCACAACCTGGAATTGCCGCGAAATCGGGAAGAAAACCTTTTGGAAGGATATCGAGTCTTTCTGCAAAATTGAACGAATACAACTACTTGCACTGTTTGAAACAAGAACAAATAAAGAACCAAATGAAAAAGTATGGAAAAAAGCGGGGTTTGATCAATTCTACTGTGTCCCTGCTACAGGTTTCGCAGGAGGCATTTGCGTAATGTGGAAGACCTATCAACTTACAAACGAAATCCTTGAAATTGAACAAATTGCAACAAGATTCATTAGTATTAAGTATACAAACCTGCTCACGAATAAAAAAACTTATGCTAATCCTAACTTATGCCCCACCGAATGAATCTGCAAAAAATGTGTTCTAGAACGAATTTATCTCCTATATTAAAAATTGTTCTCTTCCGTGCATTATTATGGGAGATCTGAACGAAATCCAAAACCCTTTTGAAAAATTAGGCGGGATAATACCACCTTTAACAAAATTTGCAAGATTACGTCACTTTAAGAATGAATGTGAACTCTTGGATACTCCTATTCAGGGAAACACCTATACCTGGCGAAAGAACAACACAGAAATAGAAAACATTTATGAAAAACTGAATATGCTACTTACTCATCACCAGATCCTTCAATGGTATCCTGATATCTATACTAAACATTATGCTTTTTCCAGCTCAGACCATTGCCCAATCTCCATCGAGCTAGACTCAACTGTTCCTTTTAAAAACCAACCGTTTAAATTTGAAAAAAATTGGATGACTAAAAAGGATTTTAGAAACGTGGTAAAACAAGCATGGAGAACAAACTACCATGGATCTAGATTGTACAATCTGGTATCCAAAACAAAACTACTCAAAAAATATGCTAAGATCTGGAACAAAAGTACCTTTGGAAATGTCTTCACACAATTACAAACTATAGAAAAATAACTTTCTAAAACCCAAACTGAGATCTGTAATCACCCTACAAATGACCTCATTAAAAAACAAACTAGAATCATAGAAAAAAAAGGAAAAATTTATGTGCTTCCAGAAAATTTATTGGAACCAAAAAGCTAAGGTAAAACATATCAAATATAATGACACGAATGCCAGCTATTTTCATAAAATAGCAAGTGGAAAAAGAAACAGAAAAATTATAAAAGAAATCAAAACCCAAGAAGGAACAAGCATCACTGGTGAAGAAAACATCAGAAACGATTTCATAAAAAAATTTAGAAGTAAGGATATGAACCAGAGACTATTCCAGGAAAACCTTGAATTAATCAAGCCTGAAATCTCTACAGAGGATAATCTGGAATTAATAAAAAAATGTATCCAACGAAGAGATTAAAAAGGCGGTCTTTAACATTGGCTCGGATAAATCTTCGGGGCCGGATGGCATGACAACAAAATTTTACCAAAAATATTGGGATATCGTAGGCCCCTCTGTTATCCAAGCAGTTAAAAGTTTTTTTTCTTTCTGGGAAACTGCTTATAAAAATAAATCACACATTCATATCCTTAATCCCAAAATATGACAATCCTAACTCTACAAATCACTATAGACCCATAAGTCTGTGCTCTACTATTTATAAGATCATCTCGAAGATTATAACAACTAGACTCAAAGAAACCATGAAAAAATTGATACACCCCCTTCAGGGTGCCTTTGTTGCTAACAGAGTCATTCAAGACAATATCTTAATTGCACATGAAATCTTCCACTCTTTTAAATCGAAAAAAGGAACTGAAGGCTTTATTGCCTTAAAACTAGACATGGAAAAAGCTTATGATAGACTCGAATGAGATTTTATTATAAAAATCATGGAAAAGTATGGATTCTATGAAAAATTTATCAACTGGATAAAAGAATGCCTTACAACGGTATCATTCTCGGTACTTGTTAACAATGGACCCACAGAAATATTCAAACCTTCAAGAGGACTTCGACAGGGAGACCCTCTTTCTCCCTTCTTGTTTATTTTAGGATCTGAAATCCTTGCTAGAAAACTCCAAAAAGCCTCAGATCGAACTCGAAATCCCCTAGGATTTCAAATCAATCAACAAGGAACATGAATCCCGTTTCTGGCCTTTGCAGATGACATTGTGATATTCTCAAAAGCTAAACATGAAAACTGTAAAGAAATCAAAGATATTATTGATGACTACTGCAAGATCTCGGGACAAAAAGTAAATTTCCATAAATTGGCCTTTCAAGTTACAAAAAAGGTCACCAATTAAAAGAAACTGGCTCTACAAGGCATTCTCACAATCACAAACATGATATCTCTCGAAAAATACATGGGTTGCCCTATCATCAATGGTAGAGTTAACTCGAATACCTTTGCTGACCTTTTAGTTAGCACCTAACAACAATTATCTAAATGGAAAACAAATTCTTTTTCCCAAGCAGGAAGAACAACACTAATAAAAAGCAATCTGACTTCAAGACCAAATTATCTTATGCAAAACTTTATGTTACCTACACACACACAATAAACTTGATAAATTAAACAGATCCTTTTTTTGGAACAAAGACAACTCCTATAAACCTCTTATAGGTTGGAGAAAAAATTGTAAACCAACTCATCAAGGAGGTCTTGGCTTGAGAAAAACTAAAGACATGAACAAAGCCCTTCAATTCAAATTACTATGGAAAATTCTAGCCGAACCAAATAACTTCTGGGTTAGAGTTATTACGGATAAATACCTGAAAACAAACCATATATTTCATTACGAGAAAAAAGAAAACTGCTCATAGCAATGGTCCAAAATGATTGAACTTATGCCTGAGTTCAAATCTGGACTAATTTGGCAAGTTGGTAATGGAAAAACTATCAAATTCTGGACGGATAACTGAGTTCTGAGCACCCTCTTATGTGATAACATAAACTCACAGTCAATCCTGAATAAGGATGCCCTCGTAGCTGATTTTATGCTGCCAAATAAAACCTGGAATAATGACTTACTTGAACAATACTTACCAAATGATTTAACCAAAAAATTAACCTCGATCCCAATTCCCTTAAATGAGATCCATGATAGAATGTACTGGAAAACTAGCAAAAACGGTTGGTTTTCTATAAATTCTGCTATGGAACTAATTAACAAAAATAAGAGTTACACTGCTTATGATTCCTCTTGGATCTGGAAAATGGACACGTATCCCAAAGTTAAAAACTTTGTCTGGAAAATAATGAAAAATGCAATCCCAACAAAGGCTAGATTAGCAGAAAAAGGTGTTGCAATCCCCCCGGGTTGTATACGCTGCAATGATCAGTTGGAAGATTTGAACCACCTCCTCTTCCAATGCAAGCATACCTTAAAAACAATCGAAAAATTGAATCATGACACCTTTGGCATAATCACATCCCTAAACATAGGAAACAAAAAAATTAATGAAATCATTGAAGAAATTCGACAAAAAACCGATAGATCACAATTCTCAGAATTAATGGTCTCTTGGTGGAGCATTTGGTTCTATAGAAACCAACAAAGCTTTAGTAGAAGAAATGATGATGTCGAACCCATTAAGGATGTACCAAGTTACATTAAGAAACAAATTGAAAACTGGAATAAAATGAAAAACTGAAACCCTGACTGTCTTACTGAAGACAATCAAAAAATTCATAAAATGAACATTGTAAGACGACCGATAAAGAAATGGAAAAAGCCTCCGGATAACATAATTAAAATCAACACATATGGATCCACCAAAACCAATGGTGAATCTAGTTTTGGCTTCATTTTCAGGAACAACACGGGAAAACCACTTTTCCTCTATGGGGATAAATGTGGTATTTCAACCCCGCTTAAAATAGAAACACTGGCAGTAAGAAATGTCCTGGTAAAGGCTTATGAATTAGGCATTACCAACATTCACCTTGAATGTGACAACCTTACCATCGTGAATGTCCTTAACCAAATCTGGCACTGTCCATGAGATATTGAAATGCTAATTCCTGATATCTTGTGTATTTTACAACTGTTTTCTTCAGTGCAGATTTCTCACATCTTCCGAGAAACCAACGTCGTGGCCGATTTCATCGCGAAGAAGGTACATTAGGTTTCCTTGGAAGACTTTAGAGACTGTCTAGAATTTATAATTCTCATCCGTAAGGATGTTATAGATTGAGAAACCAACTCTTCTGTGATTTCCAATCTAATTTTTACCTTATCAAAAAAAAAGAGGAAGATTTCTATGTCTGAAATTGGCACGAACCATAGGGCACTTGGACAAGCCAAAAGAAGGACAAGTATTGGTGACATTCTTCCGTAAGAAGATCTAGATTTTTATTTTATAAATATTGTATGGCCGTGGTTTGCGTGAAAACGGACGATGATGATTGTGAGAACGCCCATTTTTATGAACATGTAATATAAAGTTCATGAACATATAGTTCAAGATTTATGAACACATAGTACTATATTTATGAACGTGTATTTTTCAATAAATTGATGCACACAGTATACATAGTATAAATTTATGGATATGCATTTTCAATAAGTTGATGAACACACAATTAAGTTTTATAAACACACGGTATAATTTTTATGAATACGTAATATACGCCTTTTTTATTATAATATGATTGTGTTATTATAATACGTTTTCATTTGATGCGCTATTTTTTTTTTGATATAGTAAGAATTCGATGTTCCAGGAAAACAAACATGGATTCTTGAGAGGCCGAAAAACAACAGTTGAAACAATCGATAAGAGAAAACAAAATTATAGCGAAAGGAACAAAATTACAACAAAGGTTCAAAAGAAACAGACAAAACCAAATGGAGTATGATGAATAAGCTTAATCGATGAGAAAGACTCAAACATGGATAAAAGATATCAAGGCAACGATGACGCATTCGGGAAGCAGATACAAAACACCATCTAGAGGCACTTCGTCGATAGAAACCACAAGAAATCACACGATCCCTAACTTGATCTCTAAACCGGAACACCAATCTCAAATCAAACATAAATTCAACAACATCATAATTGAGTTATGATTGTATTATCATAAGGTCACCATAAGGTTACAAAGAATCAAATAAAATTGTTGATGATGTTAAAGTGAAACAAAGATTTCATTGTTTTAGGTAGAGATGGCTCGCGGTTCGGTGGAACCGGAAAAAACCAAAACCGGCTCGAACCAAAATTAGATAAACCTCCTATATCCGGTTTCGATTTGGCAAAACCCAAAACCGGAGGTTCGAACCGGGTAAACCTCCGGTTCTCAAGTTATATATATTTCTATTTTTTATTTTTCTGTCAATTTATTTTATAAGTCAAATTAAGTTAAATTTAAGTCTTAAAGTATACATCTTGTAAATTTAAAGAAATGTTCACTTTATCATTATTTAAAAAAGGTAATGTCTTTTATACTTTTTTACAAAAAAATGTGTTTTTTACGATTCTGGAACCGAAACCGGACGGAACCGAAACCTCCGGTTTCATATTAATTCAGTTCCGGTTCCGATTTTCATTTTTCCAGTTTTGGAACCGGAGGTTCCGGAACCGTGCCATCTCTAGTTTTAGTCCACGTATACCGTACCAATGGGTACCATTGGGTTCTATACCTCTATGCATGGTTTCATATTGTTTACATTAAGTTTTATAAATATTGTTTACAAATGTGATTTGAGATTAAATATATTTGTCTTTTAATTTATAATTTGAGAAATATTTTAAGTTATTAGATTATTATGATTTAATGGTCACAATAAATTTCCTTATCTTCCTATTTCTCCTCCTCTTTTTTTCGATTTTTAAAAAAATATACTCTAAAATCACTTGATAAACACAAAAGACGTGTACTTGTTCAATAATTAAATTTGACCTTATATTTTTGAAATTTTCTTTTTTTATCCAAAATAATTTCAATTTTGGCCCCAAATTTTCCAATTTCGGCCCCATATTTTTCTATAATTACTATTTTGACCATATATTTTCAATTACCCAATAATTATTGTTTTGAGCACATACTTTTGAATTTTTCGTCCAAAATAATCAACACGAATATTTGATTTTCTATTTTGGCTCAAAAATAATTATGGATTAGTTTAAAACATCCTTAATATGAACTTTGACGTTATCATAGATGAACATTATATGACAATATATAACATCAACACATAACATATGAACATTCAGTTTTATGAACCTTTATGTTATCATATATATGAATATTAGATGGCAATATATATATGAACATCAGCATACACAACATATGAACCTTCATGCTTGATACACTCAATAAAGGTTTAGTATAAAGTGTGTTTGTACGTATATCTCTAGTTTACTTTAGTTTGTAAACTTCTAGTATAAATTTTTTGAACACTATAACGAATATATGAATATATAGTACATACATATGAACAACTAGTGAATAATTGTGAATCCAAAGATAACAACACAGAGCGATCAGGGGAAAACGTGGAATTCGTGATATTTATAAAAATGTCACCATGACACTTAATTTTACCCATCTATTCCCTTTAATCCAATAACTCACAAATCTCTATAAATTATAGGTTAAGAGCCGAATATATAAGAGTCTATTATTTGCATTTTAATAAATTTAAATTTTAGGCCACGTATACGAATTATTACTACTTAGAGCATCATTAATGTGAGACTTATTAGAGGGGCTTATTGGAGGGGCTTATTGGATGCTTTTTGCCAATAAGCCTCTCCAATAAGCCCCACTCATTTTTTTAACTTTAGTGGGAGACTTATTAGAGGGGTTTATGAAGTATATTAAATTACAATTATACCATTTTATTTATATCAAATTATCAATATATCTTTATATTAAATATTTAATATATTTTTTATATTAAATATTTAATATATTATTGATATTAAATATTTAATATATTCTTTACATTAAATATTTAATATATTCTTGATATTAAATATTTAATATATTCTTTACATTAAATATTTAATATATTATTTACATTAAATATTTAATATATTCATGGTGAGAGATTTAGAAGAGAAGAAGAGCTTGAAAAGAGAGATATTGGATAGTGTGAGTTTTACAATGAGACCAATGCAACTTATTTATAGGGCAAAAATCTTACCTAATTCTCCACCATAATTTAATATGAATAATCTTACCTTATCTTACCTAATCTTACTAAATGTCATTTCAAATTAAATTAATTCATACATGCCAACTTATTAAATTAGTGTATATTTATATTTTAGTTAGTATATTTTTTAGTTTAAACTATCCATAATGTCATTTTAATGTAAAGAAATTAAATGAGTGTATATTAAAACTTGTCTAAATAATTTTAGTTAGTACATTTTTATACTTTTAAATATCCATAATTTCATTTTAATGTAAAGAAATTAAATTAGTGTATATTTATATGTTAAACCACCATAAATAATATTAATATTATTTGTTTTCAATTAATAATATACAAAATACAATAAAAAATATCAAAAATATTAGAAACATAATCATAATGGGTGTCTATGGATAGAGAAAAATGCAATTAGAATTATAGTAAATTTTTTTTAAATGTAACATAATAAAATTATGTTAATTTTAAACTCACAAAAACGGACGGCCAGAGAAAATCGCTGGCCGTCCGATTAGGCGCCATGCGGCTCCATCTGGGTTGCGTTCGCGGGCTGAGTAAAATTGCGCCGCATGGCGCTGCTTAAAGCAAGCTTTGAATTTTTTGATGTGTATGTTCCAAAAAAAATAAAAGCGAACCAAACAGGGAATAACAATAAGCCGGAAGAATGATGCTTAAATTTGGGCCAAAATTTAAGCCTCTGAAGGGGGCTTATTTGAAGCTTTGAATTTTTTAATCCAAAAAATTCAATAAGCCCCCCATTACACATGCTCTTATAGCTACTTAAATCCTAAAAAGCACAAAATGGCAAAAATAAAATTACTTAATTTTCCAAAAACTAATAATTTATGTTTTGAGTGGATGCATGCAGGCTTGAAAGCCACCATTCTGCCAATGTGAAATAAACACCTGGTGCGGGTATTCAGCCCTTGTGAGGGTCATTACGGATTTGTTTGGTAGAAAGAGTTTATTGTTTATAATGTGTTTTTTGTTAAAAAATAGTTTTTGAAATTTAAAATATGTGAGACATTAAAATTTATATAAGGTTGAAAAAAACATTTTTTATTTATAAAGTGTTTATAAACACTTTATCAAACGAAGCCTACAAATCTGTACTAATCTGTATCAAATCTAGTTAAATTCTCTAAGAAATCATACTTATATATATTTTAATTGGGTGCTAAAAAACAATACTTTATTATTTGGGTGCTGACATACAGTATTATTTTCTTTCGGGGAATAAAATATTTAATTGTATGCTGAGTGCAAGCTAGCTAGTTGATCTTTTCCTTTTAAACAATTTGAATTAACCATTAAAAAACGGAAACGATGAGTCCAGGTGTATAGTTTCATCTCTTGGTTTTGTGCTTAGGCCAGGAAAGGGTTACGTAGCACATATGGACTTCACACTTGACACTACTGTCTGTTTTGGTAGGATTTTCTTCCATTGATATACGTACACATAGACTATAGACTATGTGTACGTATATTTTTTAGCAGAATATGGAGTATTATTTTTTAGCAGAATCCAACATATATACAATACAACATATATTATATATGGAGTATTATTTTTTAGCAGAATCCAACATATATACCTTCCTATAATAGATCTAATTATCAAGCGAGTCAAACGACACAATAAACGTCTGGGAATACAACTGAATAATCTAGATCAAACTATATACTTCTGTAAGGAGGGGAAATCAAGGAAATAACCAAGAAACAGCCGCTAATTTAGTGGATTACAAAGCGGTATAACATGGTAGTAAACTAATCACATAATACGTTGTCAGTTGTAATTTATTATGACACTTTGAAAATGTATTTTATATGTACAACTCAAATAAAATATCTAAAACATATAAGATACTATTTTTTACCTGGTATCACTTAATTTGCGTTGTACCTCAAATTTTGGATATTTTGCGCGGTAATCTGAGGTTTTTTTTTTCTCTTCAAAATACCCAAACATTAAATAGTTAACATTTGTCGTTAGAAAAAATAAAAATAAAAAGTGTTCTCTTCTTCCTGGTTGGAGCGCAGCGAACAATCCTGAATCTTCATCCACTCCAACAATAAATTAGGGGGTGTTTGGTAAGGAGGGTTGATGAATGGGGTTGGGGGTTGAGGTGGGTTGAGGAATTTCAAACTCATACCCTTTGTTTGTTTTGAAATACTTTGGATATGATACTCATTTTTCAACCCATAAAGTATGGATTTTCAAACCTCTCAAGTTTGTAAGGGTTGAGTTGGTATGAGAAAAAGTGAAGAGTTTATGTGTTAATTTTTCATTCCCAATAATAACCAAACATCAAATTAAAATTTATCATTCTCAAACTCATACATTCTCAACCCAATTCCTCATTCCAACCCATTTCTACATTTCTATCAAACACACCCTTAAATCTTTTATACCCCTTCTATGTACCTTATAGGTTAAATTTGTTTATTTTATACCCTAAAATATAAACTCTAAACCCTAAAACATAAACCATATATCCTAAATGACTAAATCTAAACCCTAAAATCCTAAAACCCTAAACTATAAACCCTAAATCTTAAACTATAAATCATATACCTTAATTATTAATCATAATTTAAGATTTAAAATATAAAATAAGCAAGTAAAACTTAAATAATACATAAAAAAGTGCATAATTAGGATACAGAAAATTTGACGTGCTCCAACAAGTACAAGCAACTCACTGTTAAGCCTTCTCCCGCCATCGCCTCCATGCACTCCTCCCCTCCCAATCTTCCTGCAACGCGTCCAATTGCTCCTCCATTGTTAGAAGTTATGAAACCCTGATAAAAGGACAAATTTTATTTAACCCTATAATCTTAATCTAGCTAAAACGGTTAGCTCTAAACCTAAATCCGGAATTGTTGTCTCTCCCGTAACTGTTTGATTTGATGTTCTAGTTTATGTTCCGTACAAAATGATATAGATCGGTACTAACCAATAACCAAATACGTGCGTTTGGATAACAAATTTAATACATTAAATTACATTAAATTGACAATTTAATGCATTAAATTATATTAAATTGATAATTTAATGTATTAAATTACATTAAATTGACAATTTAATGCATTCTAAAGGGAATCCAAACAGATCCTAATTCTTTTTTTCTTTTTTTGATAAGGTAAAAATTTGAGTTACCGACACAACAATGTCAAATAACTCGAGAGGCCGATAAAACGATAACTGGATAAACCAATTAAGAAAAAACAAGGCAAGCAAACGAAAATACAACAATGCAAAAGCGAGCAAAACGAACTAGGAAGAGGGTGAGTCAAACACAATCAAACGACAGTGCTACCAGGAGATGGGTTAAACAGGATCAATCCTGAGCCAGTATTGAATGGACCACCATGACGTTGCCCTCACCTAAATGGGGCATCTTCAGGAGTCTTGACCACCCTGACGTTGCCTATATGGATTTTCAAGAGCCTCAAACACAGCCACGACCCACAACTGGAACAACTCGATCTCCATCCTAGATCAGCTCAACACAAGCAAAGAAGTACTAACACATAAGCTTGCAAAACAAATTCGCAAAACCAAACAGGTTCAAGCAACAAAAGTTCATGAAAATTCAACTTTGGCGTTTTAGACGGGATAGTCGACGAAGGCAATTCTGTGGACGGTTTGTCGATGTTGGAGATTCCAGATCCACCGCCTTGTTCAGATTCTAGTTGTTAGGCTCGGAGTTGGGATTTGTGAGTAGCCATGACGCTGCCATGACCTCCTCGGTGTTGATGTTTCAGAATAGAAATCCTCCTTGTCAAAGTCTTGTTGATGGCAGTGGCAACCAAGGGCTTCATGGAAGCGATGGTCCAACACTGTGGACGAGTTTGTCGACGATGGCGAGAGCGACGCCGGGAAAAGATTCGTTGAGGTCAAAGAAGGGGGTTGCCAAATACCTAGTTGGTGGCGGCGGCGTCGGGGCTTCATGGGGGCGTTTAGTTCCATGGACAGGTTTGTCGAGGTTGGCGAGGCGGTGCCGAGGACAGAAACGTCGAGGTCGGAGAAGGAGGCGGTCGTCGGAGCTCCGCCGATATCCACCGTTACTCCGTCGCTTATGTGGGCGTGGTGGGTCCAGCGGTGATGAAATTTTTGGGGGTCCAGATGAGAAGGGTGATGAAAAGGGTAAAGCTTTGGAATTGGATCTAGATTCAGGGGTAAAGAAAACCCAAATGTTGTTGTGAGCAGATGGGAAATTTGTGTGGCGGCGGGGCAAGTTTTTTGATTTCATTTTTTCAGGGTTTTGGGAGCAGGTCTCGGGAGCGTTTTTTCACACGGCTACATCATTGATCGCTACCTATCTTTAGTTATTGATCTTTTCAAACAGACCCTAATTCTAATTCATGATAGACCAATTTCAGCATAAATGTTTGTTATAAACAAAAAAGGAAAAGAAAAGAAGTGTTGTTACTCTAAAGTTTGTGATATTACAGCTGAAGTGATGTTGGTACTTTACTGTATTGAACGCTATATAACTAGATTCCAGAACATATTCATAACATCGTCTCATTTTATTGAAACCCAAAAAAAGTGAGAGACTGTGTTTTCAAAAAGAAAAGAGAGAAGGTTGAGCAAATAAAATCATGGAGTAACAAATTCACAAGAAGTCAAAGGTACAACAAAGTACGCGCCTCACGCGCCAATAGAATAGTGCCCTGCTTCCAAACCTAGCTCCTTCCTCGCCCTGTCGGCGGCGGCGGCCAAGCCGTCTGCCATGGCTAGGAAGAAGCTCCCTTCTAAGAAGAAACCCCCCTCCTCGCCTGCCTCTTCACCCCCTCCTCAGCCCTCTCCCATTGCTGTTTCAGAAGAAACCATCAGAACTGTTAACAAGCGACTGAGCAACTCCATTGCGGCTGAAGCTGCTACTGTGGAAAAACCAGTGAAACTTTCAGAATTGGCGAGCTCCAGTCAAGTGGAAGTTGTGGCGGAGTCACTTGAACACGTCGAAGAAGATGAAGACTCAGAGAGTTATGAGTCTCCAACTTTAGAATCGGCTCTACCTGAAGGAGCCTCCAACTTGAAGCAGAGTGAAGCCCCACCTCAAGACAAGATTCACTCTGGTTTCAATGAAGGAAAACTGAGAAGCAAAGCTACGTATTCAGAAGCTCTTGCTGGGAATCGTAAGATAGATAATGGGAAAAGACTTGCCTTTGTTGAAGGTATAGTTGATGGAGTCATTCATTTCACTAAACAAGATATACAGAAGACAACATCTCAATGGAGGCTCAGTCTAGTGGGAATGGTGATTGGCACCAGAATCTCATTCAACACAATGGCGGGCTTTGTTGCTTCCAGATGGACTGGCATCACTCGACCAAAGATTATACTCAATGATTCAGGAGTCTTCATCTACAAATTTGAGGAAGAGAAGGATTTGCTATGGGTTCTTGAAAATGGACCATGGCTTGTTGGTGGCATTAAACCCCTAGCTCTAACTCGTTGGAGTGAAGGTATTAAACTAGATCCATCTTGTTTTGCAACCACTCAGGTATGGGCCAACTTACCAAATCTTGATGTGAGATTTTGGGATGAGGAATTCTTTGAGAAAATGGGTAGTGCTATAGGCAAACCCATTTACATTGACAAGGTCACAGCTAATCAAGAAAGGTTGTCTTTTGCTCGCATTCTGGTGGAAGTCAGAGCAAGCACTCCATTGAGAAATGAGATCACCTTCATTGGGGAGGATGGCGAATGTATCAAGCAAGCTGTCACATATGAATGGGTTCCCCCAAGATGCTCGAAATGCTGTATTTTTGGCCACCTAAATGGGGAATGCAACCAAACCAGGAGATCTCTGTATGATGCCCCAAGGCAACCCAAATTCATTCCTCAGCAGCAACCTATTAGCCAACCAAAATGGGTCAAGAAGATGACAGAGCCTGCTCAAGTGCAGTCAACTTCCAAGGCACAAGTTACTTGCTTGGAGGAAGGGGAATGCTCCAATACGAGGCCCAAATCTAAGGTGCTTGCTAAGTGCTCCTCTGATTGGCAGACACCCTCTAAAACTGTCAAAGATTCTCAAGGCAAGACAAAGGATCCATCTCAGGAGCAAGTCAGAACCAGGACCACTAAGATTGCTAAATCCAGGTTTCTGGCCCTCAGTGACATTCAAGAAAACACAAAAGAAGTAGGTATGGACATTGGTATGGACACTGATTCACTCCATCCTAATGACTAAAATATCTATTGCTAGCTGGAATATTAGGGGTCTTAACAGCCCTACTAGCCATACTTTTGTTGAGAAGTTTGTTAGACAACACAACATAGATTTTCTAGCCCTTTTGGAGACCAGAGTCAGAGAGCAGAACAAGGAAAAGATTGCAAAACTGGTGCTCGCAGGCTGGAATAGAGTCACAAACTGTACAAGTATTAATGGTCGTATCTGGCTATTTTGGAAAGACTGCATTACTGTTGATTCTATTGTAGTTGAAACTAGTCAAATTTTCATTTGCAAGATTACCATACCCACTCTCCCCAAACATGTAATTGTTGCATTCATATATGGCTCTAACAATGCTTCGGAAAGACTTGAACTATGGAAAACAGTGGAACACTATGCTACACTTTTTTCAGGTCACCCTTGGGTCCTCCTTGGTGATTTTAATGCCATTTGGGCTTAAATAATAGATAAAAAAAGTGTACAATTAGGATACTGACGTGCTCCAACAAGTACAAGCAACTCACTGTTAAGCCTTCTCCCGCCATCGCCTCCATGCACTCCTCCCCTCCCAATCTTCGTGCAACGCGTCCAATTGCTCCTCCATTGTTAGAAGTTATGAAACTCTGATAAAAGGACAAATTTTATTTAACCCTATAATCTTAATCTAGCTAAAACGGTTAGCTCTAAACCTAAATCCGGAATTGTTGTCTCTCCCGTAACTGTTTGATTTGATGTTCTAGTTTATGTTCCGTACAAAATGATATAGATCGGTACTAACCAGTAACCAAATACATAAGGGTGCGTTTGGATAACAAATTTAATACATTAAATTATATTAAATTGACAATTTAATGCATTAAATTACATTAAATTGACAATTTAATGCATTCTAAAGGGAATCCAAACAGATCCTAATTCTTTTTTTCTTTTTTCTTTTTTTGATAAGGTAAAAATTCGAGTTACCGACACAACAATGTCAAATAACTCGAGAGGCCGATAAAACGATAACTGGATAAACCAGTTAAGAAAAAACAAGGCAAGCAAACGAAAATACAACAATGCAAAAGCGAGCAAAACGAACTAGGAAGAGGGTGAGTCAAACACAATCAAACGACAGTGCTACCAGGAGATGGGTTAAACAGGATCAATCCTGAGCCAGTGTTGAATGGACCACCATGACGTTGCCCTCACCTAAATGGGGCATCTTCAAGAGTCTTGACCACCCTGACGTTGCCTATATGGATTTTCAAGAGCCTCAAACACAGCCACGACCCACAACTGGAACAACTCGATCTCCATCCTAGATCAGCTCAACACAAGCAAAGAAGTACTAACACATAAGCTTGCAAAACAAATTCGCAAAACCAAACAGGTTCAAGCAACAAAAGTTCATGAAAATTCGACTTTGGCGTTTTAGACGGGATAGTCGACGAAGGCAATTCTGTGGACGGTTTGTCGACGTTGGAGATTCCAGATCCACCGCCTTGTTCAGATTCTAGTTGTTAGGCTCGGAGTTGGGATTTGTGAGTAGCCATGACGCTGCCATGACCTCCTCGGTGTTGATGTTTCAGAATAGAAATCCTCCTTGTCAAAGTCTTGTTGATGGCAGCGGCAGCCAAGGGCTTCATGGAAGCGATGGTCCAGCACTGTGGACGAGTTTGTCGACGATGGCGAGAGCGACGCCGGGAAAAGATTCGTTGAGGTCAAAGAAGGGGGTTGCCAAATACCTAGTTGGTGGCGGCGGCGTCGGGGCTTCATGGGGGCGTTTAGTTCCATGGACAGGTTTGTCGAGGTTGGCGAGGCGGCGCCGAGCACAGAAACGTCGAGGTCGGAGAAGGAGGCGGTCGTCGGAGCTCCGCCGATATCCACCGTTACTCCGTCGCTTATGTGGGCGTGGTGGGTCCAGCGGTGATGAAATTTTTGGGGGTCCAGATGAGAAGGGTGATGAAAAGGGTAAAGCTTTGGAATTGGATCTAGATTCAGGGGTAAAGAAAACCCAAATGTTGTTGTGAGCAGATGGGAAATTTGTGTGGCGGCGGGGCAAGTTTTTTGATTTCATTTTTTCAGGGTTTTGGGAGCAGGTCTCGAGAGCGTTTTTTCACACGGCTACATCATTGATCGCTACCTATCTTTAGTTATTGATCTTTTCAAACATACCCTAATTCTAATTCATGATAGACCACTTTCAGCATAAATGTTTGTTATAAACAAAAAAGGAAAAGAAAAGAAGTGTTGTTACTCTAAAGTTTGTGATATTACAGTTGAAGTGATGTTGGTACTTTGCTGTATTGAACGCTATATAACTAGATTCCAGAACATATTCATAACATCGTCTCATTTTATTGAAACCCAAAAAAAGAGAGAGACTGTGTTTTCAAAAAGAAAAGAGAGAAGGTTGAGCAAATAAAATCATGGAGTAACAAATTCACAAGAAGTCAAAGGTACAACAAAGTACGCGCCTCACGCGCCAATAGAATAGTGCCCTGCTTCCAAACCTAGCTCCTTCCTCGCCCTGTCGGCGGCGGCGGCCAAGCCGTCTACCATGGCTAGGAAGAAGCTCCCTTCTAAGAAGAAACCCCCCTCCTCGCCTGCCTCTTCACCCCCTCCTCAACCCTCTCCCATTGCTGTTTCGGAAGAAACCATCAGAACTGTTAACAAGCGACTGAGCAGCTCCATTACGGCTGAAGCTGTTGCTGTGGAAAAACCAGTGAAACTTTCAGAATTGGCGAGCTCCAGTCAAGTGGAAGTTGTGGCGGAGTCACTTGAACACGTCGAAGAAGATGAAGACTCAGAGAGTTATGAGTCTCCAGCTTTAGAATCGGCTCTACCTGAAGGAGCCTCCAACTTGAAGCAGAGTGAAGCCCCACCTCAAGACAAGATTCACTCTGGTTTCAATGAAGGAAAACTGAGAAGCAAAGCTACGTATTCAGAAGCTCTTGCTGGGAATCGTAAGATAGATAATGTGAAAAGACTTGCCTTTGTTGAAGGTATAGTTGATGGAGTCATTCATTTCACTAAACAAGATATACAGAAGACAACATCTCAATGGAGGCTCAGTCTAGTGGGAATGGTGATTGGCACCAGAATCTCATTCAACACAATGGCGGGCTTTGTTGCTTCCAGATGGACTGGCATCACTCGACCAAAGATTATACTCAATGATTCAGGAGTCTTCATCTACAAATTTAAGGAAGAGAAGAATTTGCTATGGGTTCTTGAAAATGGACCATGGCTTGTTGGTGGCATTAAACCCCTAGCTCTAACTCGTTGGAGTGAAGGTATTAAACTAGATCCATCTTGTTTTGCAACCACTCAGGTATGGGCCAACTTACCAAATCTTGATGTGAGATTTTGGGATGAGGAATTCTTCGAGAAAATGGGTAGTGCTATAGGCAAACCCATTTACATTGACAAGGTCACAACTAATCAAGAAAGGTTGTCCTTTGCTCGCATTCTGGTGGAAGTCAGAGCAAGCACTCCATTGAGAAATGAGATCACCTTCATTGGGGAGGATGGCGAATGTATCAAGCAAGCTGTCACATATGAATGGGTTCCCCCAAGATGTTCGAAATGCTGTATTTTTGGCCACCTAAATGGGGAATGCAACCAAACCAGGAGATCTCTGTATGATGCCCCAAGGCAACCCAAATTCATTCCTCAGCAGCAACCTATTAGCCAACCAAAATGGGTCAAGAAGATGACAGAGCCTGCTCAAGTGCAGTCAACTTCCAAGGCACAAGTTACTTGCTTGGAGGAAGGGGAATGCTCCAATACGAGGTCACCCTTGGGTCACCCTTGGGTCACTATGCTACACTTTTGGGTCACCCTTGGGTCCTCCTTGGTGATTTTAATGCCATTGCTGACATCAAAGAGAAGATCGCTGCTTTTAGCACCTCCACTCCCCTCAACTCTGATCTCAAGCACTGCCTTGCTACTGCTGGTCTTCTTGATCTTCCTGCCTCTGGAGCCTTCTTCACATGGTCTAACAATCACATGGATGGCACTCTCATTCAGAGCAAGCTTGACAGAATCATTGCTAATCAAAAGTGGTTCTCAGATTTTCCTCATGCCACTGTCATGTTTGCCAACAAAGGATGCTCAGATCACTGCCCATCTATTCTCAGTATTCCTTGCCAGAATATGCAGAAGAAAACAAGTTTTAGATATTGCAATGCTTGGGCTTCTATGCCAAATTTTCTTAATATCATCAATGAAGGGTGGAAGTTAGAGGTCTATGGAGTTGCCATGTACAGATTAACATGCAAACTCTGAGCTTTGAAACCTCTCTTTCGCAGCCTTCGCATGAGATCCATTGATGCTGAGCAACTGAACATTCAAGAGCTTCATAGCAAGCTGGAGAACATTCAGGCTGACCTCCTCATAAGACCTGCTGATCCTCTTCTACTTGATGTGGAGTATGGCACCCTCTCTGCACTCAAATTGGCTATTTCTAGGAGGAGCAGCAATCTGCAGCAACAAGCCAAGCTACACTGGCTCAAGTATCAAGATCAATGCAGCAACTACTTTTATAGGTCCATCAAAACCAGGCAAACCAAAAGAAAAAATTCTAGTCTCCTTGATGATAATGGAATCCTCCTCACTGACCCTATGGACATCCAGAATCATATTGTGCAGCATTTTCAGTCTTGGTTTGGAAATGAGATCAATTGTCCTCAACATAAAAACTCCATTATCAGTTCGGGCCCCATAGCAGATGATTGTGACAGGATCAACATGACTAAACCTGTCCAGCGAGATGAGATCAAAAGAGCCCTGTTTGACATTGGAAACAACAAAGCACCGGGGCCAGATGGATATGGTGCACAATTCTTCAAGGACTCTTGGAGCATTGTAGGAAATGAATTCTCTAATGTTGTAATTGATTTCTTTGAGAGTGGAAAGTTACTGAAACAAATTGGGTGCTCCACCATTGCTCTAATCTCCAAGGTTGATCAACCTACTGTCATCAATGACTTCAGGCCAATTGCATGCTGTACCATCATCTACAAAGTGATTAGCAAAATTCTTGTCTCTAGATTGCAATTGGTGCTTCCCAAACTTATTGATAATGCACAAGGAGATTTCATCAAAGGCATGTCTATACGACATAATATTGTTGTATGCCAGGATATTGTCAAGGGCTATACTAGAAAGCACACGAGTCCAAGATGTGCCATCAAGATTGATCTTAGAAAGGCCTATGATACTGTCAATTGGGATTTCCTCTTTCTTATCCTTCATGAGTTTGGATTCCACCCGAGAATGATCAACTGGATTCAGGAATGTGTCAGAAGCAGCTCTTTCACCATCAATCTGGAAGGGGAATTGGTTGGCTTCATCAAAAGCAAGAGAGGTCTCAGACAGGGGGACCCCTTAGCCCCCTATCTATTTGTCATCATCATGGAATATTATTCTAGACTTCTCAAGTTTAAATGCAGAGAAATGGCCTTCAAGTATCATCCACAATGCTCCAGAATTGGACTCTCCCACGTCTGCTTTGCTGATGATTTGTTCCTCTTTTCTCATGGTAGCATCAACTCCCTACAGATTGTGAAAGAATCACTTGATGAATTATGCTCATGCTCAGGTCTTGGCATTAACAATAGCAAATCTAAAATATTCTTTGTTGGTACTAATGCTCAGTTGGAAGAAGAAGCTTTGACTCTCCTTAACATGACCAAAGGAGAACTGCCAATTACCTATCTTGGTGTCCCTTTTTGTAGTAGGTGCACACAAAGAAGACTTCAAACCTCTGCTATCCAAAATCTCCAACAAAATCAACTCTTGGGCCTCTAAGAATATGTCTTATGCTAGCAGGCTTCAACTTATCTCTTCTGTGCTTTATGGAGTGCTCAACTACTGGTGCAAGGTCTTCATCATACCCAAGAAAATAGTCTTTGTTATCAATGCCCTTATGAGGAACTTCCTTTGGAGTGGCAGAAGGGATGGCAGGAAATCGCCCATTGCTTGGAGTAAGGTCTGCAGACCAAAAGATGAAGGAGGACTTGGACTAAAGGAAATCTTATCTTGGAATAAACCTTCTGTCATTGAGCTCATCTATGACCTTATGAAGGACAGCTCCTCCATTTGGCATACATAGGGCAATGTTAATCTGATCAGAAATAGAGAATTTTGGAGCATCAGGAAGAAAGGCACTGACAGTGCTATATGGACCATGCTACTCAATCTTAGGGACGAAATCTCTCAAAGGTTGGATTCTGGGCATGCACCAATTCTCATGTCTAGAGGAGAGAGATATGACTGGAAGTCCATCTATGATGACTACAGACACAGAACCACTGCTAATGACTGGAAGTTGTGTATTTGGGGCAAACTGATCACACCAAGAATATCCTTCATGTGCTGGATGGCTACACATGGATGGCTTTATGTCAAAAGCAGACTCAAGAGAATGGGAATTCTACAGGATGATCTCTGCTCTTTCTGCAAGTTGGCGCCTGAAACCACTTATCATCTCTGGTTCGATTGCAAGTTCACTTCTGAAGTGAGGAATAGAGTGCTTGACTGGGGGAAAATTGGTAGAAGACATAAAAACTTTCAGGAATGGATTAGTTGCATGAGCAGGATGAGCAGGAAAAAGAGCATGAGATATGCTCTTTGGATGTGTAGTTACACTGCCATCATTTATTTCACCTGGAGATGCAGAAATCTTATTGTTTTTCAAGGGAAGCACATTAGCACCAATGAATGTTATATGATGACTGTTAATCATATTCGGAATTGTGCTAGTTCTAGATGGAGCAAGTTCAATAGAGAAGCAAGAACATGTTTAGAGAGAGTGGGGATTATGATCAATCCTTGTAATACTTAGGCTTTCCTAGGATCTTGTAAGTTCGGTTACTTACCTTGAATGAATTTCTTACCTTTCATTCAAAAAAAAGAAGAAGAAGAGAGAGATACTGTATATCGTACTCCCTCCATTTAGTTTTAATTGACGTTCTAGCAAATTTCAGACAAAATAAGGAATCAATTGTTTTCCGAGATTACCCTTATGTTTAGTGATTAATTACTGCTTTCTTATTGATCATGAAATCTAACAATTTTTTATAAAGAAAATCAGAAAATCAAAAGCTAATCTTATCCGCTTACTGGGAAAGAAAATTTTGAATTACCAAAACAAAGATTCGGAATTGCCACAAAGATTTAGAAAATCAAATGTTTTATTATTGATCATGGGAAAGCAGTTAATAAATAATTGAGAAACCAAAAAACAAAAATAAAAGAATTACTAACATGAGGGCAAATCTGGAAAAAATTGGTAAAAAAGTCTAAAACGACAATTAAAACTTACCAAAGACTTAAGCCTAGAATGTCAATTAAAACTAAACGGAGGGAGTAATATATTCCTGTACTATGAAGACAATCAGGAACAAAAGGGAGGGCCATATATTCCTGTACTACTAATAATTATTTGGCAGAATTGCATGAAATCACCCGTTAAATGAGACACTTTATCTACAACCATTCGTTATCGATGTAATTATTTTAAATCACCCATAATTCTGATAACAATCAATCACCCCGACGCGAATCCGTCCAATTTTACGTTTAAAGGGGCAAATTTACCAAAATACCCCGGATTTTTGAAATAATTACCGGTGTGTGACCGGTTCCGTGATTTAGATTTTACCTTTTTACTGAACCGATTTAGGTAATTTTTTACTTGTTTGAGCAGGCCTTGAACTAGACCTGTACAAGTCTGGGCTAGCCCGTTTGGCCCGGACCGTTCGCCCAGTTTAAAAATCGGGCTTAGACAACAATATTGGCCCGGTCGGACCGGGCCGGGCATGGACACCTCTCTAGGCCCGGCCCGATACCCGTTACTGTTTAAATAAATAATATTATATAATTTATGCATAATTACTAAAAAAATAAGCTAAGCCTAAATTCTCCTAATTCTATTCCTCTTCAATTTTACCACTACCAGCGGGCCAACGACGCCTCCCTCCTCCTCTCCCGACTCCTCCATTCTCCTCCCCCCCCCCCCTTCCTCGATTCTCCTCTCCTCCTCCATCATCTCCATTTTCCTCTCGTCTGGCCGCCTCCATCTCTTCTCCTTCACCGCCTCCCACTTCGAACGCTGACCGCATGCATCTCCATTTTCACCGGACTCCATTGAACCAGCAACGTGCTAATTTAATTTGCGCCGGCCACGGATCCAGCCAACCAACTGCTTCGATCTCCTCAACCCGACGACCGCCTCCCACTTCGACCTGCTTGAATCTTTGATTTGCGCCGACCACCGATCCAGCCAGCTAGCTGCTTTGATCTCCTCAACCCGCCGGCCGCCTCCCACTTCGATATGCTTGAATCGACCCT